>OZ029920.1:21252361-21852361 GCA_964023275.1 Norana najaformis | reverse complement strand
ACATGAACTACTACTGGTTATCAAGGGTTTAAACAAACAGTGTTCAAACAGTAACTAAATAAAAATAAAGCGTTACTGTGGTAAAGTAGAATTTTTAGCGTTCACTCTTAGCTTTCACTACTAACGGAGTAATAGTTAAGTATTTTTCAATGCCTTTATATCGTTACATGTTTGGCTTGACGTCTTGTACTACGTTGCATGGGAAAGGTATATTGTGTTTCTGAACGAACTAAGGAGTTGATTGGTGTTTACCTGTCGGAGAAGGAGAATGTTCGAGCATCAATCTTCGACTGCCCGAGGCGTCGGATGTTCCTAGCGTTTCCCTCAACGGACAGAGAGCTCTTTGCTCTTTATTCGACGGACCGATAAGAAAGTTAATCCGGCCTTATGTTTTCCTTGACTGTATAGACAAGTTTTTGGAGTTTGTAGTTACCGCGCACATTCGCTGTTTCGGAGCTTTGAAATTGCTTTCTTTGTTAATTTGGTTATTAAAACTTGAACCTCTGGTCTGAGCTCTTTTGGTAGTTTAGATCGGGATAGAAAAATCTTCAAAGCAGGAGTCAATAGGACTGTGTTGTCAACAAGTCTTATCAGAATATTAGGACTGTGTGTATCTATCCTGATTACTCTTCTTTCTCTTATCTATCCTGCAGATCCAATTCCAAACACCACCCACGCTGTCTGACTGCCTGCCTGGCTAATGGATTTTGACCTGGAATCGAACCCTTCTTGCCTATCGATTTTGTTTTTTTATTGAACCCCTGTGAATTAGCTGGTTGCTGCGGCTTCGCTTTCCTGGACGCTGAAGAAATTTCGAGATTACGAGTTCCTGAGGGCCAATATAGCTAAGCTCGTCATCTAAGGCAGGATCTATAATATGTAACCCGAACACTGAGGTCTGTGCAACGTAGCAGCTGTGGCGGCTATAGAGAAAATATAAAATGGGAGATTAGATTCTGGGCACAGACCATTTTATTGGCCAAAGCAGACAGTCCATAACTATTACAAGGACTACCACGATACATATTAAAGTGTTGCAAAATATATGTACATATATATATACAGTATATATATATACAATGATAAGATGGTGGCGGCGTGAAAGATGAATCCTTAGTGTGTGAATACTAGTACTTGTACTAGCATTAATACAACCATTTAAGATTTGTTGCGGTTGATACCGTTTCGACTGGTTTATGTGTCAATGCATAAAAAGCCTATCACTAATTTTCTAGTATTGAGCCCTAAATAACTGAAGTCTTAGAATAGGCCTAATTCATCTAGGCCTATGCAAAATGCTTTATAATGTTACACAGTGCAAATGTATGCCATGTTACTGTTCAAAGCGCAAAGTTCAAAGTTGATCTTTAGATTCTTAACTACCGAATTTTCCGATTTTATGATGAGAAATATTTAGAAAATCAGAACGTATCGATCCACTTCAAAGATTTCTGATTGGCTGCATTTCAATGTATCGAATTTGAATACAAGGGCATCTTACAGAATTGAATGATAAGTAGGAAAAGATCATTAAATTCCCTAACGAACCTCTGAGAACTTGTTGAAAGAGGTATATAGATGTATATTACTTTAACTCTAAGTAATCCTCCACCTTTTAAATTACCGTCATATGGTACTTTTTAGTTTTAGTGAAATATTTAAAATTATTTCTTTTTGTCGAATTTTACCAATATTCCAGGAAGTAGCAATGTAGCCTATTACTTCGCACTTCCAGTGCAGCAAGAAAATGTGATGTAGGCCTACTACATGAGGTTACACGCAGAAATTGAACAGAAGATGCAAGCTTGATTTTCATAACCATAAAAGTCAATCTACATTGGAGCAAGTTAACCAGCTGCACATCTGTTGGTGCATTAAGCAGTCAACCTTCTCAGCGTGGACCCTATTGCTGTTGACCAGAAGCTTCCCCCGACTTTTAAGGGCGACGAGACTGCTACTAAGTAGATACTGGTCTAACAACTGGGGACACCGCGGCGGCAGAGGTCACAACGACTAGGATGTTTTCCAACGCTCGAGAATTACAGTTCTTCGTGTTATTACAGCATTTGTCGCAGTTACACTGGCGACATCTGGGGAATGAATGGACTGGCGCTCAGATGCGAAACGCTTTCAATGGTAAATGCGCGTAGTTTAGCACCCTATGCCTAAGTTTTATGTAGGTTGCCTACTATGAAAATACGTAGTTTATCTATCGTTGCAGTTCGTTCTGAATCGTTGACTAGACTCAATTTTCTTAGAGAATAACCTTCGCCAGGACGTCAACCTCCGGAAGTCACGCTAGTTTTTTTAGATTATGTATATGTATATGGTTCATACGCATTTGCCTATATACATGTATGTATATAATTTAGTCATCGCATGGTTGCTTATCTGGGGAGTTAATTCACCTTAACGCTTTTCAGTTTATCATTTTCGCAGACTAGTCATGGAGCACAGTGCAGAAAGTAAACCGACGCATCAGCAGAACCTTTCTATGTCTGTCTGTCTGTCTGTCTGTCTCTGTCTGTCTGTCTGCCTGACGATCTGTGTTTCTACTTTTTTGTCGTTCAGTCAGGGATGCCTATCTGTCAGTCTCTCTGCCCGTGTGCGTCTGTCAGTCTGGTAGTCCGTGTGGCTGTATGTGTGTGTGTGTGTGGTTTGTCGGTGGAGTGGCGGCCAACAAAGCGCCTTAATTGGTCGAAGTCTTTGAGCGATTTCCGATCAGTCGACGAGGGCGATCGAAGCGTAAGATCGATTCAAGGCCAAGCGGAAAACGGGATAAGCCATTGTATGCAGAAGACCACAGACAACGACGACGCCCAACAACTATTCACCGATATTACTACGAAATACCACACATTGGCGGCTTGATTTTGGTGCGCCATCATTTGATGTCTTATGCTTTATACACTGGCGGTATAGAAGTTGCAAATTACACGGGCGCACGAACACAGGCACACACAGCAAGCTCGCAGACATAATATACTTATATATCTATGTATGCATCGTATCTCTGTTGGCCTACAATATTATGCATGCGAGCGTATACATATGAGTATACCCTTATATGTATACATATATCATTTGTTCGTTTATGTGTACACTGCTCAAAGTGTCTGGAGAGATAGACATTAACTTGGCTATAATACTCGTGAGCATACACTGTCTGGTGTCAGATCGTAATAAGTGTAATCGACTGCCAAACAATTTTGCCTTATTACTTCAAGAGGCCACATTCCTTTCACAGTGATGATCCACTGTCGCTGTACAGTTGATGTCCATGAGCGTTCTGGCCACACTAGTGTCTGAGGTTTCAGGACATTACTTTTAAGAGTGAATACGAGACGTATTAGGTATAAAGCAGCTCTTCTATTGCACTTGCATTTAATTGTCAGTATGCGGTTTTTGCATTCCCTGAGTATGCGTATAAATAGACCTACTTATATAAGCCTAGACCTATAGGCCCATATGCCTATAAGGCTATTTTTTAGTTAATTATGTAATTGTCGATTCATGTGTCGCTCGAGTTATGCATGTGTGTATAGTAGATGCTTATGCGAGATGTAGGATATTGTGTGCGTTTATAGGTTTGAATGGTTTGACTAAGCGAAGCGTTATAATGCTTCAGACTGGCCTGTGTAAGAAGAGCATCAGAAGTCGTGCATTGCTCTATAGGAACCTCCTTCCATTCTTGCTTACTCTTTGTGCTTTTAGTGGCGTGCGTGCGTGTCGATTTTTTCCAGCGAACGACCATTTCTTTCGCCTGGAAATATTTCTGGTCTAAGTCTTTCCGCAGTTCAAAGGGTTCTTAATAATCCTCTTCCTCTTGATTGACGATTGACGAATCCTTCGCTCTGCAGACCATCTGGCCACCGCAAATGAACGCTTCACCAGTTATAAATCGTATTGGGTAGAGTGAACTAAGACTAGAGCATTTCTCCAACTTATGTGTCGCAATATTATCCAGCAAATTCTTTAAATGATGAATACCCTTTCCTCCCTCCCTCCGTACTTCCGTCCCTCCCTCCTCCCTGCCTGTTTCTTGAGCTTCACTCTCAGCCTTTCTCTCTCGTCCCATGCAGAAAACTTATAGCGTCTCTTTGTCCTGCGCTTCATACCCAGTGATGCTCATTCTAAGCCTGGTGCGCCTATCGTTTCAGATCCAGTTCTACTATTCAGGTCTATACGCCTCCTTTGGTCTCTGCGTGACGATTTCTTGCAATCGTCACATCTCATGTGGCGATTCCAGCGATACTGTGTAATTATAAATGCAATCGTAGATTCATATAGCGCCTCTTCAAGACAGACTCGTCAGAGGCAATCCTGATCTGACAACACAAAACCATGGTCGAACAAAATGGTTTTCAAGCGCTTATTCAACAGAGGCACAGAAAGGCAATGTAACTGTAATTGTAATTATGCCGTAATCGTAAACTCGAGATTTCTACAGCGCCCAACGAAAGCTGAGTCGCTGTAACCAGCTTATTCACAGGCGCTCAGTCAAAACAAAATCGATAGGCAAGAAGGGTTCGGTTCCAGGTCATGATACAAGAGTCAGGCAGGCAATCAGATGGTTACGGTGGGTGATGTTTGGAGTTGGGTCTTCGGAATAGATAAGGGGAAGAAGAGGAATCAGGATAGGGTCTGCAGAAGAGGCGTGTTTTCAGTATTGAGTGGACGACGCCAAGGACTCGCCTGCCCTTCTTGCCTTAATCTCCTTCTGACTGGTCTATGACCTTTGATCCCACGCTGACACCACTTACACAATCTACTGAGACCTCTGCTGTTGGTCACGGGGTTGGCAGTCGTCCTACTCTCGCAAGGTGGCCTCAACCACTGACCATAGTTTTCTGTACTAATCTTGTCCGACATGGATGGACAAGGAAGGGCCAAAACCTTCCAAGGGGCACAACAATCTTCGGTTGACAGATGGTTTTATTTTGAACAAGGGTGGACCATTGTATGACGTATGGAAGCTGGTCTACATCGCTTAAAGATGGCAAGCATCAACCAACAGCTTTTCTGAGGTGCTCACGCTTGATTCTGTCCGCTGCCTGGTAATCGTAATCGTAAACTGGAGATTTCTACAGCGCCCAACGAAAGCTAAGTCACGGAAACCAGCTTATTCACAGGCGCTCAGTCAAAACAAAAATCGATAGGCAAAAGGGTTCGTTTCCCTTGTAGTAATCGTAATCTCCGCACTTCTTCAGCGTCCAAAAGGCTAGGTTGTGGAACCAGCATATTCACAGGCGCTTAGTCAAGAATCAAAATCGGTGAGGTAGGTATGGACAGGTTCAGTTGCAAACCCAGATCCAAAGGTCAGGCAGGTAGAGAGACAGACGGCTGATGAGTTTCCCGGTGTTAGACCTAACAGAGCAGCGAGAAAGTGAAAAAGAAAGAATCCGGATAGAAATTTTAGAGTACTGTTTTAAGTTTTGAATGAAAGGCCTTCCCAGAAATTGCAAGAGGGGCAGAGCTGGTCATCTAGTTCAATTCGTCGGATAGTTGCACTAGCTTAACCTGGTACAGCTCATGACAAGCAATTCCGTTAGCATACTAAAATGTAAATGGGGTGACAAACAATTCCGTTAGCATACTCTAATGTAAATGGGGTGACAAGCAATTCCGTTAGCATACTAAAATGTAAATGGGAGCCCCACTGTAGTCTTGCCTGCGTGTCTGTTTCAGTAGCCCAGATACGAATTGGCCTATTTGCATGTGAAGCATTAAAAGCTCTCACATCTTGATGTACGCAATATGCATAAGCGAAGATTATAGCCACAGAATATGTAAGTGTGTGTATATATATATATATATATGTATATGGTAAATGTGTATTTGTGTGTATCTGCATGTGTATATAATGCTGTCGAGGATTCTTCCGAGGGCAGCCAATCGCGGAGAAGTGGTCAGAAAACGATTGCCGAACAAACAGCATTTAGCACTCTTTGTTGGCGCGTTGTCTAAGTGGGGCGAGTGCAATAGCGATGGATCCTTGCCATACTCTGGATGCTTCAGTGTGTTTAACAACAGATGCAACAAGTTCTATAGAAGCCTAACGTATTTAGACTAATATTGCTTTTGACTAGACCCATCCTATAGGCTTTCGTTAGGCTCCCTCCTTCCCTCCCTCCATCCCTCCCTACCTCCATCTTCCCCTCAACACCGTAATCGGTGCCTGGTGGATGCCATCCGTACAGAGGCAGCAGCCAACGAATGCCGTTCAGATGGATGTTCTTTGTTCAATGGACTACAACATTCAACTTGACCAGAAGCAGTTGCAGCAGTAACTCATCGGTATGTATTGGTAAAATATTTTCAATATATTTACCTGTAATTTTATGGACAGTTATGTGTTATACATCTATCCAGTGGTGTAGCTAAGGGGGCGGGGGTGAGTGGTGCGGCCGCCCCGGAAGCACTGTCCAAGGGGCAGGAAAATGAGCGGCAAATGAACACTTTAAAGACACATTTTGTCATCTACACCCAAAATTTCAATACTGATCAGATAAAAGACAATGAGAGCCTATGCCCCAAAGTTCCAAAGTAAACCAAAGAATGCAAGCTGATCGTTTCCCACGCAATGCGCTACATGCAAGATTCGAATGAAAGAGAAACAAAGGAAGATCACGACTAGGCTGAATAGACAACATAAGCGAAGGCATAACAATAACAAGACTTGGACTAAACACGGGAAATGAACTAGGCCCATATTTGACATATGACCGAAAAGAATGGAGATTTGCACCCATGGCCCCCAAATGGCTGGCGTCAGGAATTGATTAAGCTGACGATGATGCAGAAGCCGATATGTAGGCCTATGTATTTAAGCCTATATGACGTAGACCCTACGTAAGCGTTCATGTGTGTGTATACATGAATACATTTATCTAGGTACGTATGTTTGTAGGCCTAGGTGTTTTCATTCAGTCATCTTCGTTCATTGATCCCGAAATTCAACAAAGATAGGCCTATAGGCTTAGCATGAGAGAGGTTATTGGGGAACAAACGGCAGACCCAGAAGGGACCATAGTCCCGCTTAGTAAGGGCTGCCAATTAACAAACAGTACCAATGGCCACAAAAGAACTTCAGTTACAAGTATAATTAAATAGTAAAATCCTTACTACAGGCAAGAACATGGGTCAAATACGTGACCTGGTAAACAAGGAACTTTAAAGAAATCTAGAAATATAGGGGCTACAGCCTAAAACAAATTACAGTTGTCTGTCATCGTTTAGAAAATAGCGGTTGTTTTTATAACTGATAATTAGGCAAATTTCGAGGTGATGTATTCGACATTGACGGTCCAAAGCATTTAATGTTAAAATACGTGGTACTTGTTCGCGCATATCTGCTACAGAAATTTGTTCTGCGACCAGGTATGAGTTTAACAAAGTATAAGAAAAACCGCTATCAAAAACGCGAGGTAACCCCAATAATTATACTCATATCGATAAATAAATTGAACAATTTGAAATCTATCTGCCGAATACCTTCCGGTTATGTGTTGTCTGTATCAGGTTCAGCTGCTTGTAAAGTATTACGAAAAGGAGTAGGACGAGGAGGAGGAATAGGAGGAAGAGCAGAAGGAAGAGTAGGGGGAAGGTGTGGTGTGTTGACGTGGGGGATGTCGATGCTGGAAGTGGCGGTCATTGTTGTCGGAAGTCTCATTGGTACCGCGGTGCTGCTTGGCATCGTCGGAACGCTCATCAAATGCTGCGTCCATGTCTACAAGTACTGGTGCTCCTGCCTCCACCGGCGCCACACCCCGTCACCCACACCGGAAGCGGAAACAGGGTGGGAGGCCGTCCTACCTAACCCGTACTTTATGTCGGGAGAGCCGACCGTGCTCGTCATCCGGGCCCTTCCACCGACCTACTCGACGCTGAGGATCACCTGCGAACTGGCCGATGGTCACCAATCAACCACGACGACCACCACCACTACCACTTCAGGTAAAACATAATCATCTTCACATGCTTCTTAATAGTTTTGTAAATATCCAGCGCCAAATTAGCCATTGACGTTATATCAGTTAATTGCCGTTAATCAGCACTTCTGTATCAAGGGCGAACACAGGGGGCAAGTAGGTTCACCCCCTACACGCCACTGGCCAGGGATTCGCGACGAGGCAGATCAGAAACCAGTTACAGGGGTATATAGGTAGCTTATCGTCGCTGTCATCTACTGACCCACATAGCAAACCCATCTATTATTATTATAGGCTGCCCTAAATTAGCGGGACCCTGGTCCCTTTTGGGTAGACCTTTCCATCCAAATAAGTGTTTTTGTAATTTGCATTTGCAATGTTTTATTCTGTTTTGGAGCAACAAACAAACTTACTTACTTAATATTCATTGGACTGATAAACAGCAGTCAGGCTGCCATAGGTGGGGAGACTAACCAGCGACTTTCAAGAATTTTGAAATGTACACAATCTGTTACTACAGTTAAGTCCCATGCTGACTGAAAGTGTTAAATGAAAACTGCTTTCCAGAGAGAAACACCCTCCTGAGACAAGACATCTATCCATCGACATCGTGCACAGGTCAACCCAGGTCATGTGTAGATCAAGGTCGTCACTGCCACACGCACGATCAGCTTCCGGAAGCCAGCTATCACGTGACGCGCAAAGGTTACAATGCATTCAGCCCTTCGCCTAACATCAAAGCATTTAAGTCGGCAAAACGAGACTCCGTTTCAGCCGGAACCTGGAGAAGAAACGAAACCAGGGTCAGGATTAGAGCTGCTTCGGACGACCAGGATGCAGCATCTCGATCGACCTTTCACGATACAATACTAGACAATTTGTATACTGCGAATCGGTCAGAGACATCAGACATTCCACCACCGTATTCATCCGTTCTCACTCTCTAACTACGTGGCGCCATCTTCTATATTACGTACGTATCAAGACAATTTTAATATAGCGCCCACTCGGTATCTGTCAAATGCACTGCAATAATTTACCATCACCGACACATATAGCAAACACTGCGCTGATGCTGAAAAGTTATGGTGTTATGCAACTGAACTTTTTAACAGACTATGTGAACGGGCCGCTTTAGCCCCCCCCCCCACTCTCAAAACCGAGCTGATATCCTTGTGATACAATGCTTTTCCAATGCCAGATATTCAGTCTTTAATTCGTTTATTTATTTATTGTACCCAGCAGAGACATCGTAATAACAACATACAAAATATCTCTGCCATGGGTCGTAAAAGGCAGACCCTAAAGGTCAAAAGTCCCGCTTAATGAAGCCTCCAATAGTGCTTACATGATACAACTGTACAATGACGAATGAATAACTTTAAAAAGTCTAACTGGACTGTTGCATCTAAAACACTTAGAGCCAGCAGAAATACCGCTGAAACAATAATTCAATAAGAAACAAAACAAGCGTAACTAACTGATATTAAGTTTTATCGATTAGGGCCTACACAATTATTTTTCTCCTGAAGTGAATTTACATTGTCGTTGCGTGTATAAAACCTTTGGCTATAAAACCATAATCATTCACTTATTTTCTTACACTCTGATGCTTTTCCGACTCTAGAATCTTATAGCCCTGTACAGCTTTTTAGTGTCCCTAAATAACAAAAAAGCTCCAAAAGAACCTACCACTACCATGTGGCAGGCACTTGGAACTGATGATGACGATGATAACCAACCCATTAGCATTCATCTTTTGGTATCTCTTGTATATCTGCCAGGTTCCGCCCTGCACTCAATTCGTTATGCATAAAATTCGCATGCACATTACTGGAAGAATCGGGCCTTTGTTAAAAGCTGCATTCTGGTATGTCTAGACCAGACTAGGCCTATGTACAGCTTTTAATGCAATTCTGAAAAACGCAGTCATGAAATATCTCATAAGAAATTAGACGGCTCACTTAGCGGGACTCGTTGTCCTCATAGTCTCATCTTTCGATGTCTGTCAAATCACTGTTCTGACCTGTAATATTGATTGTTGCACGGAGTGCAATGAAAGGCTTCAATAACCAGTAATTCAGTCCAAAGACGTCTACAGAGCCATTAATATAATGCATTAGCCACCAGTTGATTTTCGGCTTCTAAGTGACACTGCAGTCAGTACCACTACCCATACAGCAGAAGTAGAACATAAACGATGTAATGTGATTTAATGTAATTTAATGAGACAATATACATAGCACCACCATTAGGAACTCCTTTGGATTATTCCCTATCCAAGAACCAAATTACCAACAATGAAGTATGCTTCTGCAAACTCGATTTAAGCAAGTTATCTATCATAGGTTCAACCTGTTTCCAGACAGCTTTGTGGCACTTTAGGGAGTCTCTCACAAATGTAAACTGGTTAAGACATCAGGTATAATAAATTATCATCAGTTCCGAACAGTTTGAACAGTCGGACATCGGTAGGGTTTTAATAGTGGACCAAACTGAGGGCTCATGGAGACTAAAGTCTCCAAGAGTATGGTCTATGCAGATGCAACTGAATGGCTTTCTCAGCAAACTAAACAGATGTTGCAAAGCAACTTTCAACCGTTTTCAAAGTTTACCCAGCTGCTTAAAATGTTGTATTGTCCCGGTTAGAGTTATTTGCAGCACCACTTCAAAAATAAGGGTGGATATTTGCAATGTGAGGATACATTAATGTCAGTTGCATGGACATTCAAGGTCATGACATTAGCTTTGCACATCAAATCTGAAATCTGTAGGCTAAAAAGACAGACAAAAGGACCTCTGCCCGGGGCGTACAGCAGAAGAAGCAATGGTCCACAGTCCACCCTGTGCCGATGTCCTTGAATAGCAAAATACCAGTAATGGCCTGTAAATATCTGATTAAGAACACAAATTGGTGGTAAGTCTTAATGAAAGCCAAGCTGCAGAGAAAGGTAACGCAGAAGCAGTGTGCCGCTCAATGTAAAGCTGAAGCTGTTCTGCCGATGCACTAGGCCAATAAGCTAAGCACTTACAATAAAGCCGCCTTTGCTTCTAGGTCATTCACGCACCAAGGAAGGCCTGGTGAAAACTGCGAACATTTATCATTAGTTTATTCATAGTATGACTAGGTGGGAGGATAGTGAAAATCACTTTAAGGGTGCGTGCGTGCTTATGCAAAGCTAGCAAAAACTCTTATCAAATCCAAACACCTGAATAAATCTCATGGAGCATCCCGTGTAAAGAGAGACAAGGGATTCAACCAAATCCCAACGCCACCCAAGTCCTCATAAGTGTTCACATTCAAGGTTCAGTTGGAATGGTTGGTTGCCCATTTTGTGACATTTTCTCATGATGTAAAATTTCATTACACGATATTCATCGACAGTTAATCACGCAGACACTTAATCACTCCAACATTTGACCACCCCCAGCTTACTTCCTCCCCGTATCTGATGGGGCAATGTCAAACCTTCTGACAGACTGACAATTATCCAGTGAGCACAGTTATTAGTGAATGTCTTGCTGCTTTAACCTTTCTCGGAAAATGCGCCCCTTTCTGCCCCCAGTGCAGCCGTTTGAACATACAGCACCAAGATTACTAATACCGCACGTCTGCGCCTAACGAATAACAGTAACGAATAACAAAGTCATAAGCATCAGTCATAACAAAATAAAAGTACTAGAGTGCTTTAAATAATACTTCGTTAGAAAAGTAAAAGTATTTCCACTGTTTCGTACTTCATTAAAAGTAAAAATACTAAAACTTTTATTCAAGTACATGTACACAAACGAGTTACTCTTACTTCTTTAATCATTAACATCGCTAGCAGTTTGGGAATCTTTTCGTGCTGGGATTTGCTACCAGCTAATGCTTCTGTCACGTCATCTATGGTACCACAGCGCCAGTGACCGGCGTATGGCCAATGTTACTCGTAGTGGTTGTAAATAAGAGATAGGTCAAGTACATGTACACAAACATAGTACCAAATCGTAATCGTAATCTCGAGATTTCTACAGCGCCCAACAGTCGCGAAAACCAGCTTATTGGCAGGCACTCAGTCAAAACAAAATCGATAGGCAAGAAGGGTTCGGTTCAGTCAGGCAGGTAGGCTACGGTGTTTGAGTGGTGCTTAACAAATAGCATGCAAGAAGTTTGTTTGGCTATTTAAGAATAACATTCTACTAATACTGACTTCTCAATATTTTACAAATGAAGGAACGGCAGTAACATGACACGGAAAATAATAACAATTTCCTAATTATAGCACTTATATTTTTGTTTTAGTACTTACTAACATGATTAATTGTTGGACGATTAAATGTTGAAGTGATTGTTGCATGATTAAATGTTGCACGATCGAGTGTCTGCATGAATAGCTGACGGTGATGTGTCCACATGATGAAATGTCACGTGATTAACTGCGATTAACATGGAAGTCCACAATGACCTACTTTGGATCCCTCCCCTCCCCTTGTCGCATTTGAGTGACCCTTCCCTCCCCCTCTTTTCAGACGTCTGCACTCCAGTGTAGTATTAAGGCCTAGAACAGGCTATCCCGTTGATCTTGCAGGATTAACAGTGCTATTGGTTGGGGTACTTTGAAGCTGCCATGCATGTCCAACAAAAGGACTCTAATTAGATCCAATTCAGTACAGACCGTCTGCCTGAATGAAACTGGTGTTTAGGATACAGACTGTACAGAAATAACTTTGTGTACCAAATTATGATGCCCACATATGCATTTGGCATAATAACCCTCCTCCTGTCAACATCTGGGTGAACCTCCCCCAACCTCCTTGCGGCCGCCCTTTATGAATGACCGCACAATAGTTTTGCAACCAATTCCATACACTGTCACAGGAGGTGGCCACTCTCCAAAATGGTCAACACCAATCCAAACGAAGTCTAGTGTTGTTTAACTGAACACCAATTTCAGAATGTTGCTGACCTTCTATGTCTTAATATAATGCTGCCAATCACATTTACACACCAGCCCTAATAACTTCATGGACCTCTTCCATGTACACTTTGTGACAAAGAATATGTAGAGCAGATAAGTAAGGAGAACACTGCTGTGGTTCAAAATGGTGGAAAGAAGTAGTTGGATAAACTGGAGAGAAGTGAGTGGATGGTGATTTAGGAAATGAAACGAGAATATAAAATATCATATATGCCAATAATAAAATAAATTTTTGCATTGGTAACAAATTGTGGAAGTGGGCAGCACAGACCTATCCTCGCATAGCAGTCTTCTTGCTCTGCTTGCTCCAGTTACTGGCCTTCAACGAAGTATTTGATGAACAGGCCCACATGTAACACTACTTGATATGAATTGTTAGCAGCTGGATCAGCCAACAACTTTGTTATCCAGCACAAAAACTTCCCAAAACACGTTGACAGAAGTGTCGAGTTAAACTTCGTCTCATCCTGGTCTTTGTTGGTAGTGATTTACCTGTAGTTGACATTTCTTGTATACGTCAGCCTTTTCAGTGGCATAGTCAGCATTGTCGTTCGGCTCAACTGCTATTTACATGGACGCTTTCCTGAACTGCTGATCAGCTGTCAATTCTACGTTGATGAATTGCAGAATTCTACCCTGTCATGACTGTCCCTATCCATCAGCAGGTCCAAGGTCCGGTTGTTTATTTTTACATACTTTATACACCCACTGAAACCGGAATAGTAGGCTTCAGGCAACCCACGTGGCACGTTTTTGCTCCCACCTGAAAAAGAACAGTCAATAGTAGTTACAAAAGACTGGCTGTAATCTCATCGCATAACAATCTCGACAGATGCAATCTCGAAGATATTGTGCATGAAGATCTGAAAAATGGACTGCAACTGATACACAGGCTTTTAAGAAGTCTTCATATGAAATAATGGCTTAAACAGAGATTATTTCAGCTTCTAAAATGTCTTCAGATGGAATAATGGCTTCAACAGAGATTATTTCAGCTTAGAATATGATTCTTACCTATCCACAGATATCCATCTGTGTCCAGCTGGGTGGCACCAGGAGTGGACAAGATGGTCACTGTAGGACCAGTGTCCACTTGGACAGTGGCCAATCGCTTGTCTCTGTGAGAACACGTCGAACAAAATGTCAGCTGATGTATCCTTCAATGTGAATTACCTGTGTTCACTCACACAATTATAGTGATTATAGTGATTTTTAGTTAAAGACCAGGTGTTTTAGACATGAAGACGAAATTTAGTGAACGCAGTATTTCACGTGCAGGTCTGGCTCCTTGGAACTTTCCACCTGCGGCCCTAAAAGGGAACCAGTATTAGAGAGTTCAAGTTGTGGCCTTAGATGATCTTGTTTGCATTAGCCATTGGTGACGGACGATATCATTCCCTTTCGGACAATACATGTTAAGTGGAGCACTAGAAATGCAGTTTCATAGGCCTAACTTGTAGCAACAAATGCTGCAAAAAACCTAGCTGCAAGTCTATTTCTCTTTAATAGGCAATTATTTATTTATTAATACAATAAAACAGAATATGCTGTTTTTACCTATTAAATAAAAGAGTATGCCAGTTCTTGTCAACGACATAGTTTCTAGATCGGAAGACGAGAAGGTCAGCGGCAAGTTCTTTGCCAAGATTGAGGCTGACCTCAACGTGACCTTCATTGATGGCAATGACAAGGTAGTCAGCATGGACTGTGCCAGACTTGTGCTGGAGCAGGATGAGGCCTTGCGTGGAATTTGTCTGAAAGACCAGCTCATAGCTGTTTGTAGCCTGGCTTTTCTCTCTAGCCCCAACAGAAAACAAGACAATGAGATTCAGTGTATAGTAAACAGTGCAAAGCAGTCTAAGCAAAAACTGGTGGTTCTCAGCTGACATCAAGGACCTACTATCAAATCTTTTTCTTCTGGTTCTCTGCCCTCAGGCAGGTTCAAAAATCTGAGGACACCGCTCCTCTCGGTGCTGAGCTTCTTCTTTCAGCCTAGATGGTCTTATTGTTACGGAACAAAGACAAGGCAAGGCCAAGAAGTTCTTGTCTTGAATTACTAGGCACTAGGTTCCAGAATGTAATTGTAATAAAGACAATTTATACAGCACTGTAAGTAGAAGTACTGCAAACAGGCAATCAGTCAACTCACAACATGCACCTGAAAAAAGATGAAGATTCATAACGATTTAAATATTTATTAATAATGACAGATAAGGCTTACAATCTAGATACGGTGTTGCGATATCTATGGAACAGATGGCTATTAAAAGCCATAGGTCGGTTGATATCAACATCTAACAGATCTGAAAATGAAGAGCATATAGAGTGTAATGGTCGGCTACCAAAATGCTTCTACAGAGTAAACTGCCAAATAACAATTCAGTCTTACCGAGATGCTGCTCCTGATACACACTTCACTTTGCTACCAATTTTAACCCAAGAACAAAAAATGTAATGACCATACCAAAAAATATCATATGTATTAAACATTGCAACAAAACTATAATCAGAGGAATATAATAAGCTGTTATATGTTAATCCATATGACAGATTCACAGACATTTAAGAAAACGTATGAATTTAAACAGCATCAGTTATACACGATATTTTGATATTTGTCATACACATTTATCAGAAACACACTGCACTAAACTGGAAACTGACAATCCTAACATCACAGTTAGAATGAAAAAATGAAATTGCCTTAGAATGCTGGTAGTAATTTATAAAGTCAGTAAGTACTTTTCGTCGTGCTACACTGAATACATTTTGGGATCCTTTGATGTAACCTTAGAATATAAGCTCAAAGACCAAATGATCTAAAATGGGTATGAAAGGTCTAACTTATTCCCACACAAGGAACCAAAAAGCTCTTCTACAGACCATATTTCGACAGCCGTTTAAAACCTACTAACTGTCTTTTCAGGCACAATACTGCAATGCAAAAAGACGAAATTCATATACAATGTGGGAGTTTGGAAGACTCCTATAAAAAATTTGAAAACCCAGATTTAAATATCATGTTACATTAATTCAACTACTCAAGTCTTCTGTCTACAAAATATCAAATTCGCATTATTTTGGAGCACACTATAACGGGTTGATGGTGTAATTATATTAATCATCGGATTCCTGAAAACCTAACACTTCAAAGACTCCACGTGGGTTACCCAGAGTCTTATGTCACTTCATTTGAATATCTAATACTGCAACAATATATCTTAAAATTTAGTTCCTTAACTGCACTTCCGTTACTCACCTATCTCACATCTCTTGCCTGTGTAGTGCTGTGGACATTGGCACTCAAAGTCATTGAGGTGCGGATGACAGATGCTATTTCTAAGGCAGGGATTGTGGTGCATGGGACATGGTGGCCCAGCGTACTGCGTTATTTTATGATGTGAGACAGCCTCTGCAACAAAATTCTCCACACGGAATCCATCTTCGTAAAACTATATTGACAACAACACCATTTCTCAGAAGTAAATGAGAGGTAAAGAGGTAAACGTAAATGCTAATCTCCTGCAATCTTACTTAACAAAACATACTCCATTAAGATCAAAACACTAAATGAATGAAAATGGCATTTATTTATCTTTAAATACTAATACAATGCAACTTCATGATGTCTGCATGCCATATGCAAATATTTATATAGCATCTTTATAAGAACTTCAGTGACAGTACAATGCTGACAGACATCTCAGAGCAGGCAATCAGTGTTGCCAAAAGAGAAAATGAGTTTACAGCACAATTACTAAACTATTCAAACTGAACAAAATCGCTGTGCAGAAAACATGTAAAATTGAATGCCCTTTTCTTTTCCAATCAAACGTGCATGGTAAGAGCAAACACTTCCTACTGCCATATTTAGGGCATAACATTTCCCTAATTTTTGCAGACACCTGTTAAGCCAGTGAACTGAATAAAATCCCGCCTGAATTACAACACTTATCCGACCCATCCTACAAAATTACCAATACTTCACCTTCTGCAATCTCTGTACAGGTCTTTCACTCAAAACTAGAAACATTCCTTTTACACAAATCCTATCCTGATTCCTCCTCTTTCCCTTTGCTCTCTCGCTACCCCATACACCACTAAACACCACTACAGCTGTCTGACCGTCTGTCTGCCTGACTCTTGGTTCATGACCTAGAACCAAATCTGACTTTACCTGCCATTCGATTTTGTTTTAACTAAGCTCCTGTGAATAAAACTGTTTCCCGTGGCTTGGCTTTCTTTGGTGCTGAAGAAGTTTTGAGATTACGATTACGAACGGTGCAGATTTTGTGTTAAAATCAGCAATAGTGTCAAGGCAGTGAATCGTGAATCATATTTTTAGTAAATCAGTGAGCAAATGCATCAGTAATGAGCAGAGCTCTATGGGAATCTAAAGAGCAAGTACTGAGTAAGTGGGTGAAAAGTATTCACTAGCTTACTTGTAGACAATCGCCAGCTAATGCATCTCATAATGATGGGTTTTTAATGATTCATAGGGCCTATAAGAATATTGCCTGTATCAATTAACAACATACCCGCTGGATGGCTCCGTGAAAGCCAGCCATCACTCCCGCCTGGGTGTTGTATTCTCCAGGATATCCACCTAGATAAAGAGTCATTGGAAGGTTGAGCTCTTTCAAGTCCCCATCAGAGTAGCCTCGAGAAGGCACTCCTGAATTAATGGACAGGCTTCCAAATTGGTTCATCCGGAAAATGGAGACTTGATTCCATGAGTGAAGGTTAACTGCAACTGAACTCCTATCAAAAACCAAACAGAATCATTCAAACCACATTCTCTAATTTCCTACTCCAACTTCTACAGAATATGACAGACAATGGATACAGAAATGAGTGAAACTAGGAGGTATCATGTAGCAACAAAAGCTATGTGACCAGAATCACTGACAGAGGAATATGAATAGCAACAGTCAGTAGATCCAGGTTTATTTGTGTAAACCAATGCAAAGTACGTAACTTCAACTGTAGGCATAAATTAAAACAGTAGCAAAACTGCTGAGAATAAAATTGAGAATAATGGTGTTTTTACATTCCTGGACACACCAATAAGTTTAGCAGCAAAGAATATTCCACACGACAACTCACGTGATGTTGGCAATGCCGCTACCAAGGTTGTAGCGAAGCTGGAGGTATCGGTTAACAATATTAAGGCAGAAAAAGTCTCCCTTGGAAGTGCCTTCTTGTCCGCTGTACAACAGAACACCTAGTCCAACAACAAGTGCTAGTAGCATAATGTAAAGTACTTAAACAGATTGGTAAAAATCATATCACTCTAAAAACAATCACAAGGACTTACAATCACAAATCATTTGAAACTGGTTCCAAGTAGTGTTAGTCATCAAACCTTTCCATCAAACCTTTCAAGTCAATCTGCAAGTTAATATTTTAATAAACCAATTACCTCTTATAACTCATTTAAAATATGTGACAAGTTAACTTACCTTTGACACGTGCATTTGCAACCAATTTGCAGTTTGTAATAGAGTTACCACTGGTAATTTGTTTGTAACTGTTTAATGGCTTACCATTTGGTGATGAGGTGAGAAACCAGATTTCAAAGGCCAATGACCTGCCAACATTCTTTGTTAGTCGCAGCTCGAGGTAGGATGTGCCTTGGAACTGTGGAATCGAAATGTTGGATAGAATTTGATTCATTCTTTCACTGAAGACTAGAAAATGAAATGGCAAATGCTGTGAGACTGAAGCTATATTAAGTGTTCATGCAGAACAGCTTTGCCAGTTGTTAAAGCCATGAAAAACACCTGTTTGCACTTCTGCAGAAGGAACCTCAGTTACACAGACAGCATAAGAACAGAATATAACATAACTGATTTGTCGTGGTTTTGCAATGCTACTGAGTAGTAATCTTCAACAAAGGCTCTGTGCAAAAATTTTTAATAGTAGTAGATAAGCTGCTGGTTGATAATTAGTCTCTGTTACCATCTGTTGGCAGCACAAGTACCGATAGTCACTCAGTAATAGGGATCCATCTGTTAGGTTCAACCAGGTTCTCAATGAAAGCAACCTTATTTCTACTCACCACCTTCACACTTTGCACCAGTTCTTTCTGAAGGACAGACACAATAAAAATGGCCATGAGAAAATCCAAAGCAGGTTCCACCAGCGAGGCACGGATTAGGATCACAGTCAGCGGCAAACAGTACCTTATCTTGGCACACGGCACCTAGAAATACCAGAAACAAGATAAGGGAAGAAAACTAGAAGAATAAAGATGTTTAAAAAATCAACGACAGTTGATGCATAAGAAAAATTATCAAATATTACATGAATATTTTTCTATCAGTTTAAATTATTTACCTGGTAATTAACTTGATTTTATTTTGATTTAGGTGCCATTTCTCACATTAAGACATAGGCAATGTCCACATTACTTTTTCCGCATTTGATTAATCCCACCCTTGGCCATATTGGTCGTTGGTTTGAGTTTTATGTCGTTTTGACGGGTTGCTCATCTAAATGTTAAAAGTGCTTGATTGTTCTGGCATGTTTGGGCTTTTACTGTTATCAAGTCTGAATGTCGGAATTATTCTTCATTTTCTTCGTGGATTTACTGCATTTTGGAAGGTTTCTGTTTGCAAGCCATTATGGCACATGACCGGTCTTGTCCACCTATACAAGGAGAACAGTTTTCCCACTGGACTGTCCAGCTTAAGACCCACAGACTTCTGTATTCTGTCTGCGTCCAGGAAATCTTTGATTTAGCGGAGGATTCTTTGGAGCGGCCTCAACTGTCAACCACACAGGGCTCTACAACCTAGGCCTTGGAGCATCATCATTTTGATGCCTTGCATCACAACACAACCCCATCTCACAGAATTTTGATTTGTGATTCTAATAGTCTGTAGCGATAAAGGTGCATAGAGGATAAGACATGACACAGGTGAGTTCCTACCTGCATATCCTTCAGGACACTGACAATTGAAGTCAATTGAGTCCACGTGAATACAGATGCCTTCATTCAGACACGGATTGTTGTCACATGGATACCGACCACATTCACCTGTAAAAACAAAGCTTTATTGTTCTGTTCCAAGCAGCTTATTACACAGTAACTTTGGATCTCTCACTCCATGAGGTTAACTGGTAATTTCAATTGTCCATTTCCTTCATGTGTTAAAGTTGTGCGTTTAGCATTTGGAGTGAAAACTTGCAAAAGGTGAATTCCAATAGGTCAGAGAAACCAGAAGTCATGCTATGATGAGCAAGCAAGTTGAAGATGAGTCTTAAGTTCAGATGCACGTGCCTTTGAGGCTGTTGTCAATTGCACACATTATAAATGTCTGTTTAGTAATAATAATTAGTAATAATAATACAAACCCCTTAACCCTACAAAACCAGCTGCATGTGCTTCCTGTCAAATTTTGGATAAAATTTAAACTGGCCTGTCTGACCTATAAATCCATACATAAACAATCCTACCTACTTCCAATCGCTAGGCTCTCCTTACATCCATCCCCACAGCCTGCAAACTTTGGCCATGGGTCTCTTGGCTGAGCCATGATGCAGAACTGTCATGGGCTCTCATGCTTTCCACGCTGCTGCCCCCACAGAATGGTACCAACTACCAATGTTTCTTCAATGCCTGAAATCTGTTTCTTCCTTCAAGAACTGTCTGAAAACTCACTATTTCTCACTGGCTTTTAAACATCTTAATATCTAATTGCATTTCACCTGATGACTGACTAACTGCACCTCAGATTCACGATTCTGTGTGACTTCACGAGCATAACAAATTTTTGTAATAATAATAGTAATAATAATAATAAAAATCATCAACTGACAAGAGGATATTGATCCACAACAAAACTATCTTACAAGACCAGGTAATTATCACATACCTGTTAGATATCTAGTGACAGCATCAGGCAATAAGGCATGGTGATTGAGGTCATAAGCATAGCTCAGCTCAGAGCTATCAATCTTCAGTGATTCTATGCAGCCAACAAATCCCTGCGTTGTTCCGACATTCCGGACAATTCTGCACAAAAATTACATTAAATGATCAGTTGAACAACAGACAGATAAATTATTCTGAACTTCAGTTAATTCATCAGTTTAGATCAGTCTGCCCATCATTCAATGGACCAAAGTGCCATTAAGTCTTTCAAGTCAACCTGGGAGTCAATCAGTTGGAGGGATATCTGATGTTGTGAAGATACTTTTACTTTCAACACAAAGCAAGCTTTAGCTTCAGTTGCTTAAGTGCAGAAATGATAGTTTGGCAACATTTAGAAAATATAATAGTACAGGTGCATCTTTTCTGTTGTGCTAACATCAGATGATCGTTTATAATGTAGACTTTACCACATCAGCTTAAATTTTAATTCAGCATTTGTAACTCTAGATGTCACCATAGTTAATGTGGCCATCTTGCCACAATACTCATTTGCAGTCTTGTGACATCTAAAAGGTCTGTGATCTTTCAATGAGTTTTTAAAGTGCTACTTCAATGTTAGACACAAAATCTGAAACTTTAATATGATACATCAAGATTATGCTACAATATAGCCTAATTCCGTTAATAAGCCATTTGGCTGGCAAATCAGTAGTGTTGCAAGTAAAACTTGAAAGCAATTTACCAAAGTGAGAGATCAAGGTCTAATTATTAGGCCAAGTCCCAGTTACCGACTAATACTAACTGGATTGAGATCAAATATTATGTCCAGGCAAAGTAAATGACCATCAGAGTTGATCCAGACTAGGATGTTCCAAAATGCAGAAAATTACAAATACTCACTGGTCTGTGAAATTGGCAATGTACCCGAGGTAGAACGGGTCACCAAGATTGAGTGACCTAAGTGACCCAGGGCTGACCCCAGAGACCTCAAGGCCTTCATTCAGCCTCAGCAAGCCGTCCTTTCCAAATCTTTTAGCGGTCACCTTCTGAAGCTGATTCAAGGCAACATGTTCCAAGGTTGTCAGTGTTGTAGGTCCACTCCCAAGGTCATACCTACAGAGATAATGGGGCAAAAATGAGCACAAGAAACACTGAAGTTACATATGACAAGATTATCCAGCTATACATACTTTGGCAAGAGCTAACTATATCGTGTTATTATGGTTTAGTGGAGTGCCCCAAACAGAATGAGTAAAAGTTGTGAAGAAATGCTTACATTTAACTTCAGCTCTCAGTACTTTGGTCTCTCAGACATACATATTTAGATTGGCCCAAACTGCTATTTCTTAATCATGGAAGACGTGGATGAATGACAGTTGTTTCCGCAATACAAAATGATATAGCTTTCTTCTGACAGAAAGACTTATGAAGGTTCGCTTTACACAGCCATCCACAGCTGTATCAAACACTTTCCTCCGATTGCCAATGGTTAAATCATCTTAGAGTTGCTTACAGTTCATCACCGTTGTTGACATTAAAGTGCTAACACTTCGAATTGATCATTCCAAACAATCGATCCCAAGGGCCAATTCACGTCGACAGATCAATGTTAGTCTTCACAGTTTGACTGAACAGTTTGATTCACTACGGATCTAGTATTTTTTGTTGAACTGAACAGGAGTTTAGGGAGCTTTATCGTTAGGATCATGTCCAGTCAAAGCTCTCCGGATAAATAAAGAATTCTTCTGTAACAGTCACCAACAACTGTCAAAGATTGTCTGCTCGATCAACCGGCACAGTCAATCACATTCTGACTTTAACAACATAACTTCAGTTATTTATTATTTCAATTGCTTCAGTGTCATTCATAGTTCAACTAACCCCAGGCATAATATAATAAGTGATATTAGGCCTGGGGTTAGTTCACTAATATCACTTATTATATTATGCCTATGAAGCCGGTATGTAGGTGCTGGCAAATTAATTAAATAAATACACATCTACACTTCCTATCTTACTAATAACAGCCATGCAACATGTAGATGAAGTTAAATGTGAGGAGATCCTTCACAGAGAGAGTTCAAAAGTTTTAAAGGCTTAGCTCAGCAATTACAAATGCAGACTTGTGGCAAGAATTGCCATTCAAACAACTGCCAGATTCACGATCTAGTAGTGGTGAGTCTCGGGTGGCTGTAATACCTGAACTCAACGTATCCATCTCGGAGACAAAGCGAGATGAAGTCCCCTCTTCCATCTTCATTCTGACCAATGTACAAGAGTATGCCGTTGTTTCTGAAAGGTCGGAATTCGATCTCAACTGATATCTCACGACTTCCATGCTGAAGCCGCTTCAGCTGAATAAATGATGTTCCAGAAAATGATGGCAAGAAACCACCTGACAAGAAACCACAACTGGATATGAATTGAAACTTATGCTGCAAACAACTTCAGTGATATTCATATCTGTAATTTGTCAAATCCAAGCTGAAACTGCTTCTAGCTTCGTCTGCCCCTCTCTTCACAACAGGTTCCATAGAAATAATACATTGGTTCAAGCTATAGGCATGTAAGGTCAGCTTAAATGTAGGCATGCTGCATTTTGTTGCGTAGCTCATTCATGCTTGGGGAAGGAGCTGGTGTTCAGGCAGTGCCAGGTTGAAGGGTTGCCTAGGGTGCAAAACATCCTGATGTCAGCCTTGAGCAAATGAATGCATGCATAAGCGAGTTGACGATATGGTGACTAAGCAAAGGTATTCATAGTTAACTAGTAAGTGTATATTTTAATAGCTTCAAAGGTTCTTACTTTTGCGACATGATTTTCTATTTGCTGATGGACTGTAGCCCTCCTTACACATACATCGAGACATTCGACAGAAACTGTTAGGAACAAGACAGTGTTTCTCCAACCAACAGTCATCACCAACGTAACCTATAACATTAACACAAGTAACTTAAACCTCTACAGTCCATTACTAAATTTCATCTGGTAGGCAATGGAGTCTGTTACCTGGTTGTTGTTTCAGTCAACAATGAAAAACTCCAGAAAACACCGAATTGTTTTAAAGCATTTGTTTTAATACTAATATGTCAGTTTTAAAGGAAAATATAAGTTCTCTCTTTCATAAATAACTCTTTCCTTAAAAATCAGCTAAACCTTTGTCAGCTATTGGTTAAGCATTGTAACTGTAGCTCACCAACTAGTCTTTATCTTTATAAGTTCTGCTAAATTCATAAAGAATGACAGGAAAACTTTCTTAGGTCAACTATTTAGGCCAGGCATAATTATCATGCTTCCAGCTGTCCAGCATCTGGTACATGCCTAGCTAAGGAGTACAGAAAAGGGAAAGCCTATCTGGTGGAATTGTGACTGGCCTAACAACTTCAGTCAGCAGCTCCATTCGACTGATACCTAGTCGATCGTGATAATAGTAGCATAGAACTTTTCATGTCTGATCAGTTCAGTTTCCATGCTAAACAGCAGTTCCAAGTGAAGCAGTATCAAGTATAAAGATGTTTACAAAGCAATTATTATTATTATTATTATTGTGTTAAAAATCTTTGTAATAATAATAAAAATAATAATAATAATAATTGCTTTGCCTACCATTTGACTGGTGACTCAATCCCTCAAGTACTTCCTTTGACACTCTGTAGTCAAAAGTAAGTTGTGAGACATTTTCAATAGAACCGTTTGGTATCATCAACTCTGAAACCAACAAACCACAAAATGTCTAACTCATCTTCAAGAGAAACTTATGAAGCATGCTTTCAGAAAAATGCCCAAGCGGCATTTTAACAGGCAATTTCCTCCTGAGGCTTAAATGTACATGGCTTTTTATAGTGACCGACCATATGGCCTTGACCCTGCTCATTTTACAAGGAATTTATCGGGTGAGATCCTTCACCACTGCTGTCCATTTGAATGGGCGCCACAACACTTAAGGTCCATGTGTATGGTCCACTCAAGGTCCACGTGCGAGCCTGAGATTTAAATCTCTGAAATAGGCCACTCTCAGTATGCGGACTGACATCCTCATGCACAGAGGCGCCTTTATGTACACTTGAGCTAACCAGGCCAGCAGAGCATCATTCTCCTTGGCATCAATCTACCAGTGGTATCTATCAGTAAGGTAAGATCGGGCTACTGCTGCTGTATCTGTATTGTACTCTGGAACAGGTCTTGTACCTTGGCATGGTCCATAGTGCGCTACAAGCGTATCCTTCTGGAGGCGACACGCTGAAAGGCGCAGGTGACAGGCTGAGGCATATGTAAGCCCATCCGTTCCACAGACGGTCAGCGTGAGGTTGGTCGAATGACAACTGCTCGGACAGATGCACTCGGCAACTCCGTTGTTCAGTTGGCAGACGGCATTGTAGCGGCATTCAAGTTCTGCACAACTGCCGGCTGACTGCTCTGTCAAAATTCAACATCAGCCACAAAGTTAATCCATGTAGTGCATAGCAAACCAACCATGCTTGCACTGGGATGCCAAGTCCTGCACTTCTTATCAGTTCTTAACTGAGAAGTACAGATGAGCACAATGATACTGCATCTACTGTAACCAATGACTTCTATAGCACTCCTCAGATACATACATGCATACTGCTATAAAGACTTCACTGCATGATCTTAATGTATGGTTTAAATGTAACGTTTGCTCATGGTCAACTAAAGATCATGAAGACTGATGGCGCATCTATGGTAATTATCCACTCACTGTATACATTTATTTTTCTTTAAACTGAAAAGATTTGACAGCTATTTGTATTAAAAGATAAAACATTTCTCTACATGCAAAAAGATACTAATATTATACTTCAATGATGCATAATATATGATCGCCTGGATCTGTTTGTTCCGTGTGTCATGTTCTCACTTGTTCAGCAGAGGGCTTTTGCTGTTGTTGGCCCATCTCTATAGAATAAACTTCCACTATTGTTTCATGCAAGGGTCAGTGTTTAAAGACGTTCTAATTCCCCAGGGGTTCTCATGCTGGAAGCGCCTATGAGTAGTTTGTTCTGTAAGAAGCACTATATAAGTTATCAAATACAATACAATACAATGCACTAAAATTATGTCATTACTTTACGAAGAGTAAAAGTATTTTACATTACTTTACAGAGAAAAGTTTCCAGAAGCAACAGAACTGGAACCCAAGACAAAAAGTCTAAACATAAACCATACTGTGGCAATCATGTGACAAAAAGGAAACACTTATGGTAAATGACATCTAAAAAAATAAATGGAAAATTACTTCCAATGCCACACAACAAGAATAAAAAACAACTGAATGAGATCCTATCACAGAAGATAAGAAAATTAACATACACACAAACCTTTCTTAATTAAAGACAGAAAAAGAAATTGGTCAAATAAATATATGAAAATAAAAAATAAGATAACAACATTCAACAGAAAGAATTACTGTATGTGACAAAGTGCAAAAGACACACAACACTCAGTTATGTGATATGTGGTTAGCATACCTGTTCTATCAAACATCTGAACTCCTAGTAGAATAACCAAAAGCAAGATGAACAATTTAACAAAGAACACACTAAATGCTAAGCCTATCATGATAAGATAAAAAACAGAACAAACAGAAAAGAGTACATGTCAGATTAAGGCACAGCTCAGGTTAGGGTAGTAAATGCCATTCTGCTCCTTGTCTCCATCATTCGGCTTGTGTATTCATTCTCCCCAGCAAAAAAAGAGCAACAAAACTATTAAAATGCTTTTAAAGAATTACAAAGGGTTTGGTTAAATAAACCAGTAGAATAATATACAGGCAAGGTTAAGACAGAAATCTACAAAGTACTTAAAGTATGTGGATTTTTTCCCACCCACCCAAACCCGTACCCATCCACCAGTCCCAACCAACTCACCCACCCACCCACATTGAAACCCTGATAGGAAATGTTAATCATGCTCTACCTATGCATCCTTGTGGTCCTAGTTCTTTGCCGTTGGCACAGACGTTGCACTTCTGTCCCGTAACATGTTGTTTGCAGACACATCGACCTGTTGTCTGCTCACAGTCGTCTCTCACGGACCCAAACAAGTTGCAGCCACACGCTACATCAAGAACACAACACCAAGAACAAACCATGGCTTTTTAAATTGCTCACAAAAATAAGATATGACCCATGGATTTTATACGGCCCAATGACAGAGCAGCAAACTGGAAAATAGCTAAATAAACTAGCATGCTATAATAAACAAGTGCACTGTTTTATACTTTATTTGTAATAAATTATGTAAAAAGATATACTTTTTGAAGCAATAAATACTTTCACGAACTTTCACTTTGTAATGGGTGCTATTGTATTGTATTGTATTTGATAACTTATACAGCGTTTCTTACAGAACAAACTACTCAGAGGTGCTTCCAGCATGAGAATCTGGGGGTGGTGGCAGAATTAAATTTTCATTAGTGGTTTGCAGTGTATTTCTTAAACAGATGTCTAGTTCTGATCCTTGTAAAGTGACGTAAGGAAAGTTGACTCAAAAAAGCATTAGTTTTATGGCATGACAAAGAACTCCAATGTGATATGACTTAAAACTCAGGGATCAGTCTGAGTCTTTGCATTCAAGCCAGACTGTTTAAGAAACATAATGTAAACCATCTGTGAACTAATCCTCAAGGAAACTGGGTGCCGTTTCAAAAAATTAAAGGCATTACAGGCAGAGCTAAGTAACAGTTGCACTAGTAAAACGGAAACAAAGCAGCCACATTGTACTTTAGATCCTAAATGCTACAGTGAAAATCTATCACAAAATCACCCAAGCACTAAAATAATGACTTCTTCAGTGCAAGTCTCATACAGAGAAAGCAGGGTAGCTTACATATGCACCCACTGTTTCCCTCAGCAATCTTTGGCAGGCCCCAGAAGTTTGGTTCACATCGGTCACATCTCAGTCCTCCAACTCCCGGCTTGCACGTGCACTGCCTTGTGTTAGGATCACAAGTGCGACCATAGGCACCCAGTGGATTGCACAGGCATATGCCTACAACAACAACAACAACCACTAGCTCCACAAATATCCTGTTTTACAAGGGCTGGCAAAGTTCTATGGAAAACACTCTTCGTAATGCAATATTATAAAAAAATGCAGATGAAAACAGATCAGAAATACTCCCAACTTAAGAGTTACAAGAGAATAACTGGTTCACAAAAAGATAATAGGTAGAAACTGCAGTCAAGAGGGTGAAAAGCAGTGTAGTATGTGTAAAATAGGTTAGCTGGTCAAATGCAGATCCTTCTCAATAATTTCCATTTGTTCAGATGTCTAATGTGATGTAGTATGTGTTCTAGGAGTTATTTCTCTCTATTGCCATCATTTCTGAATGTGCTTGACATTGTTTGGAAGTTTTTATCTAAGTCTGATGCACCATCAGTGGACTTGTGTGCCCTGAGGGGTTTCAGGTTAATAGCTGGACACTGTCAAGCTTCAGTGGGAAAAGCCAAGAGAGTCCTTGAATTGGTGCTGACCGTTACGCTGTGATGACTCTCTATGACCAATTGGCTGGCTGCAGAAGAATATCATCTTCCATAAACCTGGTGGTTGGGGATGTCCAGATGCAGCATCTTCCACCATCTGCAGCAGCTTGGCATTGGGGTTAGTATGTTGCAGGCTTTATTACCTGCTGTAGATCTTCTTCTCTGATGCTGCATAGACCAGAAACTCTGAACACAGCATTTACAATCAGCTATGGAGCAGAAGCCATCGATTGGGCTCTGCATGTTTGAAGGAGCTTGCCAGTGTCTACTCTTCTAGTCATTTGAGCATTGTTTGCTTATTGATTAACTTTTGTTCTTAATAACTTTAACATCATTAAGGATGGTGCAAGCAGCACACCTGTGAGGTACTTAGAAGGCTCTATAGTAAGTGTCTGGTTACATACATAAATCTGTCCTTGGGAGGTTGCCTAAGTTCCAGATACAACAGTTGCAGTCTATCTTCAACTGTGCAGCCCAAATGTCACTATCTTCCAAAATCAGGTTTTATGCTACACTCTGGACAGGGACAAGATAATATTCAAGATTCTCCTCATGTGGTGAGCCTTGAGTGGCCAGTGCAACTTCAGAACAGATAGCTCTGCATTCCTGTCTGCTGCTAGCCAGGTCAGTGGTTGTTATGATTAATAGCTCACGGGTTTTGTTGGTCGGTACTCCCACATGAAGTTGTGAACACCGTGCTTTCTTAAGCCTGGACAATCCTAATGGAAGAGTCTTCCGATAAAACCATACACCACTATGCCGAAGACAGCTCAAGAAACATTTTCAAGTGTTTTAAGTCCCACCTTTTTAGGTCTGTTAGACAGCCATGGTATAGAGCTTTTGTGAGGCTCCAAAAGGAGCTATATAAATACCCAGTTACATATTTACATACACTGGTAAAAAATATTTACATATTTACATACAGTGGTAAAAATATGCCCTTTGCAAGGAACTCACTTGGACAGCCAGCATGAGCAGGTCCTGCAGCAGGCGTCCTTTCATCTGGACAGCATCCAAATATCGTCTCCTGACAGTTCTTCAGAAATTGATCTTTAAAAATATAAAAATACATTTTCAATCCTAAATATCTCAATTTAAAATTCAGATGCAACTGTCACACTGGCAAACACATAGACAGCAACTGACACCTCAATAAGTCATTTATCATAACAGTAAATATAATTGCATACTCATATATTACCCCTATTACCAAGCTTCAACTGAATGGTTTTCAACAGTTGACAGAACAAAGACTACTAACGGAGCATGTTACAGGTGTATAACAAGTGACACAACCATATCCTCACACCTAACAAATTTCTGGTTCTAAACTTTGCACAGTACTATTATTCACTGCACAACAGCCTACGATAAAATTCTAAAATGTGCACTGGCTAAAGTAATACCCTCAAAAAATCCATTAATACTGGACACAAACAATTATGAATTTTAAACAGTACTGTATTACATCAGTAAAAGTATTAAAAATATAATAGTAACAATATCAGTAAATAAATGGTTTGATAATATTACCAGACTAATATTTTAAACTATTCATGAAAATTCCGACAATGTTTGACTTGCAAACATTTCTTACAAATGGGTTTGCAAATGCAAAAACCCTGATTGCTCAAACTGCTGTTCAAGGAATAACCTGTAACATACAGTCTAACTAGCATTTCTAAATTCACCATCAAAAAAGATCTCTACCAAAATTAGCACTAAATCATACTCTGCCGAATTTATTCCTAACTTCAGCTATAATGAACGATATTTATATCTCACTGCACATCTTCCTAGCCCAGCTTTCAGCAAGTCACCTATTTAACCCACGAGGTATCAAATATGGGACAGCCTGCTTACTTACAACCCTTCATTATTCTTCATGCTTCCTAGATAGCTATAATCTGCTGGTCTTTTGATAAAATCTTACCAAAGGACACTAATCATGCATTCTGCCTGTATTTTGGAAGAACCTTCAGACTTTATCACGTAGGAAACACTTTTTAAAGACTTCTTTCTTTGCCTCTGCTTCTAGTCATCCAAACCTTTAGTCATGCCTAGTTGCTGGACATCTGTCTCATCAGCACAGCTGATTAATTCATCAAAATGCAACAATGAGCACGTAACAATTCATCTTACTAATAATGGCATTAATAATGGAAGAGATGGACACCGATTCTGAAGCAATTATGTTCTGTCTGACTTGGGGAGATCAAGGTGAACAGTAATAATGAAACCACTTTCATCACAATAACAACATGAAACCACTTCAATCACAGTTAAAATGACTCAAAGGATGACCATTTTTAAAGAGTACCTTCCATACAGCACTTGGAACCAGCAGCCAGCTTATGACAGTAGCTCCCGGCAGGACATCTTTCTCCAGCGCTGTCACAGTTGTACTCCTTTCCACTGGAAGCATCCACCAGTGGAGCACTTCCATCACAGAATTCCTCAACTATGTCTGCCAAGACAGAAGAAAATTAAAGCAAGATATTTCCTAAACAATGCAATTGGACAGATTTCGTTAAGTGTTCACAATGCATCAGTGCAAAGATGTCAGGGTAAAGGAAGCTGCTGGGATTTAAGAACTACTGTAGTATTTTCCTCCTAGATGTGCCTGGGAAGGTCTTTGCAGGTGTCGAGGCTGATGCCCAATGTTGAATAGCAACTGCCATGACTGTGTGAAAAGATACAAAGAATCACTCGTTTACAACCTACACACTGCCTGTGCTCTTTTATGGGGCTCAGACCTGGAACATAGAGAAGCAGCTGGATGCCATCCAAGAATGGTGCTTGCAATGGTGCAACTGTACACAAATTCCATACACTGCACACATCATCAGTGCAGAGATATACATAAGACAGGCCCCAACCTCATTGAAACAAGAAGACTCCAGATGTTTGGGTACCTCTTAAGGTGCAACGGTAGGCAGGATCATGCTAGGGCATTCCAAGCCTTGATTTCAGGCTGACCCAGAAGAGACCAGTCAGTCAACCAAGGTAAAAATGGACCACAACGATGAAGGTGGATCTTCACCCTTTAACTCTGGGTTACACGCAGCCTGGAGATGAGCTCAAGACTGCAATGACTGGCAAAGAGTCTGGATTAAAACAAGTCATGTCATGTGAAACAGTTAACTTTGAAAGGTTGCCTAGCTGACTATTATTGTTCTTGTGTTGGTGCTGAAAGATTAAACAACCTCTAACAACTTGTTCATTTAATATACACGACTATAGTGTGTAGGCAATAAAGGTCTCGCTTTTCTAGCATCAACCTTGTAATAAGGCAATAAGAGCAAATGGAGCAGAAAAGGGAATTCTTAAATTATGGAACTTCTTATTGTTACCTTGACAACTTTCCAGTGGCAGAGCAAATATCTCCTGCTGCCGGCGACATGATTCCTCTTTCATCTGACACTCATTGCCATAGGACCTCCCATCAGAACCACAGACTGGAGACCTAGAGAAAGAAAGTGCAAGATAAAAGATTAAACACTCCATGTGCATCTCTGTCAGCTTTACAAAATCTCTAAGGTGACTTACCGAGACTGCAAGACCTTTCAGTGGAAGCACAGAGACTGATTAAAGCAGACAGACATACCAATCACTCTACATGGGTCAACCATAAAAGTGCCAACTACTGGGGATTGTAACCTAGAAATTCAGCAACTCTATGCTATTGCCTCATCCAAGCAAATACATAAATTTCAGTAAATGCAAGCAGATGTGATTTAGACAAACACCAATCCAAACAAATGGCTGACCTGTGTGTCAGCTATGATATGCTTCATAAAAAAATTTATGTACAGTATCATTATTTTGCAGTATCTGCCCAAATATTTCCTGTGTTCAATCACTAGGCATCCAAGTCTGGGCTTTGGAGTTAAATCTCAAGTCTCCCAATTAGGCTGGCAACAAGTGTCTTTGAGAGGTCCTTAAGAGATGCCATAGAAATACCTAGATCCAGACATACATCAACCATTTCATTTGGGCAAACAAAAACCATGAAAGACCAGCTGACTTACCAACTACATGTCCTAAAAAGTTCAGCCTTACACTTTGCATCTAAAGCCATCAAACAACTGGTCCAGCAGCTGACCTGACAGCATTGCAGTAGAAACGACACTGACATCCTCGATCTCCTTCTGCATCGTAGAGACAGGTGCCACCAAATCGACAAGTTATCTCATCGCATATACCTGCAAAATATAATTTTTATCAAAGCAATGTTGCAAATCACATTATAATCACAACAAAGACCTTGAAGTAAATACTCAAAATCAAACCAAACTGTGATGTAACATTTTGAAAATCACTTTCATATAAAAGCCAACCTGTTCAAGTGACAGTTTTTTAAAGGAAACATCCTTTAAAATTCCATTAACTAATAAAGTATTATGAAAATCCCAGTTAACCTGAAATCACAACTAAATAAGCTATAAGATTTTAAAACAACAATTACATGTAAATGTAATACATTTAAAAATCACATTTAAAGATAATTTAATATCAGATAAAAGTTGAAAGAGCTGCCTTTGTCCAGTGACTCAAGGTCACTCAGAACCTGGACCGAACAGAAAAATAATTTCACCAACTGTTCACTGCCAACTTGTTTATTACTTCTGGTTGTTTGATCTGACAGAAGCATGGATATCTCTAAAACATTATAGTCAATGGCACTTTCTTACTTCCTGAACTTGAAAGTTCTTCACATTCTCCTGAGTGCACAACTTTCAGCGTGATGCCACGCTGACATGCAGCACGGTGCATGGCACATTCACTGACGTAGGAGACACCGTCACTGGCACAGATCGGATCCTCTGCACCTGGACAATGCATCTGGCACTGGCACTTGTTATTCTTGCAAATGGCGCCATGATTGCATTTAATGCGATCACAGTGATCTGTTAGAAAACAACACCTGATGTGGAACATCATGGTAAAGTAAGGTAATGCTAATTAACATACATAAAGGCACCTATAAAAATCAACTAATGACACAGCATCCTCTGTATCAAACAGCTCACTCAATAGAGGTGCAACTGAACCACAAAATAAATTCTGCTACAAATAAACATTTGTTGCTTTGCAGGGCAATTCAGTGATAGTTGAAAGCACATGGTTTAGGTCAAACTGTCATAGCACTGTGATGAATGTCTCAATTGCTGCCTGCGCACAGTCCCAAAAGTGCAATTCTAAACAAAATACGACCATTTTACACTTGATGAACAGAGCCAGAATTATTCCACTCCCACCTGAATGGACTTCCGAAACAAATTAGATGGTAAATAGGACTACTGTCCATCATCACAGATCGTCATTGCAAATTTAAGGATTCATCATCATCGTCAACAACATCACTTCATCATGTCTATGTCATGTTGATTTTTTAATTAATTGTTTTTACAGTGTATATGCAGACACTTGAACTGCATGTGGCTGTAGTCAGCGAATAATTGTACTTGTGCATATGGTGAGTATCTGATGCAGATGATAGGAGAATGTTTGACATGTTCTGCTAAACCAGAAACAACATTCCCTTACAACAGTTCTTAGATGCATTCATAATCACTCATGCCTCTAATTCGGTTCTGCTACTTTTAACATGCACACCAAAGTCTTGTTCCAAAGAAATAAGTGTCCTCCTAACCGCAAGGCCCATACGATGAGATGACAACAAACTGCTGCTTCCGACATGAGGCCACCCGAAGTTCACACTCATTTGTGTAAGTCACTCCGTCTGTTCCACACACTTTGTTCTCCACCTGGAAAAGCAACAGTGAACTGCAACGAAAACAATCATAAACTGCTCTTCAAATATGATGAACAGCCTTGGAACAAATCACAACAGCCCATGTAATGGTTTGAACTGCACAACAGTTTTACTGAACACAGACTACTTCTTCACATGCACTAATCACAATAGGTCACAAAATCCTATCAGTCGGAGGAAAAATTTCAAAGAATGGAGGCTTGTGGTACTGTCCACAGCCAATCACATCGAAAACACCAGCTCTTGTCTGAACTGATAGGCTAACTCAACCTTCGGCATGACCAAGAGGACAACAGTAATCAGAGATTATACACATCACTGGTGAGGTCGAAGTTGTAATACTGCATCCAGGTGTGGAACTCATATCTGAAACACGACATAGGACAATCAGAGAAAATGGAAAGGAGGAGAGCTACTAAAATGATTTGGGTTTACAAGGTTCTGAGCTATGAAGAAAGGCTGTAAAGGTGTGACTTTGGAAATAATGAGCACCAAGCACACCTGATAAAAGCTTAGAAGATCACCAGTGAAAAGGTGGCAGAGCAGTGGTAGATGTTTGTTGAATTAGCAGCAAACAAGGCAACCCCAGGTCACAAATACAAATTATTTAAGAAAGCAACATGAACATTAGGACAGAAATTACTCAGTGCAAGACTTGTGGAACGGTTTGGATGATAGTACTGTCTCAGTGGAAAATAGCACAGCTTTTAAGACGAAGCCCAGAAGGATTGGCTATTGAGCATTCCTGGCAATTTGCAGTGCTTCTAATGCAGGTCAAATGTCTTCCAAACCACTTAAAACCTGTATTATGTTAAGTTATGTTATTATGAATATTCATCAATCACAATGCACTTCTTAATCTACAAAATCAGCACTGATTCTTACTCTGATCAAAATGTCTTAAAACTGACTGCCATTCAAAACATGCCTCAAAAACTGTCACTTTGAAAGATTCTGAAAGGCGTTCAGGTAAAAATGATCAGGTAAAAATGATCAGGTAAAAACATATATTGCAATTACTTGCTTGTTATGTCAACATCAGCTGCACATGTTGCACAATAGTCATTGTCATCATCATCATCATCATCACAATCCGTATAGCCAAAGTCTTGCACAACTACACACATCATTAGATGACATTAGCAACTGTCGTTCCTGACACTGCCAGTGGCAGTTTACCTGGATGCAGGTGACAGGACAGACGCACTTTCCGCCAGATTTTCCATCACTTTCACAGATTGAATAGAAATCACACTTGATGTTCTCACAACCATCTGAATAAAAAACAAACAACAAATCTAAGCCAATCCATGGCAGCAAATTGCTAATTTCTTTACTCCTCAAAGAAACATGTGAGTAGTTTTGGGGCATTACACCCTTCAACTGACACCAAATTATCAACCAGACAATTCCCATCATAAGGTAACTCTCATAAATGTGACAAAAGAAATTTCTTCCATGATCACTGTGACAGAAATGACAAAAATGATGATGACAATGGTAAATACCGATTATCGTGACAATAGTCTTAACAATGAAGAAGACAATAACAGTGGCAAAACAAATGATGATGATGCTGATTGCGACAAGATTAACGAAGGTGACAACATGAAAGGTTGTAAATGTTGGACTGCACTTACTGCACTGGCCTTTGCTGTGAACATTAATTCTTTTCTGCTGTTGGCACCCGGTTGACTTCATTTTACACTCATTGCCATATGTAACACCATCACTTCCACATACCTAACTCCAGCAACAAAGTTATGTCCAGCTGTAACTTTGATTTATCCAGTTAATATTTCAGAGATAAATTCTCGAGTCCCTGCAAAGCATCGCCAAACTGAAAACCTGGAGCTAAACTTGGGGCTGCTTGCAGTTCATTTGCCAGTGACATATGTTTGGTTGTTATGCCTCCCAAAGAGGAACAGTGACCACAAAAATGTAAATTGGCCACTAGAGGAACTATTTAGAGCAGGTAATAAAAGACAGGTGTGTTTTTGAAGGGTCTTCACAGGCATTCGTAGCTGAGCTGAGCAGTAATCAGTGTGATTTACACTCTCACTCCAGAAGTTTACCTGTTCACCACATCTTTCTACCCTAGTTTAATCCACTGGTCGTTTGGTTCTGGGGTTTCTGATTTATTCAGATTTGCTTCTAAGTAGATATCTTGAAGAAGTACTACATGACTTTTGCATTATATTACATCATGTTACAATGTTATACTACTCTGAATTTAAGACAATTTTAAAATTCATTATTACAATAATTACAATGAGTAAACTAAAGTAGTGAAATTAATTAAACTGCAGACTAGTGAGTTGAGAAGAGAAATCCACTGACCGGTTGGTAGTGTTCAGGGCAGGTGGGACACTGGCAAAGGGCTCTACCTCGAACCACTGAGCACATGGCACCATAACTGCACTTGTAGATGTTACATGGACTTGCAGAATCTGCACAGATTAAAAGTGCAATGCTTCTATCAAAGTAAAGAACAGAAGTAACATATCTGCACTAATGCTTGGAACAGACCAAAACAGAGTTAAGAAGTCTTTGGCTAGACCTACAACTTTATTTCTTTAAATCCATGGGTTCAATGCCTGTAGGTGTTGATCACACATTTCACTGTAAATTTCCACTGTCCCCTGTCCTGTGTCAACAGACTCAGCCTGAAGCTGTTCAGGAGCAAAGTATTTGGTAGTCTTGACCTTTTCAAAGTGGCTTACCAAGTTTCTTTACAAATTTCTGGTGCCAGAAGGGGCCATCTGACTTTTCTACCAGCCAGGAAATGTTGCCTACATTACCTATGTCTGTAAAGACCTCTTCTTCATGGATGGCATCATGGGCACCACTGTTTCATCCAATGCCAGTGGGAGATAGGATCACCTTTTCTACTCTGAACAACTCAGGTGAATCCTATTTAGCTCACAAGCATCAAGGCACCCAAGTGGTCAAAGCACGTGGTCAACAATCTTGACTGGGATGTCCAAGGTGGACAGTACATGCCACAGCATCTCTCTATCTAATAAAATAGTGTGGTTGTTGGCGTTCTTCTCTTCCATTTCAGCCAATCACTGCATATCTATTGCCATATATTTGTATACTCCTATAGGTGCAAATAACAGAGTAATTGTACCATTACTGACACAACTCAACTGTACAAACTTTTAATTAGTGCTTCTATTGGACCAGTTAATCACAGCATACCTACACATACTTCGAACATTGTACACAATTTCAGAGAATGCTTTTACAATAGCAAAGCTCCAAGTAACCGATCTGTACAACTGCACAAGACAATGAAAAAAAAGCAAGCTTGTAAAAGCCCTCATTAATCATCCTAATAAAGGTGCAAGTGACATAAAATGGGCCCATGTGTTCTTAGAAAGACTAATTCATGTTACGGCTCAATGATATTTCGGTCGCTATTCTCCTAAGATGAATTTGCAACAATTTCCACGCACCGTTGCTTGAAACGGTGCTTTATCCTGTCAATTGTAAACGCAAACAAGTAAACAGTGATCCACTGATAACTTCAGCCAACACTGGAGAAGCCAATGACCATAATTTTGAACCCAATGCCCCAGACACAAATAAAGAAAACTTACTTTAACCAAAAACATGGAACCCCTTAGCCACGTTAGAGCAGGAAACTGTTCAACTGTAATGCTAATTGATGTCTGGAGATCAAAATCATGTGTCTTGTCTGTTTTAACATACCATTCACAGCAAAATCTTCATAACACAACCTCACTACAACTTTAGCCGTAAGCATTAACACCTACCAGCCATAAGCAATAATTAATGTGGGCATATTTATTTCCTCTCAGCAGGAATCATTTAATAAAACTGATAATAAATGTAATTAAAATCATTATGATAACTTATACATATACAATGCTGCCTGGTTGCAAAAAATCATTTTCAACTAAACTATATATAAGCAGTGCTTAAAAGGCACCATATAAATGTTCAGATATATGCATGCACACAAATAATTTATGTTCATTGTACATATATTTAAATGACTAATATGCAAGGATGACCGAAATACAGACCACACATTCCTACATATAGGATGCCCACTATGGTGCGTGACAGACATGACTGTCGTCGTAATTCACACTCATTGTCGTACGTTCGGCTGTTGTTAGCGCAGACAGGTCGGTGCACTTTTTCACAGCGTTGAGGACAGATGCATTTTGCCTCCCCTCTGCGGTCGACACTGCACTCCTCCCCATGCTCACATGTCACTCCTGAGCAAGGGTCGTTACCTGCACACGTTGAAGAAAACAAAATCCAATGCAGAACAAAGCAAAATGTGATGAAACAACAGATTCATTGCTCTTAAGCAATTTAGCACTATACAAGTCAACAATGCATTCTACAGTTTATATATGGGTGCTTTTTAAAAACATTTTGGCTACATTATTTTTCATTACCATATAAGTATATATGTATATATCTATGAATTTGAACATTTATGTAGTGCCTCCCAAACATTGTCGTTAATAAGGCTATAGTATGCCTAACAGTGAGAACTGTTACAAAAATCTTTCCCACCCACGTCAACGGCCTCTGATGCCATAAGATGTCGTTAAACTGCGGGAACCACCACCACCACAAACATCACAAACTTTCATCGACATAGTACTTTTGCACGGTGGTGAGTAGTTCAAAATTTAGTTGAAGCACGGAAATTTAACAGTAATTTCTCACTTCAAACATATTTCTCTGCACAAATATTGAGATTCAAAACAGCAACATGACCTCTGCGTCAAAATTAAATTTCAAGTATACAATTGCTTTTGGCTTGTGTAAGGACGATATGAAAAATTAACTCCCAGTAATTGAAAACACATTTAGTTTCTCCAGAAACTGCCCGGTGAAGACAGGCGTATTGAAGAGCATCGGTTGCGGCAACTGCTAAATACCAGCACGTGATACAATTTAGTCGTATTACTTAAGAAACAGAGTCCACTCAACCTTGCTGATCCAGTATCTCGATAAAGGCTTAACAGGATTGCAGCTCATAAAGCTGTAATGTTTGCTGCCCGTGACAGCCGTAACAACCCAAAACAAAATGTTTCCCAATTGACAAATTAATTAAACGAAAAGCACTTGCTTTTTCTGCTCATGTTATTGCAGTGTCTTGAGAATGGCCTGTTGGGTTGGAGTTGTAACATAAAGTATAATTCCAGATGGCACACGACAGCTGAGCCATTGGTGGCTGAAGGCAGGAAAGCAGTCAGGCGGCTATTGCGGTTTTATTACTTGTTGACACACCCTGATTATCTCAATATTTTATTCGCATTTTTTGAAACCACCACAGATGTCTGGAAATATCCATACCTCTAGAATTCAACCATACTGCTCAGATGGCATTTCAGACTTTATAACTACATGTCCACTGGCTCACAAGTATATGTATGGGCTAGTTAAATCATGTGTAATTCTAAGCTTTTCCAAAGGTTTGGAAATATATGTAAATAGCTTGGAATTCATTCCCATCAATCACTGTATCACATTTCTTGGAAAAGTACCAGTACACGGGTGTCTCTGTGCATGGCTGCCTCTTTAATTCCTCTGTCTTTGATATAGGTACTGCTGTTGTTTTTGTTTTGACTGAGCGTTTGTGAATAAGCTGGTTCCTGCAACTTAGCTTTCATTGGGTGCTGTAGAAATCTCAAGTTTACGATTACTATTACAGTTGCAAAGTAATTTAAGCATTAGATAATATCTAGATGCTACCAGGGATGTCTTCTGGTATCATCTTACAGTACATAGATATAACTGAAGCCTTGTTCAACAACAGCCTCAACAGAGGCCCAGCAAGAACTGAGGCTCATTGAGAATCGTACCCTTCCTGCCTTTTGTTTTTGTTTTGACTGAGCGTTTGTGAATAAGCTGGTTCCTGCAACTTAGCTTTCTTAGGGTGCTGTAGAAATCTCAAGTTTACGATTACTATTACAGTTGCAATGAGCCTCAGTTCTTGCTGGGCCTCTGTTCAGCTGCACACCACTGGAATGGTTTAAGCATGGGTCTGTTGCAATAATAATAAAAATTTAAGTAAAAGTCTTTTGCCAGAGAATTCTAACCATCTGCAAATTTCATTAGGCCTGGTCTAGTGGTGAGAGGGAGAAGCAAATTACTGTAGTCTATATGGGTGGCAACTGATGCAAGTGACACCTGGAAAGACATTGGAAGTGGCACCCATCATGCTTCTCAGAAGCAGATGATTTACAAATGACGACTGCATTGTCACCAAAGACGTTAGGGATAGTCCAGATAGCTTTAAACTCACCGGACGAACAATCTCCACGAAACATGACCACGATGTCACGGCGTGACCTGCACGATTGGACACGCAGGGCACAGTCATTTGCATAAGTTCGTCCATCAGTTCCACACACAGGTGAGAACTCATCAGTACAGCGGTTGCTGCAGCGGCACATTGGCTGGCGTGCATCATCCACCTGGCAAAAAAGACCAGCTGGACATTCATGCCCATCACATGGATCTGCAAACAGGTAAGACAATTTGAAAAAATAAGAGACCAGTCAAAATAAAACTGAGACAATGCCATGAAAGACAAAGACAAAGCGAGTTTTAAGCATGTTTAATTAGTTTGTAAAGCATGAAAACATTATGTAAGACAGGCTATATCAAGTAAGGCAAAGTAAGGTAAGTACAGATCTAATACACATTCTCTATCCTCTCCAGGTGCAGTACTAGTAAGATTTTTGGTATGACTAGGCACGAAACATCAATTCATAACCAAAAAACTACTCTTCCTTTCAAACTGCACAGCCAACAGTAATGTCACAGGATGGACCAAGCAGCTACTGCTGAACAAGATTCAGCCAAGGACTGCAGTGCTGCAATACAGCCATCAAATCACTGAAACTGGATTTATAACCTAAACTTTATTGTGTTTACTCAATCCTCATCACTGTTTTCGTTTGCTTTAATGTCTCTACAATTCTTCAGCATGCCCGTGCTGCCTCCGGGTTAGAGTAGGAGGCAACCAAACGGGGTTAGTGGCAAAAAGGGCAGACATCAGCCATAAAGCACTGCTTTAAAACCTCTAGAGAGCTTCGCTGGTGGTAAGCAGAAGGAAAGGAGACCCGATTACATAAGTATACTTTTAAAATCGTTTGTGGGTGTGTGGCGTTCTGTAGTGATCAATAATCCCAAAGCCGTCCATCAACAGTGAGCAGACATGACTGTTTACTCGATTCTGCAGCACTGTTGTTTTGTTGTAGGTTGTTTTGACGTCTCCACACTTCTGTGGAGCCGGCATCTCATCCTCAAAGCATTATTATGAAATGACACTCTAAGCCCTTATGCTTTATAACAGCGAATTTCCTCTTGACCCAACAAATAATGCCCACCTACTCCAAAACAGTGATATTTTATGAATGCACAAGTAAAGATCTTCTAAGTTTCAGTCTGCTTTGAAATAGTTAAATATTTCTAATGATCAGAATAATGCTGTGGCTGCACAAACTTTCTGTCAGCACCAAGAACTTAATTAGATTACGATTACATTTTAAAGCAGCAAATCTGCAAATATAACTTCTGAGGGCTGAAAGTTGGAGCATTGTTGTGACATTGGAGCATTGTTGTGGCATATCTGCTAAGCTTCTGACTTTGCATGTTCATTTCCATGTGTGAAGAGGTGGTTGTTTCCATACACATACTGCTGTGGCAGTGCATGCGTGCATCTTATGCCTATGCAACATTCCACACATTCGGCAGATTGTAAAAGACGAATTGAACCGAAGTCAGCAACTGACACATACACAGCAGGCAATGATTTAATGTTGATGGTGCAGAAAGATCAACACCAAAACAACCTATGGGTAGCAGTTCGTAATCGTAATCCCGAGATTTCTACAGCACCCAATGAAAGCCACGCTGCGGGGACCAGCTTATTCACAGGCGCTCAGTCAAAACAAAATCGATAGGCAAAAGGGTTCGGTTCCAGGTCAAGATCCAAAAGTCTGACGGAGAGATAGCGTGGCAGCTACAGGGGGGTGGTGTTTGGGGTTGGAGAGCAGAGCGAGATAAGAGGAAGAAATTGCTGAATATGTGGTTAGTGAGAGCAAAGGTTTCAGTCCTTTTCCTGGGCAGAAGCAAACAGCTGCACAAATTCTGGCTTACTTCCATTCACCTGAGTGAATTAGTTGTCACTTGCACGGGCTCATCACCTGACTTGGTCAGTATATTTCCCTATGCCTTTCACAGAACGTGTTCAGGCAATTTGCTAACCTGCTGCAGAATCAGATCTCACATGTCAGAATTTCTTCGACGCAAGACTTAAAAATCCTTCCAGTCATGAAAATAGTGGGCCAGAGATGTAACAAATAACATTTCATCAGTACAAATTAGACATCCCAATGCAAATAAAATTTTCTAAGTAACAAGCATTAGTTAGTATAAAAATACTTGTCAGAACAAGCTATCTGAAACATCTGGAGTCTCCAGGCATCCACTTCCTAAGCCTATTCATGTTAAGACACAGAATGGTAGCATCTGCAGGATAATATAAGGCAATTCAGATGACTACTTTCCAAGCCACAAAATGCTGCTTTTCAACATTCACTGCTTGTGCAGAGCCTAGAAATCAAGCATGGCTTGCTTCAGCAGCACAGCAATAAACTTTAATCAAGCTTCAACGCCTGAGTCCCATAAATATTTGTCCTCGGACCTAGATTAGATCTATGCAGAACTTAGAATGATGACAGCCTTTTGCCAAGGTGACCTTACTGAATCTGAATGTAAAGAAGAAAATGCAGATTGTGCCTTCACGGGATTCTTAGAAAATGCTATATAAGGGTCAAATACATAGACACACCCTGAGAAAACTGACCCTCTCTGATGGAAGTCTGCCAAGGCAACCTTACATCATACATGTATCTCACATAATAATTATAATAATAATTAGCAACTCCTATAGTGCCGGTGTCTAATACATGAGGCATCAACTGATGGCACATCAAAACCAAAGCCGTAGTCAGGTCAATACCTAGAAAGTCACTACAATGAGGCAGAGAGGCAGCCTCTTCCTAATTCCATTGACTTAGTTGGTCTTCAGAATTTTGCTTGTGTTCCACTGCCTTCAATTGGCAAACAACTACAGTGAAAGTCTACAAATCCTTGACATTGCAAGTGAAAGCACTTCAAAAGAAGTGTGATCTGAACATCTGAAAAAACCATCGTTAATTGCAATTAGTTAATATGTGCTTTTGTGTCAGTTACACACAATGTTTGCTACAGTGGTTGCTTTATTTCCAATAACGAATGACACCAGTCTGATATAAATCTGATTACTGTCTGCTTTTAGTACTTAGCCAAAAGTGTACTTGTAATTAAAATAGAGGGCAGCAGGGTTGGTCTGCCCCTGCACCTATAGCAAAAACTTCCACTTCCTAGAACCCCTCACAAATTCTCTCCTTTGGCTGCCTTTTTGTTTTCAGAAGGAAAAAATTATGTAAATCTAACTCCAAAATTACAGATGTTGTAGAAGATCATAAAATGAACAAATTAAGCGGCAATGTTCTTAGAACATTAAGTTAAGTCTGGATGGCATGAAAGGCATTGCAAGAGTTAAAACCGCACTCATTACCTTACCTGCACTGAACAAAGAAATTACCTCTTCTTGCTCACTATGCTCTTTAAAAGATAAATTAAATTTGGCCAATTACAGTAAGCAAACATAGCATTCCAATCCACTAGCAAGATCCAGAATCAAGAAATCATCCTTCATCTTCTTCCTTGTTTGCCACAACAATAATTATTACCAACCCTAAAAGAAATGTCTGAATCAAGAAATTATGTCTATTAATAATTAGTTTTTCATTAGTTTCTCTTGAATCGGCGTTACGTAAATGGCCAATTACAAAATGCCCAGCTTTGCCATTGAAGTCCTAATCACAGCCAATGAGAAGCGAGAGAGCCTGAAGTGAGAAAACGGTTTCGGCAAACGAAAAGTGATTAGTCTTACGCAGCCACAATTCGCGAGGCTGGGCGAAATCCCAATTCTTCAGTTCGACCGGCAGACGAAATTGCGTGCAGTTGCATATTTAAATGGCTTCCGGATGGCTGAGCCATCACCCAGCAACGAACAAGCCAGTCGGCTGCTGGCTAAACTCACAAACTAAGCAGAGGATGGGCAATAAATAGTCCAGGGCAGACTGCGGCGGGTGGCCTTGCATATCCATCAAAGGCAGACTGTAGGATTAGGCTGATTACGGCTGTCTGTAAGGGCTTACCTACTTACCTACCAGGTTGTTCAGTGCCCTGGCATTAGTCCATAGTCGACCTTGTGACAAAAGAACAAAAGAAACCTCTCTCTCTGTCTCTCTCTCTCTCTGTCTGTCTCTGTCTGTCTGTCTGTCTCTCATTTCCATCTGGTTTCCAATAAGCAATAAATTCCTGGTAAACTTGAGATTGAGGGAATTTCAATTGATCAACCAGCTCTTATACCTTTGTCAGTAGCCTGCCTGCTGTACTGTTCAAAAAGTTGATAGTACACAAAATATGATCTGATCTAAGCTAATGGCTGGGCTTCTGCTGATAAATAACATTAAAGTAATAAATGGGACTAAATCATAGGTGGAAACTGATGAAGACAATTTGATGTAAGTCAGTGTAATGTAACACAGTGGAAGCAGTACAAGCATTTTCAAGAATTTCTGAACAATCAACTAGCAAGGCAACCTGAAATCACACAGTTTAAAGAAACTGATAATTTAAAGTTTAAAGAAATTGGCAATATAAGAAGCAGTTTTGTAAAACTAATTTTTATCTAAATTCTCCCCCTAAAATTTAGTTTTAAATTACCCAAGTTCAAACTTATTTTTAATATCTTAAATACACAAATATTTCAAAGTATTTGAAATATTACGTCACATAACTGCACTTGAAATGTTATTTCACAGCTGGGAAGGTACCTGTACTTCATTTTCTGGTCTGGGGTACCATACCCATCACTTTTTGTGCCGCTTGTGAGTAAACAGTCCACAGTTTACCTGTAAAGCTGTGTTTAGTAGTACAGTAACAGTGTTCTTTAATAAGCATGTCATGAATGTGAAAACAAGCCCGTAAAAAAGTCAAGAGTAACAGTCTGATTCCAAGACAGCTCTATATCATACAGAAGCGAAGTTACTGTCTGAATGGATAAACAGCCAAATTTTCCAGCAGTTATTTGCCTAATTGTAGTCTGTCAACATTTGAGTGTCTTCATTAGGCGAGGAATGGCATTCAAGGTGCCAGTCTTTGCTGACCGTCATCATCTCCTGACTAGAAAAACATCTCCACAACAGTCCAAGTAGCCTCTCCTAACTGATGCTGTGACAACTGAATCATGCATAGTAAGCATTACAGGTACTTAATTAAAATGCAATATTTATAACCAGGTTTTAATTCATCATTATCATCATATCTTGTGCATACTGAAAGATTAACACCTGCAGAAAGCATACCTACTTCTGGCAAATGCAATTTCCATCTAACTAGAATGTCAGATTTTTACTATACAGTTTGATCTTATGTGCTTTATAAATTTTCAAAATGATAATACATTTATCTCCAGACATTTTTAAAATACCAAGAGATCTTAGCTACCTTGGGCAAAAAGTAATAATAATGCAATCAAAGGGCATTCCATGAGCCAAAGAAGTCCACTATGGAACTACTGCTGAGCCCACCACAACAACTTCCATGCAAATAAATGCATATTTCGTATGAACTGGTCTACAGCTGCTATAGTAGAATGGTCAATAAACTCTACAGAAATTTCTCAGACGTCTGGTCCATAGGTTGAAGGATCATTTGATGTTTGACTGGAGCCATTCCACGTCAAAGTGAATACTGAACCATTGGCGCTTTTTAGAAGTTCTTTAGGAATCAGTCATGTTCTGGCTTGTGTTTTGCACCAGTGTTTTGATAATAAGACACAATGAAAACCCTTTCAAAAGTCAACAAATACTTCATGAGCAGTTTTTCCTCTCTACAGTAAGAAAATTTACCCATTCTGCAGATTTATGCCATTATTCTACAAATCTCTCAAAACACACTGTCTAATTTCATCTTTGGCTTAAACTAAAGTGCTAAAGGAATAAGTATCCAAGGACTATAGCTTGTATTTCTCTTGCTCTGCAATAATGTCCTGCACTCAAATAAAACTTTCAAATTCCTAAAAAACAAAAAAATTGAATTTATTTTAGTTTATAAATAAGGTTAGGTTTTAAAATATTCATATGTCATGGACATTATTAACTCAGAAGATGGCGACCCTATCCTAAACTAAAAACAGCATTTATTAAAGTTTATAAATATGGTTAGGTAATGTTCATATAATTATAGTGGGCTATTACTAATTCAGATGTTCAGACTTAGCTGAAGGATTTTCTGCCTGAAGCATGCACATACAACAATAGCTATTCACAGCACCAATTTGTCTGGGCAATGCATGCAGAATTCGCATTCTTATATAATGCTATAACAATACACTGGAATTTGAACGTAGAAGAAAGCTGTATAAAGCTGACAGTGGTTGGCAAACAGCCCGCCTAACATGCATGTCACTTCAAGCGATTCCTAGGTAGTTGCACCCCAAGGAAAACAATCTAAAGCGTATCATTGTAACGATTAATGTGCTGATGCCATTTCCTTGCCTGTACAACATAAAGAGGAGATGGTGACCCTATATTAACTCTAATGCTTCAGGGAGATTGCAGCTGCTTTTTAAAGAAAAGTGAAAAAACACAAAGCAGATAAAGACAATAAACAGTCAAACTCTCCAACCAAAAGGCAGCAGATCTTGCAACACATCTGTTGGCTGGCAATTCAGCAAAGAGCTTAAAATTCTGAAAGTATTACAAGAAATAAACTGCAACACAAGACCAAGAAATAGATTACAAGAGAATTTTCTGATAAACTTCTACGAATGGTTTGCTGTAATATTTCAGTCCAGTTGTTGTGGACAACTTGTGTTTTCACTAGCACAGAATATTTATCCATTCATCGGTGTTATGCTGACTGCAAATAAGCATGTTTTGATTCAATGCTGATGAAAAATGAGTTGACATCACAATACACAGATGCAGAAAGAAAGGTTCTCAAACACGTAAGATACGCTTGTGCAAGACATGACTTATTTATCAGCCACACTCAGCTTAGCTGACCACTGTAGGTTGTAATTCATATATAGTCGTCACTCACGATAAAATCAATTCAAACTGACAATTATCTTTTTGGTTTAAAAACAAATTTCCAGTCTCATAAATTCAAGTAACTGTGTAGTGAGGAATCTGGGTGACATTAATTTAAACCTCCAAAAGATAGAGGGTGTGGTGTATGAGCCAGCCCAACCATCCAACCTATCGCTTGTGAATCAGAAGTCATCCATTAAGGACGTCTGCAAAAAGCGGAGTAATGCAGACAAATTCAAACAAGGAAGGGTTATGCCCAATGTGGCAGTGCACTCCTAAATTTGATACTTAGTTACTTCAGTACAGCCTCAGCCTCAGCCACCAACTTCAGTCAGGCGGCACAGTCCGGACTGTGTTGGATCTGATTAGCGTACTTTAGCTGGATGCGCAGTATAGAAGTACCCCACTCAGTAGCACAGATCAACAGGGTAGCCTAATCTAGGTCTTAGTACTCTGCTGGAGTGGGCAAAGGGACATGGGGAGGGTCATGTGGGCAAAGGGACATGGGGAGGGTAATGCCAAATGCAGACAAATGCGGACAAGAACAAGAAGGGAAGAAAGGAGGGTCAAAAGTCGGAAAATTTTGCGGACATCCTTTATCGTTGACCTCTAAGTTGATTCCCATAACTTAGCTTTTTTGGGTGTTGAAAAATTATGATAATGATTATGAGTAAATGTGGATCCTGTGCCATTTGCGTGCAAACCTTCCAGCTTCTATCAACCTTTTTAAAACTAATTCCTATGGCAAACACAAATGATGCCCATGCCAGATACAATATGTCAAAATATTACTATCTTATTATTTTTAATATTTCATGCTTCTGTCTCCTTCTTAAAACTATTTTTCCTACATATTTCTACATATCAGACCTTTTTCCAAATATTTTTACATACACATTTCTTTTTCTGCAAGCCACATCGCTGCATTTATATACAGGCTATGGAATGCAGATCAGTAAGCCATCTGGGATCTATATGGCATACATATGGCATAATGTCCTCATCAGATATGGACCTCATATGGATACCATATAAAGCCCAGATGGTTTGTGCATATGCACTTCACATGGGCTGTAGAGTGCAAACCAGATCAATCTAGGGATCCAATCCATACGATGTTCCAATATGAAGCCCATACAGTTGACATTCTCCATAGGGTATATGCATGCTGGGCATTTTAAAAAACTAGCAACTGAGAAAATCGTCAGCCCTAATGAAACAAGAAAGCGATCATACTGTATAAGGTCACATGCAAGTTGGTTAGGAACTCTACAAGAACCTGATATCAATTTACTGTCTCAAATCGGCTTCCCTCATACTTTTAAGTCAAGTAGCTGTTCCACATTGTCTCATAAACCATCATTATGACTGCCCAGCAAGAATCAAGGCAGATTTATGGGCATCCACATGAGATACTTCTGTCACAGGATATCTTCCTTCTTCATCTTATCCCTCTTTCCGTTCCAATACCAAACATCACCCACCATAGCTGCCACGCTGTCGCTCTGCCTGACTCTTGGATCTTGACCTGGAACCGAACACTTTTGCCTACTGATTTTGTTTTGATTGAGCACCTGTGAATAAGCTGGTCCCCATGATGTGGCTTTTGTTGGATGCTGTATAAATCTCGTGATTACGATTACGACAGGGGTAATCTTAACAAAATGAAATGACTATCCGCTGAAAGTAACAACTGTCTGACGAAATAAAATGCATACCTTTTCAGAAGAACTTAGAAATGATGCCTGTCAAAATCATTTGACAAATGCAACATCAACTGTAAAGATGACCTTCTAGGGAATTTTTATGGGTGTTTAGGCTTACAGTCTATGTGAGGAAGCCTTTCTTGTCAGAACTGCTTCATGTTCACTGCTTAAAATAACCAGGGAATTTTATGCTCTTTTAACTGTCATTATTAAAATAACAGATGTTCACTAGAAATAAATGCAAAAAAACATTTTATCTGCTTATCCACCAGTGCATAAATATGTTTCAGGATATCAGTTCCAAAGAAGTTTCAAGACTTCTAATCTAAATCTAATCTAGGAACTTCTATAGCGCCACTGTAATAATGCTCAAGGTATCAGTCAATGGTTGCTGCTAAGCAAAATTGTTGTCCAAGTCAAATTCCATGGTGAGTCTGGTAGAAAAGCCAAGGGAATCCAGAAGACACATAGACAGCCTACAGAGGAAATGAGTCGACGAGGTGAGTTTTTAATCCAGATCTGAAGGCCAAAACAGACTTTGCCGAGCAAACATTTGCTGGAAGAGAGTTCCAGAGTCTAGCGCAGAAAAGCCACGCCTACTAAGAGCTGTTCTTGTCCACGGAATAGTCGGATTTAGACAGCCAGAAGAACTGGTCAAGCAGAGACAAGTCATGGGAGTCACCACAGAGTGAAGCTAGTGTGGTTGGCTGAAATGTACAGTCTTGTATACAATTAGCCCAGTCTGTTTCGTTTGTGCTCTAGTGAACCCCCTCCTCCTTCTTCCTTCTCTTCTCCTTCTCCTTCTTCTGTAACAACTTGACATAGTGTACTGGAATTTGTAAGAATTGAAAGTTGCAGCAGACAGAAAGGTCGGTGCATTATAGCTCGGCCAATGTGGCATAAAAGGCCCAAGCAGTCAGCCAGGATTCAGACAGAAACTGGCTTCCCAAAAGACCAGAAAAAACTAACGCAAACTGTCACAGAAACGTTCAGCCGTTGCAAGGAGCAGACATTGGAAGGAGCAGACAAACTTCTAGACAAGCCGGAAGAAGCCCAATGCAAATCTGCCAATGGTCTGGTGGAATAATGATGTCCGCTATCAAAGCACCACAGACCCAGATCAAAAAGTAAGTTATGAATGTACCAAGGTCACTGCAGACCAGTTATGATGCCGACTAAGTCAATGCCATTCATGAACTGTAAAAAATCGGCTGCTGTCCACTAAAGAAAGTTGGGTCAAAGAACGACATTTGCAGACCATAAAGAACCAACAGTTGTATGCAAAATGATTCAAGATGGCTTAGCTGGCAGAAAGAAAGGGCTATAAGGCCTGATTATAAGAGGATGTGGGGGCAGGCACAACTGACAACCTGAAACCATGACAAAATATTCCTCAAATGAAAGGGCAAGATTCAAGAGGATGAAACCAAAGCACAAAGTTAATCAACAGCTCATAAGAACTAATTCACAGTAAATCATAAGAAGCCATGATCAAGCTTTTTGCTCTCTCTATCCACCGTTAATTTATTTATACATTTAAACATCTACAGGTTCACTTTTCAAAGGCTGAATGTAGCAAATAAAGGAAAGAAATTATCAATATCATTTATCAATTTAAGAAAAACACAAATGTGCATCAATCCAAACAGATCTACAGAAGCACAGTGACTGGTTAACACTAACCATTTTAGTAAAATGCAATGATGCACAGCTGAGCCAACAAAGAAGTGACTCTACTTCCTGTAAAGATTATCAAAACCAGCATAAAAATGAAATTTAATTCAGTTTTAAAAGGAAATGAAATTGAAGCACAAAATGTATCAATTAATACACTAATCACTTGTTTTCCCCCATGTTTCATTCATGGGAGAGACATAAGCCCCAGAACTGTTCTTGGAACTCCTAAACAACAGCTAAAACTATACAATTGTAACTGAGGCAATATGCATTCATGACATCACATAATTCTCAGCACCATGCCACATGGCATCACCAGAATGCTGCTGCTAGACAGATGTGGAAGCAGTCTGTCAAATACGTCAGCAGTTGAGTCACAGATAATGTGCATGACAACAGAAAAGGAATTACGCTCTCTTGTTTCCAGGCAAAGAGGATGACCAAGGCCAAACACATAAACCAATCAGCTCAGACTGCAGTAGTTCATTTGTCTGCCACTCAGTGCACCTGCCCTTAGTGTCTCTGATCCTTTGTTACAGCTGTTTGTCAACAGGTTAGGGTGTTTGGTAGCTAAGCAACAACTGCTTGGTTTATCGTCAAAGTTGTTTTCAAGATTGCAATTTTCAACAAGTCTTGTAAATTTGCAACTCACTGTTAGGTCAAGGAACAAGCATGAAATGTAATGTCTGTTTTCTGACAAAGAGATCCTAAAAACTCAGGAGTCACCTCTTAAGGACTGGAATTAAAGAACACAGACAACGAAGGAGTGTGTATTTAGGCAGGCAGTGTTGTGTCTTTCGTAGTTAATGTCCCATGCAATGATCACCACACATTACATTTCCATCACATAACATCAACAGTGATGACGCAATTTACGAACATTAACGTAACATAACACAACATGGGTCTAATTGGTTCAGAAGACAATTAGAACCACATTATTGAGAAAATAGTCAATTCACTCGATTTCTGCTTGTGCACATAACAAGCGACCCATTAAGTCAAAATATCCTATAACACAAGAACCACACCTCTTAGTAACAGTCTAGATGATGATGAGGAAACACAACAAGCAGACCATTAAATTAATAATCTCAGAAACTGATCAGTTTGCAAATGTGTGTCCTACAAGCAGCTACATTTTGGAGGATAATTTCCAAATGTATGCCTACAGAACACATCCAAGTGCATAAGTTAACCCAGACTATAATGTAGCATGATGTCATACTGCTGACTCTGGTCCAAGGGCATAGTGTTTTGCCAGAAGCTGCTGATTACAAATACTCTATTTTCCCATTGACTCAAACAGCATAAATCCCAATAAATCTGGTGAATTGCAGAATAAACTCTACAAGACGTGAAAGAAGTAGCTGTGTGTACTCATGCGCAAGACTTTGGACAGATTAACTTGTCATCCTATGGATTATTCAGGCAAGGGATAACCATCTAGACCAGCTTTACATACATCTTGTAGGCAAAACCAACCAGAAACACTTCTCCAGAATCAATCCTCTCAAGAAGTCACGTTTCTGTCACTGACAGAACACTAGACACTGAACAACGTTTACGCGTTAACATAAATGCTCCCTCCAATTTTCTTCTAAAGAATCATTGCCGTACTATGAATGTAGGTATATTACGTTAGGTAGTGAGTAGTCTAGATACTTAATATAGCACCTTCATATAACATGTGTATCTAGACGCTTAATATAGCACCTTTTAGGCACCTCACCAAAGTGCTGACACCATTCAAGTATTTCAAAAAAGCACTGCACATATATATTTAGACACTTGTTATAGCACCTTTTAAGGGCTTCTAGAAAGCACTGATCAATGAAGCTCAAAATCAAAACTGCAAAACACCAGCTACAGAAATTCGGTCTTTCCAGACAGGCAGACTGCCTCTGAAGGAAATACAATCTAGAAAAAGCTGGTTTTTAGTTTTTACTTGTAAGCCAAAGAGAAAAGTATACTATTCAAACATATTAGTGTCACAAAATTTGCTACATTCTGAGACCTTACTGTACCTGGTATGCCATACTTGACCTGTGTCACGAAATGGCTGTCACAAGGTCATGTATAATATTGAACAGTGTGAACAGGCCTTAAGGGAGAAAGTTCTAGAAGGAAAAAAAGGAGTGGTAAAAGGTGTGAGAAGGCTATAAATAGAGCTATAAATAGAGGAGTGAGAGAGAACTGGGAGGAGAAGAAGACAGTAAGACAGTGATGAGAGGACAGTGATGAAAGAGGGAGACCTGAGCAGTTATAAAATTGCTGTCTGAAGTTTATGTGAAGTGTATATATCGAAAGGGTTTAAAATAAATTTATGAACTCGATTGAACACGGTTTGTTCATAACAACCTGGTTGGCAGGAAAGTAAGAAGAATTTCCTTGGGAAAACCAGCAGACTATTGAACATCGGAATAATTGTGAAGGCAAGTAAATTACTTTCATCAATGTTAGTTGTCAAAGGTGCAATTGTTGCATGTGTATACACGTGCTATCACTGAAACCTTAATTACAAAGTTAACTGGACAAATATTCTTTGTGGTAACAAAAGCCAAGGAAGTAGTTGCACAAACCCAGAGAAAGGGCAAAAACCCGCGTCATCACCAGCCCACAAAGCCAAATTTTATGCTTTTGGGTTGGCATAACATCCCTTCTAAATCTCACAAGGAACGATTGCAGCAATACAGGGTCAGGAAGGGCATCCGGTCATTAAAGTTTGCTTCAGTGCTCCTCCAACTGTTATTTCTGTGACAGCAATTTGCAGGGTAGGTGATCATGTCACACGAAGCCATTAAACCAAAGGCATTGTACAAATTAAAGTAACTTTACAGCAGGATGCCCCAACTGAGGACATTCTGCTTCCATAACCTTTCCTGCTACAAGTGCAAAAGACGTTGACCTTCTTCTGGTGGTTCTTCTAGTCCAGAGAATGACCTCCTACACTGCTACTGACATCTGCTGTCTTTAAAGCGTAGCACTCAGCAGGTTTTATGCGCAAGATATAACCCAAGTAGGAACTAATTTGCACAATGATTCAAGACTGAACCAAACATCATAACACTGCCAGTGCTGTAACACAGCTTCACCTATGGCCTTTAACTTTGAAATAAACCAAAGCCATATAACGTTAGTGGGACAAACACAGTTCAACACACGGTGACAAGTCTGTGAAATGCTGCACAATGGCCTTTGGCAAACAGCAAATTTACATGTGCCTATATTACAACATAATGTAATTTAACTGGGACAAACACAGTTCAACACACGGTGACAAGTCTGTGAGATGCTGCACAATGGCCTTTGGCAAACAGCAAATTTACATGTGCCTATATTACAACATAATGTAATTTAACTGGGACAAACACAGTTCAACACATGGTGACAAGTCTGTGAAATGCTGCACAATGGCCTTTGGCAAACAGCAAATTTACATGTGCCTATAATACAACATAATGTAATTTAACTGGGACAAACACAGTTCAACACATGGTGACAAGTCTGTGAGATGCTGCACAATGGCCTTTGGCAAACAGCAAATTTACATGTGCCTATATTACAACATAATGTAATTTAACTGGGACAAACACAGCTCAACACATGGTGACAAGTCTGTGAGATGCTGCACAATGGCCTTTGGCAAACAGCAAATTTACATGTGCCTATATTACAACATATTGTAATTTAACTATACATAACATCCATATAACAGCCTCTCACGGCCACCACAAAAGTGCGGCAATATGAGATGGCTGCCTCGCTAGAACAATCAAATGTATATGCAAACATGACTGACTGATTGATTGTTGACTGACTGAGTGGCTGATTCATTGACTGGTTGTCAGTGTAAACTGGATTAAATTTTCATAACACTTCTCAGTTATCAAGGCAAGGTTATGACAGAGCAGCTTTCAATCATTGCATTTTGGGTTCATACGCTAGTGCATCGTGTAAATGCAGAATGAAGTCATAATTTGAAGCGACCATTGATTGATGCCTTGGGCATTATGATAAAGGCGCTAGAGGAGTCATTAAATTAGATTAGTTAATGTAACTGCATTCCCAGGCTGTAATGCACAACTCTCCCTCCCACGAAAAAGTCTTGAAAATACCTACGGTACCCATAAGCCAAATTCTCCAGAAACATTGTTTTCCAACTGGATGACTTTTAAAGGCTCGTGAACAAACAGTATGCGTGGGATGAGTTCAAGAAATCACTCATTTCTTATGCACTTATGAACCAAGTCCCTAGAGACAGGTTCTGTAGCATAACATGACAGTCATTCATCGTGGAGAAACAGGACCCAAAAAACGTACTGCCAACTTCCGCTAGTGTATGTGGATTCAAACCAAGGGCCCGTGATGAAGATTCAGTTCAAATGACTGCTTTGTAATCTGGAGCACGCAAATGGCAAATAAATAAGCTGCACAGTATTTGGCCAGAAGTGACTATTTCATAAACTGAAGAATACTCAATGACAACAAAAAAGGTAATAACAATGGCATATCATAAGTCTTGTATGTCAACAGAAGGCAGGAGATTAGGAGGAGAGTTGCTCTGTGATGGATGAAAGCAGGAAAGGGTCCAGAGACAACACAAAAACACGGAGGCAGGCAAAGACAGACGCTAACACGAAGCGCCGTCTAAATGTCCAGCAAAGGGAAAGGCAACCAGCCATGGATGCAAAGCATGAAACTACATGGGAGAGCTTCAATCAATAAATTCAAATGAATTTTGTATGAGAAAGAGCAAGTTATATGAAACAATTGTTATGATTAAGAAAAACACCCACTAATTTCTGTGTTGAATAATAATGGTTCTTGTTTGTGATGCCATAGCGAAATTGACGGCTTGCTTGATTCATCTTACCCTGCGAACAGCACTTAGTATTAAATCAGTTACACAGCAATACTATCCGGAGTTGACAGCATCACAAAAATCCGAAGCCTGACTGTAACTTTGGCATTAAGTTGCTTGACTTCAGGTAGCACAACCTCTGCTTTGCCACAACTTTCTTAAAAACCTATGAAATGTTAGGTTAGAGACTGGCAGGTAGCTGTTGTTGTAGTACATCTATGCATATTATATCGTAATAAAATATTATTAAATTTATTGGTATATTATACTACATTACATTTTATTATATTTACTATATGACTCATATTTGTTACATTAATAATTTTTCTCATTATTATTACTACTACTAAACAACTCTTATTGCAATTAACCTTAGTACGAATCAAAGGCTCAGGATAGGCTACATGTGTTTCTGTAATGAAAAAGCTGAATTCAGTGACTGAGGAGCCAAGTGTTGCAGGGACAAGCAGTCGGCAAGTGATTTCATCCCTGAGAAATTTATCGCCCAGAGCAGCATATGTGATCGGTGGCCGCGAATGATAATGGGAAAGGTGCAAAAAACAGCCGCCAGGTGCCAGCAGATGTAATTATTTGGGACAAGGTTGGCCTAGGCAACAATACCGTTATGGCCTAAAGGAAAACACGTATATGGCATTACTTGCCTATGTATTATGTAACGACATAACGTTATGACTGCGGCTTTATCACGCATCAAAATAATGCTAGCACAGCCCATCATATAACACATGCCTCCATCATTTGCATACATATAACTGATGCATATGTGTAATGCAAATATATGGACCCACTGACATCAGTCTGTTAATATCAGTTGCTGATAGTAATGACCATAAAAGGATATAAATATAAATATATATCTACATCACAGGTGGCCACAGTAGTGAATCCAAGTGTTAATGGTGAAATGTATTTAGCACAGGATTTTTACCCTCTGGAAATCCTAATCCCTGAACCAATTGTGATCGTAATCGCAATCGTAAACTCGAAATTCCTAAAGAGCTATTTAAAAGCTAAGCGCAGGAAACCAGCTTATTCACGAGCGTTGTGCAAAGATGCCATGTCAAGAACCAAGTCTGGTTGCGAGGAGACCAGAGACAGGAGGGGATAGAAGGCTAGGGTGGGTTGTGGTTAACATCATGATAAGATCTCTGATCTGTAAAGGTACAGGACCAAGCAGATAGGTTAAAAAAATTTGTCTTTTGGGCTAAAATGTTAAAACCAGCAAACCTTTGGTAAAAAGTGCTCCTGACTGATAGTTTTGAGTGATTTTTAGAATGCTTGCATTGCACGAAATAGCAGCATGTGATATATTCGAAGGTTTGTAAAGTTTGAGGTTAACCCAAATATGGTGCATAAAACTGCATATAAAGTTGACCTAAAACTTTGTATCTCAAACATTTATTTGAAAAAGTTACTTTTATTACTTTTTAATAGCTCAAGATATGCCCATACAATTTAAAATAAGATTCATGAGTGATTTTTTTTAGAAATTGTCAAAACATTGTATTTAGGGCAAACAATATAAAAACAATTCAAAAATCAAAGTAAAATTAATGTGTTGTGAAATTTTTTGGCTGCAAAGTCTTAATTTCATTCATTGGTTTTGAATTATTAGGAAAACAAGCACATGAAAAAAATAATTCAAACCATGTATAAAGCTTAACTTAGAGTATTCTGAAAACTGATTATCCATCATTACAAAAAAGCAATTGAAATTCTATCTGTAATGTAACTCTTAGTATTTTCACTGACAACTGACACTGTAAAGTACCCTAAAAGTAGCTTGCTACTGGTGATGCTTTATAAATTCTCGTAATTACATTACATTGCAAGAGTGGAGCCTGGCATTAATTTATCACAAACCTTAGGCATTAGCAACAGCAAACATGGCAGTCTACATTCAAAACTTTTATTGGATTGACTTGAAATTTTACTGATGCAAGGATTTTTACATAAAGACACAATCCATCTTTCCATATGGATTAGAATGCTGGACAAGAAAGAATAATGATGAAAGGATCCTTACAACAGAAGTGAGCTGACTATAGGAAATTTGCAGGAATCTCCCAGCTACAAAAAAAAACTTAGAAATGACAAAATACAAAAGTCCTTGGATAAGCAGCAGACAACACTGCTGGATAAAGTTATTCAGCAAAGACTCTTATGGCTAGGTCAAGTGGAAAGAATGCCAGCTGACTGAATCCCACACAATGCACTACATGTATGATTCAGAGGAAAGAGAAACAAATGAAGACTCTGACTACACTGGGCAGACAATAAAAACAGCGCTGTCTGGATTTGCATGAATGATAAGAGAGCTTTGGTAAGCTGCAGTCTCTGCAACCTCCCCATCAGTGCCCCACACTGTATTCTGTGAGTCAATTTCAATGGATGAAGTACTGTGCTTTAAGCCTGACAAACAGTAGGTCTGTGGTTATATAATGCCAGTGGGATGTGTTAGGTATTCAAAAAAGCTTCAGATATCAATCACTCTCACAGAAGAATGTTAGTTTGACTTATTTATAACAATCCATCACATTAACTAAGCATTCCATTCGGTTAAAAGATAATCTGATGAAAGCAGTCAGTGAAATAATAAAATAAAATAATAATTACAATTTAACAAATAAATTATTCTCGTCAACACTGAGAAATTAAATTATCATTATCATTTTTATTAGCAGTGTCATTCTTTCTCTTTTAAAAAAAGCACAGAAAATTATCATTATCATTTTTATTATCAGTGTCATTCTTTCTCTTTTTAAAAAAAGCACAGAAAATCTTTCTTTTGTGGAATCTGCTCAAACATCTTCCTTTTTTGTCCAAGTCTGCATTTCTGAAACTAGTCCTCAAGTTTATGTTCTGAAATCTAGTATTGCCATCAGCCACAATGATTCATAACGAGGCTCATATGGACAGAAGTCACATGTCATTTGTGACCGAGCAATCATTGATTTGGTTCTGCTATGGCATGCTTCCTGTCTGCATTGGCTGTCCATTTCAGAGAGGTTCTTGTTACTCGGTGCTCTAAAACTTGTCTGACAGCACAGATACTGATTTCGCTTGAAGCAACCATTGATTGATGCTTTGGCATTATGATAACAATGCTATACAAGTCATCAGCATATATTATTACATTAGACAGACCCAGGAATGATGGGACCTCCATATGCACAAAGGCTGCAATCAGCCCTGAGTTATTATTCATCTTCAGTGCCACCTGGAACAGGGTGCCATCTGAACCATAAGCATCTGCTCTCAACCACATCAATGTGAGACTGCCTGTGGACACTACCTCCAACTACACAACTACAAAGATACAAACAGCGCACAACTTACACTTCTTGTGACCAACAGCAGTCAGTTTGTATCCGGATCTAATTAAGCTTGCACTTAAATGACCTAATTAGTGTCATTTGTCTCTTGCAGGGCTGCCCATATGCGTTGTAGAAGCCGCATTCACCAAACTTCAAGCTAAGTAAGGCTAGCTCGTTGTGATGGCTGCCCATTGAGGGCAATTAGCTGCAAGATGGAAGGCTTGCCAGTAGCCATTGACATGACAAGAGCTGAGAGATACGGTGGACTCCCTGTAATGCGTTTAGAGCATCATTTGCAACACAAACCAGTCGTTCTTTTTGTTTTTGAACTCCAACCTCAATTAGGTTAGCAAGAAGTGCTTTTGCGATAAACATAAAAGTTGCCATAGAATGCCCAGAATGCAGTATCTGTTTTGTTGATCTTGGACGATATAACCTCGAGGTATTCAGTACGGCATCATAACCATGTTGATGGCATTGCAGAGTTCTGATTCGTCTTGATTTCATCAGTTGAAAGTCTCTCTTTTTCTAGCAGCAACCTCAGCAGACCTTAGCCGTGTCCACAATGCGATGCTATACCATTCTTTCCTATGCCTTCTTCCGTTTGTTCAAAGGTTAAAGTTCAGTGCTGTAATGGATACTCTAGAATCTGAGGTTTCATCAGCCACAAAACTTGCTCAGTGTCAGCTAGATAGAAATGAGAGTGTTGGGTCAGTCACTGTTTGTTCAATTCTTCAGAAGAAGGTTTCTCTGCAAGCTGTTGACACTGCAACTGGAGCTACACCTCAGATCATCACTCCAATTGTCAATCGTCAAAGTGTCAGAATGTCAAAAAGAATGTCTGAGTCTGCAGACCAAGAACAAAATGAAAAACCAACCACTTAGTGGTTGACAATTCAGCCAGTGCACACATCAGCCAAGATCTCAGCAGAAAATAGTTTCAATCCTGATCTTCACAGGTGACAAAAAGAATTACGAATCATGGAAGGCATCTCTCATGGCTTGCACTGCCCAAGCACTGACTTTAGCAGAATATAAAACTTTTGCTGTTGTGTCTGAAAGTTGCGGAGAATTTGGGACTCTCAGTGGCAAGTTACAAAGCCGCAAAGTAGCAGCTAGAAAGAAAGTATGGTGGGTTGAGACGTGACACTGCGACTCAGATGAAAGAGATCCAAAATTTTAAGCCATTAGGGAGCAATAATGCTCAAGATATCAATACATCTGCTGATTTATAAGGACATTACTGTCAGAACTGGGTTACTTGGAGGAATTCAGTTATGGTTCGTTACACCTCAAGCTGCAGAAGAAAATGAATAAGGGTATGGTTGCAAGCTACCAGCACAGCGGTGGGTGATTCAGTGACAAAAGAGTGAGGATGTGGAAATGCTGAAAGAGTGGATAATTGAGGAGGCAGAATTCCAGACAAATCATGTGAGGCTGTCCAGGGCATCTCTGAATGTAACGTTACAACAAATAGGAAATCAAACATAAAGTCTTAATTTGGCCAGAATCAGAACCTGAGAGTTGAAAAAAGAACCTGTTACCTGACAAATGTATGGTCACCTTAATACTAAAACAGGTGATACATCCTCTTGGGTTGCTGGCCCAAGTGCATGGAACAGCCTTCCAGCATTTATCTAGCACTTGGTCTCACAAACGACATTATAAAGTAGCCTAGAAGTAGCTCAATGCTTACAATGCTATATAAATTGTCATTATTACAATTACAAATACAGTAATTGATAAGTGTTTATGCTGGTCTGTGCAGCATAGTGAAGTATACCAGAGAGACAAGCATAAACATGTATTTATCGCATATATATATATATATATATATATATATATATATATATATATATATATATATATATATATATATATATATATATACATTATACATGGCTCACCAAGGAAAACTAGGCTTTACCTGCTGATAAATAAAATATGTTGTTTATGCACTTCAGCTTTAAAATGCCATTCTGTTCATAAGCGTGCATTGCAAATAAAGGCTACAGCAACATGAACATGTACTGCACTCATAATTGTAAATGTATATTTATGTAATGCTGCTTCAAGAAAACTCATCAGAGATGGTCTCCAACTGACAATAAAAACCATGATCAAATAGAATGGTCATAAACCATTGCAAAACAGAGGCAGAGAAAGGACAAGAAGCTCATGTTACGTGTATCGCATTTCAGGATTAGGTGACAGAAAACACTTAATGTTAGCACATTCAACAATTGCACCACAGCAGTCACATGATAACTCCGCCTAAAAATAAAATGGCATCGGACACCTACGGGCGCTGAGCCCACGGTGCATGATGATGATGATGAGTCACATGATTAGATCACGAGAGATTTATAAATTTGCAGTAAATTGTGTGGTAAAAAACCCAAGCCCTGACTTACTGTTTGAATTTGAAATGCGGGTTTATGCTTACCAGCGAAGTCCAGCTGAGGTGAAGCAAGGATTAAAGCTAGAGGGATGGTGGGGTCTGAGCCTTAGTGATAAAGCAATTAAGAAAAATGTAAGATCATCAAGATTAGTGTAGAAGGCATATGCACCATTATTCTTCCAGATGTATTCGCCAATGGCCATTTCTGAACTATTCGAGAATCATTCCACCAAAAATGAATGGCACATTCCAGCATGATACAATAATCTCTTGATATCTTTCATTTGAATATTAAAAGATCTCAAACGTGATAACAATCTTATAAAACAATCTTGTGATTCACAACACTGAGAATCGCTTAGTTTGGCAACAGCTAGTCACACATAAATTATTTATTATGTAGTTTAAGACATTACCAGCAAATACTGAAATACAGATATAAATGATATTTTAGGCTAGTGCACCTTATTTCAGTAAACTGTTGTTTTCTGCAAGTCTGCAGTTTGTACAAAGTCATTATCTCAAGAGGAATCATTCAATGCCACCCTTAAAAGTGAACTACAAAATGTGCAGTCTCATGCTAAGCCTGTGCTCCTCTTCTGTTATCCTGTCCTAGCTATCTTATGTGTTTTTTCTCGTGAACTGGTTAACCTTTTGATAAAATTTAGGTCTCATATGATCAGTCTCCATCTTAATCTCTTCAGTGGACTCTAAATGCTTTGCCTCACTGTATTCTTAAACCATCTTGGCAATTACCAAGCTCTCTCCTGGGTTTTCTTTATATTTTTAACGTTTGCATCTACATTCCATTTAACTATTACTTCTTAGGAAACTCCCTAAATATATGAAAATGTATAAACATAAATATAAAAATAAATATTCAGGTATTGAAACTGAACACTTGGAACTGTAGTTTGTAACAGTCTTTTACAATAATATTTTGTGCACTACCATGCTACTTGGTGAATAAAAGGTTTACATATACCGGTAAGTGTGGCTGAAGCTGCTAAATTTCCCTTCCAAAGAGTTGAAATTGAAACACTAGAGAAGGTCCACTGCATTGCAGATAATTGGCTGCAACACCATCCAGGAAGGTCACAAAACTGAAATTGGACATTTAAGACTTCTTTAACCCCATTACCAGTGCATACCAGTGAAGTGGAAGATGGAGAAACCAACTGAAGCAATGATGTCGTGCTTTTGCTTTCCTCTAAGAAGTAGCATCAAATACAGAGGTAGCTGTTACAGCCTTTAGTGGCAACATGTCAGAACTACATGTCAGGTTTTTACAAATTACACCAGAATTTCTATTCCAATCTTGATACTTCTAGAGTGACATTACCATAAAACCACAAAGTATCACTGCATATCTAGTCAAGACCCAAGACGTCAAAAAGTTCTGTACTATTTCTTTTAATTCTGATGGTGCACAATGCCCACTGTGTATCTTGGTAAATTTTTATACAGGTAGTTCAGGCTACTTTGCATGTTCAAATTTACTGGCGAAATGTTTTGTTTTGTTAGGGAACAAATCCATTATAAGCCAGTGGAGAGGTTATGCTAGGGACACTTCTTAAACAGCAGTTCTCGTTCCATATAAGGGAACCTGTAACTACTGTTACTGCTCTCTGTTCAATTTTAGTCATGTCTGGCCCTCTGCTGGCATACTAAGAAAGGGATTTTCTGAGAAATTGGAGCAGAATAGAGAAAGGCATTCCCATAGCACAAAGAATTGTTCACTTCCTCCCAACCTCTGGTGCACTGTGAGAACAGGAAGGAAATTGTTTTGACGGGAATGCATCACTGTGTGGGATCGATGCAGTCATCTCTCATCATGCAGAGAATGAGACTGTGAAACCAATTGCAGATCTGTATACTCAATGCCATCACAGAAGTTGACAGGAATTATTCTCAAGTGGAGAAAGAATGTCTAGTCAATACTTTAGGTGTCAAGAAACTTCATCTGAATTTATGGGGACACCATTTCATACGCAATTAGGGTCATAAACCACGGCTAGATTTGCTGGAGGTAGCAAAACAAGATACCTCTGATGACAGCATGCTTGAGTACTGAGGTATTACTCTGATTGCACAGTAATACAGTTTGATAAGGTGAATGTGCTGATGAGGATGACTTCAGTCAGTTGCCTCTTCTGTTATTGAAAAAGTTCACTAGCTGGGAAAGTTAGAGATTTCTGTTTTCATCCGTTAAAGAAGTATGCAGAAAAAAGCTGGCTTTATCTTCAACCCCAGCTTGAGGAAAATTCCACAAGGCTGACTGGAAAAACGAGGGGCAAAATTTCTATACTGTTAACATAACATTTCCTGTACTACTGCAAGACATTCTTTTGCAGAATTACTAATGGAAAGAAGGTTGGCCTTGTAGCAACAGTTATTTCTTCACAGAAGGGCATATGAATGGAGGTCTTTTGATCCCAGAAGGTAAACAGAAGAACTGGTCAATTGTGGATGGATGGAGAAATGGATGATTTGTGCATTTATGTACGTACGTACACATGTATGTATGTATGCATGTGTGTATGTATGTGTACATGTGTATGTATGATGTATGTATGTATGTATGTACCTAGACACTTAATATAGCACTCTTGTTGTTGCCCTTCATTAAGAACGCGATCATCTGTAAATAAATAAATAAGTGCATCTTTAAGTAAATAAATGTGTAAGTAGATGTCTGGAAATTTCACCACTGGCACGTTCTCCCACAGATGTAGACCCATCCTATGGAGTATTTAATACATAAAATGACCAGATGGTCCCTACTTCAAATAACACTATTAAGTCTTCAAGTGATTGTTTTCCTCTGCTAATGAAAGATTTTGTATTCTGAAAAACTAAGCACAGAACTGCACAACCTGTCTTACACACTGTATTGAGTTGCCTATGTTAGGTGATTCTGTACCCTGACAAGAGGCCGTAGCACTATCACTTGAGCAGAAGGCCCTGATGACAAAGATAAACCTGATGAACCTCCAAATCTCAGCACACCATGCAAGAACTGCTTCTGTCCTGAACTGTCAAAAAAATGGCCATAAAACATCTTCACGAACCCATAACATCTTGATGCTCTATACGCTCCCATCACCAACAACCTGTCCATCATACTGGACTGCATCATAATTTCTCCTCCAGTCAATCACGCAAGACCTGCCTGCTAAGCACCTACTCCTGCCCAAAGGCCTGTCCCTCTAAGAGGCCAGCAAACATCCTTAGGCGCAGTTCTTCAGCTTTACGGGTGAATAATTTAGGCGGATATCATCGATGACACCCACCAGCAATTTAGATGTTATGCTTCGCATAATGGGGACGCTATTATTCAGCGCTTTACGGCGCCCTCGAGAGCCCCTTTCTACCGGCAGAAGGAGGAGCAGGCAAGCAATGGCAAGTAGACCACAGCCGTAAATTAATCCGGATTCTTCCAGGCCTAATCCTCTTGTCAGCAGATTTTCCTTATCTCACGCAATTGCAATGTCTTTTTCTCCCTCTCTACCTGTCTCCCTCTAAATTTCTGTGACAGACAGATAGACGGACAGACGGAAGGATAAACAGACAGAGAGACACACAGATATAGGCAGAAATAGACAGCCTGTCAGCATGTCAGTTGTCTGTATCTCTCCAGATGCCAGCATTTCTAAGCTGATTCTGTGCCAGTTATGTCAGGTAGAATGCAAAAAGTTTTAAGTCTGTTCTTGTTGCAAATCCATACACCACAGGTAAGCTTTCCATTTTCTTTATTCACACACATCAAATAAGTAACAACAATGTTCAGTATTTATAAACCACCTGATGGGACATATGAGTTCACAGCTTTGCAGTGAAAACTAAAAGAAAGTCCCAGCCAAAGATGAAGTAGAAACTATGAATAACGGACCAACACATCGGGAGAGAACAACTAGAGAAGAGAGAAAGTGACAAAGAAACAGAAGTAAAGAAAGAGAAGGACAGCAGGTCAGAAAAGAGAAAGAAACAAACAGGCAGACAGACAGATATGCATCATAAGGTTTATATTCATAACAGCTGAATATTGTATGCAAGAAACATACAATTGCTTTATGATAATGAAAGAAACTGCTCAATTCAATTTCTCTTAAGCTAAGAATTAAATCAGACAAACATGAAATGACTTAGGTGTCCAAATTAACCTTTGCCAATAGAACATTAAATTCAAATTTAAAAAAAAAACTTTCTCTACTGCTATCAAAAACTGCAAACAAACTGCTACTTGCCTGCTCACCAACTTATATTTGCCAGTGCTCCATCAAAATCAGACAAAGCTATTTCTGTCTCGCTGAAGTCCGAACTGTGATTGCAGAAAGAGGATGTAATAATTAGTATAAAAAACTGCAGTTTTAGGCAAAGTTTTTGTCCTTTTTGAAAACTCAAAAGTCTGAAAGGTACATCCCTACACCAAGCAGCACCTAATCACCCATAGTGCACAAAAAGTACTCAGTGTCTGGGTGGTAGGTAAGCCCAAGAAGCACCAAGCTAACAAAACCTCAGATTCAGGTTTACTGACACTGCACCTGCTATAAGTGCTTTAATAAAATTAAAAAACATGTATGGATATTTTAGGTGTTGATGGGAGTGCCACCAGTAAAACATTCACCTCCAAACTTTTTAACAATGGAGATTGCAGTTCACATTAACATAATCACTCTTATCAAATTTCAAGCCAGTCAGTTACCGGCTGTCAGTTTTACAGAGGGTAAAACCACACTTAAAGCCACAAGACAATTAAAACTGGCCTGTACTACCAAGCTGCATGTTATGTTATCCAAACCAAAGTATATGAAGCGCACTCCTTAGTTTTGAGTTCTCACCTCACGTATATTTTCGGCAGTCAGTCACCCTGCATCCAAGTTCATATTTTAGAGCAGTTTAGTCATTCTACATCTAAGTTCCTGTTTCACAGTGTTTCTGAGTTGGCTTCTGATATTTATGGAGTTTTTGGAAGGCTTTGAAAGGCTCCACAAAACTGATTCAGCCGACATTTAGAGCCCGACTAACAAGGACTTATACATATACTGTCTGATAACCTGGAGATTTGGACAATGCCAAATTCGGAGTTATGTGCTGTTTGCATCCAACCGGGCAATTGCAGAAATCACGGAATTCATTTGTGCAACGACGAGTTGAGAACCATGGTCAGCACCAATGGGAACACAGCTCTTTGTCAGTCAACAACAGTTGGGCCTAGACCACCTCTGGCTGAACCAATGGCACGCATTATAACATTTCCGCCTCTGGCCTCGAGAAAGACAGGCAGGCCGACAGAAGGAAACAAACAGACAGAACACAAAGCCCTTTAAGGGCATGCAGTCTTAATGTTGACTATACAAAGGGTAATCTCAACACCAAAGAAAAACAATTTCACTGTGACATAAAAGCAGGAAGACAAAGCAAAAAGACAGAAAAATAAGCAGCCAGGTATGTTTCCTGGTCAACTGAAATGAAGCTTTAGTGCTGATCCACAGCACACTGCTGAGTCAACACTAAGGACTTAACATCTCACAGATAGCAACTATAGAGCACAAAAACCTACAGCCCAAATAGCAACAAAAATGTTATTAGTGTTGGATCACAAGTAAGTCACCAGAAACCAGTTAACAGGACTGACACCACGCATCTGGTGCGAATTGGCAAAGGAGGATGACAATATGGGCTCATACTGGGATCTACTTTACATGCCTTGGCCAATTGTTCTCTTTAAGCAGACATATAATATCATATATGCATATATATCATATATAGATGTTTATATCAGCAATTAAATATAAAACCATGTATACATGTTAAGGATATAGTTCATTCATACCATCCCTCCAATGACACAATACTCAAGGCATTTCACAATACCAGTAGAACAACCCAACCATTTAACTGTAGTACTTGCAGGGCATGACCAAGGACGGCCACTTGCGCCAGAAGCCCTATGAACTGAAACTGGGTACAGCTTTACTTAATCACCTGGCCATAGCGGCCCCTGATGCTCTTGGTACAAAGGCTTCTCATTGTGTACCACCTCTAAAAAGTGTCCTGACAGTCAGTGCTGTTAAGTTATTCCACCAAAGTACAAACCTGACAAGGGCAACCGAACAACTGTAAGAGATCTCTCTTCAGTAATTCTGAGGTCATCAACATAATCAAATGTAACTAATTCTAACTGATAATCATCCTTGAAGTTATTAATTCAGCAAAAACAATAATTAATAAAGGAAAACTATAACAAAAAATTTGTAAAGACTCTTGGTTTTTCATGAAGAAATTTGTCCCTGAAACCAGAAAGATCGGAATGATAAGCCCTAAAAAAGCCTAAAAGTTAAATCAATTAATTTACCAATTCCTATAACATAAACAGCCTCACCAAACCCCCAGTAATTGGAACTTTCAGCTAATCTAATATAATAACTTATAGAGAGCTGTTATCATAATGCCAAGGCATCAATCGAAGTTACTTCAAGTGATACCATAGTCCAAATCTTAATCCACTCGAGACGCCTGGCTGAAATCCGAAGGGTTCAGCAACTGCGAACAACTTTGTATTGTAATTTGAGATTTATAAAGTGCCTCTTAGAGGATAAACTCAACAGAGGTGCTTCCGAACCGAAAAAGTAAAATCACTGTTGAACAGTACAGTCTTCAGGTGCCTGAGGAATACTGAAAGCGGCAGGGAAAGGAGCTCAAGTCGCAATTCTCGAGGGAGACGATTCCTGCAAGTAGCTTCTGGACTGGGCCACAGCGGTTCTCATGCGAGGGACAAACAGGAGATAGGACTTTGGGCTAGGGCCTCAGTATTGCAGGCATGTCAAAACAGGGTAACATTGTGCAAGCCCTTCAAGAAAACTGTTTTAAAGTGCGTATGGCCAAATGCCAAAGGTAAAGTAATTTGGACAGTTTTTTAGGTTGCAAAGTAGTTGGCCAAGAACTGCATTCCTACTGTGACCAATCCCAATGTTTCAAGAATGTGCAAACTGTAAAGGAAACCAATTTCTCAGTCTTTCTGTTTTTGCTGTGCTTACTAATTGTATTCCACCACATCCTCTTTATATTCTACCATATCATCAGTAATGGAAACTGAATTTTCCCTGCTCACTGCCCACCGCATTACATTACATAACTCTTGCATGGCTACCCAGGTGACCAGAATAGTTCTGTAGGTGATGACAACCCCTAAGCCCTGCAGCTAAATTATAAATTCTTTTCTCGCAGCAATCATTCTCTTTATGACATCAATACCTTCGAGTTGAGGTGCAGATGCCAAATAGCAGATATCTTCCTCACTTAATATGCCATATTAGCTGTCAGTCGCAGCACGAACACGTTTAAGCCTTCACAATCTACAGCTTCCAATTTCCTTTCGGATTGCCGGCATTAAAGCTACGTAATGCTGATTCCCAGCACTAACAAATCTGTCACAGTCCAAGTTCCTGTGTCTGAGATCATATCTGCGTCATCTTCTGCCAGAGTTCCATGCCAATGATTTTCTCAAATTTATTTAGCACACTTAGGAGCCAACCAAGAAATCAACATCATCTTTCTGTTGGATGAATCTGGCTTTCACAGATAAATAAGCACTGGGAAAATTAATAAAAAGCTATACAACTGCAACTAAATTATAAATTCTTTTCTCACAGCAATCATTAGAAACTATTACTTTATTTTTAATTATTATACATCTAATGTTGGAAACTGAGAAAAATCTTTATTCCTTTGATAAGTGTCAACAACAAACTAACTGGTACGTTTTAACATTACCAACACAGTGAATTTGCAACAAGCCAACCTGTATGAGTTCAGTGCTCAACCCGGCGATGTACAGGTATTCACTTCATATCTGGACACTTCACTTCACTTTGCCCATGTGACCCTCCTTCCACTCACTCTGCCATACAGTGCTCAGATACCAACTCAGAACAACTCTTCCCACTTTCATTCAGTTGCATCCAGAGATCTACCAAATATAAGCATAGACTGTTGTTTCATCGTGAAGCACCTCAGATACCGTGACGGCCAACTGTTTCTCCAGTGTGTCATTTTGATCAATTACTTGGTCACGTACACATTTTTCTCACTAATTTTTGTTTGTTTGGACTTCTAATGTGACATAGTATGCGTTCTTGGAGTTATTTCTCTCTTTTGGCATCGTTTCGAGTATTTTGGATGGTGTTTGGACGTTTGTTATCAAAGTCTCATAAGGCATCAGTGAACTCACCGCTGTGAGGGGTCAAGTTACTAAGTGCACATTGTCAAGCTCCAGCTGAAAATGCCAAGAGAGTCCTTGGAATAAATAGTTTAGATAAGATGCTGGCTTCTTAGTGAAACTGTATACCTAAAACTCTTCTACAGACAGCCATACACTTTACACACAACTGTTCAGCCACTAACTGAGCTCATCCAATCAAGCCTCAACAGTTTGTTGCTAATGATGTTCAGTTTCAAAACCATTTGCCATCAGAAAGCCTGTTAGAAACTCCCAAGCGGTATCTTAAAAGCCAAACATCCCTACTCTTGTCGCTCAAAACAGAAGACAACCAGCTGCCTCCCTAAGAAATCCGCAATCCATTATGCGACCATGAACAGATAATAACAGTGCTTTTGTAGGCAAGTCGCTCTACGCCAGACAGAGAACTACTCTACTCATCGACACTGTAAATACCTTTTTTGTTCCAGCTGTACCAAGCGCTACGTTGTCTCTCCAATGCTTTATTGTGGGCCGAGACATGAATTCCTACTAAGCCATCCTAAATCAAAATAGTACAGAAAGCCAACACGAAATTTCTCTGGTTCTCAGTATAAGGAAGAGCTGGAGTCCTGACCAAAGGAACGTGAAGCTTAATACATTTGTATATATAACTATATCCAAAAAGCATCTCTTTTATACATTACTGCACTCTTTGAACTTATAAAAATGTCTCATATAAACTCAGGCAAACGAAGAACTTTCTATAAAAGGAACTTCATTGTATCAGTAAGATGTAAACGCATTAGTTACACTCAAAGGTTGATGTGAAAGTTAACTCAGAACCTGTTCTGTTTTTCCTCTGATTAAACTTGAATGCAAGAATCATTATGTTATGTCTAATATTTAGTTAAATCTTCTACACAATGTTTCTTCTTTAAAACTATCAATCATTTTTATTTGTTTTTTCATATTTTCCTCTTCTCTTGATCCCAGTTTTCTTGAGTAATTTTGCAAACAGTCTGATTCTATTTCAGTTAAGATGCCTTTCAGATGCTTCGATTTAAAAGTCCAAAGATGAAAATAATGCTGGTGAATAAATCTGCTGTCTATAACAGTGAAAACAATACTGATCGGAATCAGAGAACAATACTCGCATGCAAATGTAGTTATTATAAGACTCCAGGCAACTAATCTTAGCTGTCTGCAGTTAGCAGACACAACAGCTAAGCAAACCATCTTCCTTTCAGCTGTTATCATTAAAAAACCTCTACATAAACAATGTACAGACAGAAACTAACAGAAATTTGGATCAACTCACTCTATAACAAACCAACTGTAAAGATTTAGCAAAGGTAATATAGTGAGGTAATATTATTAATTAATATTAATAATTAATAATTAATATTAATTAATAATAATATTAATATTATTAATATTGTTAGGTAATATTGACAACACTGCTCGAGGTCACCACCAGTCTTAACTCACATATGGCTTAATCAAAATTTTGACATAAAGCACCAAATGTTCTCTTTTTGACTGCTTTAAAAATGACGTTTTGTACACTGAAGACAGATTCCACTGGTTTACTGGATATTGAAACTCACCCTGTATGACTAAAAAGCCGTACATAAATACTACCCTGCTGGTGGTGAATTTTTCTCCCCAGACCACCCACTTTGACAACTTGTACCAAAGCAACGGGTGCTGGGAACCCATGCCATTTTGGGAATCATCTAACTGCTTTGCCGCGTTTATAGGCACCAGGAGACGGTGTTAATTGCTGGAAAAATGGGCTGCAGTCGACAGAATTCAGGCCGTTGTTCTGTTCGCTTAATTTGCTCAAAAACGGTATGTGCTAATAACCCAAACTGTATTGATCTATGTCCAACTGTCTCGTGGTAAAGCAAAACGATGAATTCTGCTGGCGTTAACTGGTTGGTTGTATCCGTCCATCCATTCTGTACCAGAGCCATGAATATTTTGTTAAAATACCTGCTTAGCATTGACAAGTGGATTGGAGGCAGATGGCGCTGTAACAGCAGAACGGCCATAAAGCATAATAATCCTATGACAGAAGTGACACAATCTGCATTGAATCCAAGTAAATATGCACCACCACAGAAGATGTGTCTCCTGTGAGATCTTCCTAGGGTGCAACATGAATGCCCCTTACAGTTACAAATTACATGTAAGTCCAAACACGTGGTGGTCTGTTGGTAACATGTTTGGTCAATAATCTGCAGTTGCAGGTTCGACTCCGTGTAACGACTCTGGGCAAGTTGTCTGCACACGTGCCTCTGTCACCAAGCAGTAAAATTTGGTACTGGCATAAGCTGGAAGTAAACAGCAAGTCCTGTGATGCACTGGCCCGTGTCCAGGACAATGGGATTTGTCCATTGCCATCTCAAGTGCCAAGAAAAAGAGGTGCTTCCCCTACGTCTCACTTGTGGGTTATGGGATACTTTACTTTTTTACTTACAATTACAAGTAAGCCAGTAAGATCACAAGTAAGCAAGTACAACCTGACTTCTGATTCACACATCAGTATGCAGACTATACAGGACTGGGCATGCAGTAAGTTATGGATACAATAAAATATCCTTGAACACAACTAAAATCACATCCCACAAAAAGTAAATGAATAACTGTGTCTTCAAGGTACACTAGTAACACCAAATCAATTTTCTCACAGTAAGACATATAATTTCTGCTATATCACAATCAGGCACATGGATATCCCATTTAGTTGAGCTTTTAAAAAAATGACCTCACTTTAACACAATCTCATCATAAGGCGGTCCTTGATATGGCCCCCCAGTTGTTATGGTGAGGTTCCAGTTTGGTTATACCACCAGGAACTTTGTAGTCCTGACCAAGTGCAGTAAAAGTCCAGTAAGACACAAATGTCGAGAGTCAAAATGAGTCGCTTGCTACTGGAATAAACTGAAATTTCTTAGCATTTATGTACTAGCAATATAGCCTACTTGCTAAAAATAGCCTAAACCAGTATGCAGACTACACAGGACTGAGCATACAATAAATTATGGATACAATAAAATTCTTCAAAATACTTGTGATTGTATGCAAAAGTTACCAAAGAATAGCTAATAGATACAGTAATGCGTTTACAAGTAACGCGATAACGCACAGCACTGCCTAGCATTCATTTAAACCTCTCAGCTGGAAAGTGCACTGGAAAGGAATTTGTAAATTCTCGGTGCTTCTGAAACAGCACAGGACATTGGCAAGGCTCCTTACAAAGTAGAAGCAGGCAATCAAAGCCACAGAAAAAACGCTAATAAGCCTTTGGTGCAACTGTCAACAAGTTGCAATTTATTACGTGATCAAAGCCACATAAGGCAAGCCAACAAGCGAAGCGCTGTACGACCGCATAGGTGGGAGGACGGTCAGAACATTGAACAGAAAATAAATTAGCGATGGGCAAGACTGAAAAGCAATGACATAAAATCTTCAGACGAAGATGAAGAAAGTACCAATGTTGATAGACAATGAAGAAGCTTAATCGAGTTTAGTAACTGAAAAAAAAACATAAAGTGGATCGGTACAAGCTGCATCAGAAATGAATATGGAGAGAGAATGGAAACACGATGGGAACAATGAAGTGAAATTAAAAGCAGCTGAATAACTAACAACAATTTTTGTACATTCCCAAAAAGATCCTTCTCATCATGCTGATGAGAGATCTAACCTCGAGTCCTTTTTATCCATTGGAATAACGGAAAGGGGTATTTTGGCAGTATAACCGCATACTATCCTAACACTAACAAGGGCACATCCAATTTTTCAAATCAGCAAGGGAACATTAGGGAGAAATGGAAGAGGTGTCCCTTATCTGCCATAACCATTACTCCTGTTTATCTAAATGTGTCAATACTTGTTTTTTTGTAAACCTGCTGTTTAACCACTTTAACATTCATTTATGCTTTACAACTTATTTGGCTCATGTTGCCCATTAATTCACAACCAAAATAACTATAATAATATTTTGCAAACAGTCTCATAGTCCAAAATTCTGAAGGGAACAATTACAAGTGTGTCCCCTTTTCTTCTGTCCCTTGTGATACTACTGCTCCCTCTTTCACCCTGCAAAGAAGGCAGTACTTGTTCCAGCTCCTAAGTCACTTAGAAATTCACTAAGCCAGCTCCTAAGTCACTAAGATAAATTTCTAAAAGATGGACGGTCATCATAAAATAATAATCCAACATTATTAAGGATATCATAATTTATTATTATTATTATTACTATGATTATTTTATTAATATTATTTTATCCGAGGTAACACTTCTCCGCCTGTGTGTCACCTCATCTTTAAAATTTGGCAATGGCTCCATAGCCACAGCTGCCCCACCACTCTGGAATAAATTCTCCCCCCAAAACTGCAACAGTTATCTGACTCAAAACTGAAAACATTCCACTTTCACAGATCCTATCCTGACTCCCCTTCTTCCTCTTTTCGCTCCAATCCCAAACATCACCCACCGTAACAGCCATGCCGTCTCTGCCTGACTCTTGGATCTTGATCTGGAACCAAACACTTTTGTCTATCAATTTTGTTTTGACTGAGCGCCTGTGAATAAGCTGGTCCTTGTGACATGGCTTTCGTTGGGCCCTGTAGAAATCTCGGGATTATGATTATGATTATTTATTTATGCCATTATTATTATTATTATATTATAGTTGTTATTGTAATTGCTGTTTAGTTTTTGCTGATCTTATAGTTAATCTTCATCACCATCACCACTATCATCATCGCTGTCATCTTCATCACTTGTCATCACCACCATCACCATCAAAGCTAACACAACTTTGTACTTATGCCAGTAATTGAAGTATATGTAATTTCCCAAATCGACCATCCATGCTAAGAATTGCACTAGATGAGCCAAATCTAATAGTCGACAGCAATGTCCGGAAACTGTCATTTCTCAAGCATTTAACTCCCAAAATACCACCAGAAATCACAGGAGAACTCATAAAGCAATGCCTCTGAGGCACATCATAAACCAAACACCCAGCCCTCGTTGAGGGCTGAATGGGGAAAACAGCAGACACAGCAGTGTAATAAAAATGCAAATTATGACACGGTGCATCCGATTATGCATGAACAATAGACGGAGAATGACAGGGACTGATGAGGGTTAAAGCAAATCAGTCACTCCCTCGGCTGATCAGAATTCGCTCCCCAGTGGCCTGTCACTTCTCATCCAAATCTGTCTCCACTCTTGTTGCTGATCCATTCAGTTCTAATTGGTAGCAAACCATCAGAAACAAAGTACATGTAATCAGTCAACTATCAGCAAGGTGAGGTAAGGTCAGTGCATCACACGTTAATCATACACACCTGTCAAGTTACAAATGGATCAGTCAGTTATTACAAAGTACACAAGAACAATTAGACCCAAGAAGTATAGACAAGGGAGTCAGAAACGACTGCCACCATTTAACATCTATTTTACAGAAGCTGAATTTGGAAGAATAATGTAAGCAATTGAAGGGATCAAAGTTGGAGGCAACTAGGTGAATGCAGATGACCAGCAGTAAAAAGGAATGCTGAACTAGATAAATAAAATAAATAACCTGTGAACTTCTACAGCGCCACTGTAATAATGACATCGAAGCAGCCTATGGAGGAAATGAATTGAGGAACAGACGAGTTTTTAATTGAAGGCCAAAACAGAATTTGCAGAGTGAATGTTTGTCGAAAGTGAGTTCCTGAGTCTAGAGCCAGCAACAGAAATGACATGCCTGCCTGTCCTTGTCCAGAGAATAGTCAATTAAGACAGTCAAAAGACCTGGTCAAGTAGAGACAAGTCTAGGGAGTCAGTACAGAGTGAAGGTAGTATGGTAGGCTGAAATGTAGACAATTGTACACAATTACCCCAGTCTTGAAATGATACTCTTTTCTGTGATCACAGGCAGTAAGTATGTATGTATGATGCATGCATTCATGTATGTACCTAGAAATTTAATATAGTGCCTTTTTAAATACCTCTCAAAGTGCTGCACTCGCTAGGCTAAGCCATGTTAAAGTTCATTATGAAAAAAAGTTTATCCGCAAAACAAACAATGCTCAGATAACCGCAAAAGTCAGCATTGGCAGGCTCTTGCACATGACTGGGCAAGTACATATAAGTACAGCTGAACTGATCCAATAACTAGCTGCATAAGTAAGTAAGCATTTTATAAGAAATCTATTCAAAACATGACTTGTATGCTCAGAACAGGAAAAAACTCATAATCTGGTTAGAAGCGAAACAGCCTTCCTTAAGTCAGCATTTGTCTCCAAATGGTTAAGACACTGAGTGAATATCGACATAAAAAGAAAAGCTGTGAAGATTTTGGCTGCCCTTCCATCAGCAACATATTTTCTCTGGATAATCCTAGTAATGAGGCAAATCATGATTGATTGCAGATAAAAGCAAACTGTGAGAATTATTCCTCTTCTGCCTGTCAATCTCTCGTTGATTCTTGTTGGGTCTGTGCAATCATAGCATTGTCCGTGTGTTATTCCTCCAACTTTGTATCCTGATTTCTCGGACTTAATACATGCATGTTTATCTGTCTCTGTGTCTTTCCAAGTGTTTGATTTTGACTAAGTTTAGATTCAGTGCTACCTGTCTGCCTGTCTGTCTGTCTGCATCTCTTTAATTCAGCCTCTACAAAACTGGTTCAGTCTCTTTCTCTGTCTCTTTCTCACTCCATCTCTTTGATACCAATATAAAAACAGCAACTCTCCAAATGACAAAAATGTCCTTAGGGATTTCAACAGGTTGAACTGAAGTGAAATTTACTGATCACCAAATATTTTAACAAAAACATAGTGTATATGCTGTTACAAAGAATTTTCAGTGACGCACCTGCAGAATTTAAAAGCCTCAGACAGTTTAAATATAATATAGAGAATATTCGTCCAGTGATAAGCAACTAAGGAAATCAAAGGCATTAGTCTTACTCACCACATCGTCCATCAAACTTTTTCTCAATGTCCTTCATTTCCCGACAGGAAACTCTTTCCATTTCACACGAGTTGTCGTAGTCATTTCCATCCGTGCCACAAACTGGGGTGCTGCCCACATTGTCCCCAAACGTATCACAGTGCTCAGTACACAGACATCGGGCGGTCAAGCCGTCAAGGGATGGCATGCACTGAGCCCCATAGCTACACAGCTTCCCAATACATGGATCTCTCTGGTCATCTGGAAAGACGTAACAAGACGATGTACAGCCGACAACGAAAAATAAAATAAATGTCCGAGCACTAGAAAATTTCCCCATCTTCAAAGATCTGATCTTGAAACTTCTAATGCACCCCAATAATTCGGCATAATGCACGAAATCAACAGCTGCTGCTGCTTCAAAGCAAAACTGCTTAAGACCAGTTGAAGTATTGCGGATTCTTTCAACTCGACCAAAGCCGCCTAAGGTGGACACGCAAGAGCATTGATGTAGCGATGTTCTGGTGTCAGATGATATGGCAGATGCTGGTGTCGGTGCATCTGCCGATGTGTCAGGAACTGCGGAGGCCATGTGAGACGACGGATGCACGCCGTGTCAGCCGCAGCTGGTCACTAAATGGAATCTAGTGCTAATCCACATGTGCGATGGAACACTGGCAACAACCGCTTTCGTGCAACCCAACCGTTTTGCACAGTTTCAATTCATCAGCGAGGCTTGTGCATTAGAGGGATTGTCGAGAAATCACTTTTTGCTTCTATTATTCGCACAACAGCTACTACTGTTACTATTATTGCTATTATTCTTTCAAAGAATTGTATTTATCATCAAGATTATAAATAATTATTATCAAATACAACTCAAACTCCAAGGCAGTTCCTAAAAGGGGCAACTGTTAAACATTATTAATTGTCATTCGTTCGTTCAAAACCAATCAGCAGTTATGATGAATATACATTTACAGTGTTTTATAGATCTTTGTAAAAACAGTTTAGTAAATACACCGTTGGTAAATACAGTTTAGTAAATACACCGTTGATCAGCCATAATATGCACTCTTAAAAGTAACGTCTGGCAATAGTAGATATCAGTGGCCAGAACACTGTCAATATTTATGTCTTTCAATAAAGCACAACAACTGAAGCTTACAGCCCGACAGTCAGTGTAGCTCTTTAGCCAGAATACTGTATTGCATTCGATCAATGGGCACTTTGACTATTGTTGTTCCTCGTAGCAGGACAGTGTTAGGCTCTAAGCCATTTGCGGTGGCTGGTCCAAAGCTTTGGAATTTGCTGTCCAGTTCTGTTCATTCTTTGACGTCATTCAGGTCTAAACTCCATCCGTTTAAAATTGCTTACCCACCATATCGAAGAATCGTCTACAATGCGACCAACCCTCGTACCGAGGACGGTTGAAAAGAAGAAGAAGAAGACCCACCATATCTTAGCTTCTTTGTGTCTCTGGTCTTTGGGAATTCAACCTGGCTTTTCCAATGGATTATGATTTTTTATTAAGACATCACTTGAAGCAACCAACAATTCATGTCTTGTGCATTATGATAACGGCATTATAGATCATTAGATTAGATTATTTGTCTGTCCCTACAGGCCATGAAGTCAAAAATTTAACAGCATTTTGGCCACAATACTTTCAAGTGTGTAGGCAACTCCAAATCAAATACCTTCAAATATGCATCATCACAGGCATGCTTTTCAGTGGCCACAGCAGTCAGATGCTTTGCAGTTCCCGTGAACTGACCTGGCTACTCTTGAAGTTTTACATGCATTTATTTCAAACACATTATCTCAAACACATTGTTTCAGTAGTGACCATCATCAGCCTTGCATATCACTACATTGGTGCAGTAGAATAACAGAATTCATTATATTAAATCAGATATGACAAGGTATGGTCAGGTAATCATAAGCACAGCATGACACAAAGCATCTCAGCACTTCCAATGGAGCTGATGGTAGGCCTCTGCACTGGCTTGACAAATTCCTGAATGAGTGGATAATGATACAATTCAATACAATACAATACGATACTGTGCCGTTGAAATTTAATAATGCATCCCTCTTACAAAGTTCAGAATTGCACACTGAATGCTTGTGCACCAGTTTCAATGAAGCTCAGGTTGGTGAGTATGCTGATGACATTCAGCTGCATTCAACCTATCGTTCTAATTACAAATCCATGCATGTTGACAACTTGCTCTTCTGTTACGAAATTAAAATCCTAGATGTCCTTAAATCAGCGTCTGCCGATTCCAGCAAAAACACAGTACTTCCGACTGGGCACACATCAGGCATGATCAAAGATAGACTAGGGAATAACAATTCTAAACTCCCTGTCTAGAATTCGCAATCCGTCATCCATGACCTTGGTAATCGGTACACCAACACAAAATTAGCTAATATTTAACTGATGTAGGCCTATATAGTGGAAATTCCTGTTGTCAATTTTAAGTATATGCAAGCAGTGATGGAAGTAGTTAACTACTGTAGTTAGCTACTATTAGTAATTTTAAATAAAGTGGTTGACTAATATACTAAATAAATTGTAACTAATAGTTAAACTACAAAATCTCAATTTGTACAACATTTTATAACAACTGTTTAGTTGTCTACTTACCCAAGACTTTTTTTGCTACAGTCGGCAATACTGCCTGCTAGGTAGTAGTAGTCTGGTTACGAATGAATGAAGTGAAAATGTACAGCATTAATGAAATATGCTGCAAAAAGTGCAAATGTAGACAATAATTAACACTGGAATGTACCTGACCAGATATTGTCAGCAAGCTATTGTCCTGCATGGTTTCGTTGTTCTACACACTTAAGTTAGCTTGCACTTCTGTCAGCGCACTTTTGTTGGGTCACCTTGGGAAATCATGCATGTACGTATGTATCTGATCATTTACATTGCTGAAACATGGCTATGTAACACATCTAAAAAGCTGCTTCTGGACAAACAACACATAGCCGACCAGGTGAACTCACTCAGCCGGTCCATTGTGATCTGTCGCTCAACGCCGCTTGTTCAGTCCTCCTGCACACTGACTACTACTGCAACTCCACAACTGCACGCCTTCCAAAGTTTGGGATGTGTCAGTTCCAGTTCATCCTCAACGGTGCTTCCTTAGCTATGACCTATTGGTTGAATATCAAACTATATGTGATAAATACCACTCAAGCTTCCTGCTGACATATGGATCCAAAGATGCACTTTCATAAACCATAAAGGTATGCATCTGCATCTGGATATTTACAGAGCACATTTTAGGAACCCATTTTTACAGGGTCTTAAAATGTGCTATATAAATGTCTAGATACATATATACATACATGAAAGATTAAATCCATGTATACTGTCCGTACAAGGGGACCTTAAATGGCGTGGCACCCATTCAAATGGACAGCGGTGGAAGAGAATCTCACCTGATTAATTCATTGAAAATGAGCAGGGTCGAGGCCATACTGTTGTTGTAGAAAAACGTGTGCATTTACATTTTACATTTACAGTGTATCAGTACAAGCACTGGCACAGCAGAGAGTTTTCTTGCTCTTTCTCTTATTTGTCATTTGTCAATGTTCAGTTCCTTCAGCCTGCAGCATCCAATCTCTCTAAATCATGAGACGCACTTTCAAGGGACAGAGCCATAGGCCAAAACACAGAAAAAAGGTAACAGGATAACCATTGCCATGAAGTAATAAATCTCAAGGCTTAAATTTTCAATATCAGTTCTTGCTTTATCAAATCTTTTAATCTAATCTACTAATGTTTGCAATATGTAATAATAATATAGCCTGGCTCTCTTCACTGAAAGACTTAGAATCATGCTGCTTTCTCAGCTGAGCAGCAGTTTCTACAAACTCAAACTGTCAACCAGCTGAATCAACATATCTACGAAGTCAAACTGTCAACCAGCTGAATCAACATATCTACGAAGTCAAACTGTCAACCAGCTGAATCAACATATCTACAAAGTCAAACTGTCAACCAGCTGAATCAACATATCTACAAAGTCAAACTGTCAACCAGCTGAATCAACATATCTACGAAGTCAAACTGTCAACCAGCTGAATCAACATATCTACAAAGTCAAACTGTCAACCAGCTGAATCAACATATCTACGAAGTCAAACTGTCAACCAGCTGAATCAACATATCTACGGTCAAACTGTCAACCAGCTGAATCAACATATCTACGAAGTCAAACTGTCAACCAGCTGATTCAACATATCTCAACCAGTTATACTTCTCACAAATGTGTATTAAGCAGCGTGCTTTCCTGTTTCTCTCCATGTAACTTTGAGATTTGACCAAAGATTTTTTTGTCATTTGTTGGTGCCTTGTACATTAGTTAGAGAAACACAACCTTGCTATACTTGATCAGATTACTGACTTAGCAAAACAAAGGCATCCACAAGACAGTTTTACTGTCTCTCTTGAATGACAAAATCCAAATCACGATGGGTGCATATTTTTGTCATGACGTCTACTTCCCAAAGCACACCAGCACAAATTTCTGCCTATAGCAAGAAGCAGTTGAGTGTAAACAATCTGCCAAAGGTTGCAAAATAGTGTCCAGCACAGCATGCTCAAACTTGCTATCCGTCAATCACAAGACAAGCATAAGAGTATATTGCAGTAACGTCACCTGTCACTGCATCGTCAAAAATAAGACAATTCAGACCCAAGCAAGCAATTCAGAAGCCAGCCATCAATACATCCACTGGGACCATTGTTGAAAAAACTGCACCTTTCAACAATCAATACCAAAAATGTTTCTTTAAATACGTTCCTGCTGTGAGCATTACTTAATGTGAATAAGCAGGTCCCCATGACTGCTTTCATTGGGCACTGTAGAATTCTCAAGATTATAATTACAATTATGATAAACATACTTATATCTACCCAGCAGGAATCAGTTTAACGTCGATTCGGACGAAAGCATTCTCTTCACCATCACTGATGACATGGCTGGAAGCAAGGAAATTTACCAGCAACAGCAATTGCCAAAGCAAGAACAAAGGATGCCAGACACTGGTGCAGAAACAGTGCCATTAAGGCTACTCTGGCCTACTACAGCCATACCAGATGCAAATAGGACAGGATGTTCAACACCAAAAGGCTCACAGACCACAGTAAACTAAGCCATTCACGAGCTGGATGCAGACAGCAAGCAGGTGATCCCTTCAGCATTGATAAATCTCCATAGATCTGCTCATATCCGGCCTGAAAACTAGTCGGATATTGTGGCTGAATACTCCTTAAGGCGTCAATTTCATCCAGGGTGTCGGGATCGTCCGAAGACGACCGTAAAACCTTTGGGAAGCTCAGGCCATGTCTGCCACACATGCAGAGCCCTGAATATTTACATGACCAACAACCGACCAAGACAGTCGTAACCCATACATATGACACATGCTGTACAATATAAGAATACTTGGCCGGAGTCGCGAGAAGATTAATGCCCGATGAAAGTCAGGAACATGCATCATTTCATGATCATCTCTGGTGCACGTAACGTCGATCAGTGAAACCACTTTGCGTAACCTAGCAACCGTTGGCCAGTATTCGAACAGGCCATTCTTTCATCTTTGCTGGCTTTCCTGAACTGTTAAACGATTTAGGCAACTTCTTTGTGTGATTGCCAAAGACAAAAGTCCAGATATTCATCATATGTGTCGGTTTTGTGTCATTTTGCCTTTGGTAACACATTAGCAGTGAATGCATGGTACCCTGCTTTCGCATTTGAACCCAAACGATTTAATTTTAAGAAAGAATACAAATAGACACTTCAGAAACTTATTTCATCATGAAAAGCTAGTCTTTGCTGATATCTGACATCATAAAATTCATACTGTCAAACAAGTACAAGCTTTTGTTTGCTCTCATAGCCATAGTGACCAAAACAACGGAAGAAGTATAGGCATTCTTTTTATGAAGTGAAGAGTTTCCACTGCCTTGGTACTCAAAGCAGTATGATGACAGAATGGTTTCCTAATCAGAATTGCACATTTATATAGCACCTCTTCAACTGAAACTGATCATAGGTGCTCCAAAACCTCATGCCATTTTTGTATAATTATTATTAGTAGTAAATAATATCTATTAATATACTAGTTAGAGCCTTTTTACATATATTTGAGTTAGCTGCATGGTTTCCAAAGAAGGTAGGCTAAAAGCACACAGCTTTATGGTTGAATGGAGTTATTGCTTGCTTCATTAAATGTATAGAAAAGACTAGATGTAGAAATAAGCACAGAGTGGCTGTATTCAGGGACTCAATTTAATAATGCATGCCTCTGGCATTGGAATCTAACCTAAATGGCATCAACTGAAGGGACACAAAAATCTATAGACAACATATTGGTCTAATTATTCTTGGCCACTCTGTAGACATAATGAGGCAGTCTTCAGGAGCTGCAGGACAATAAGGATGCTGCACAAGGCCTATTAAATGAGTCTAAGATGGCAAATAACGGAATAAACACCTAAATGAAAAAAAAAACATGGGGCAATCCATAGTCTTGGCCACAAACCCACAAATTCAGTTAATGCAGAAAAAGAAGATACCAGACTGAAGGTAAATGAAACGGAATTACTGGGCATAAAAATACATATGATGCTGGACACCATACAACTCTTCTTCAGTTACAGTTCAGTGCAGAACTGTTCTAAGACCATAGATTTTAAAATCTTTGGTCAAGACAAGAGAAAGCATATTACTCGCTGGTTGAAAAAGGCCAAGCAAAATCATGACTGACAGACGCAGTGACCTTAGGATATTTAACTACAGAGTGCCACAGATATACGATGTAACTGTTGCACAAATCGGACCACAGGCAGAATCACAGAAACCCGATCACCAACCGCTGGACAGCAGAACAAGATATCGGTAGTGACTTCAACAGACTGCATGAAGGCAGACTGTCACGTCAAGCAAAGTGAAGGGTGCCCGATGATTGGCGAGCCCGCCGCCACTACAGTCAGTGAAAAGCCGTGCTGGCGAGATAAGCGCACCGTATTCCACCTAGAGGAATCGATTGATTGATAGGCGTGCGGGCTTTTAAAATAATCGTCAGATGCCAAATTCCCAAGCGGTGAGCTTTTGAGCCAGGCCTCTCACGGAAATGTAGGACTGGCTGAATGGCTTGTCATAAAGCTCAGAATTGGGCTGCCAAACACCAACTCATTTATTCCTTTTAGATTTGTTTTCTTTATTTCGTTTACTTCTTGTACCATACACTGGCGTTCCAGACTCATCCAGCTTAGATCAGTGCTTTTCCATGAACGAATTCGACATGTTACGAGCAGCACTCGTGGCTTTGCATCTGGCCAAATGTTACTACATGATAGAAATCACTTGTTGTGAACTTAATCTATTACCCTATCTATCCCTTCCATTAAACATGTAGGGCCTACTCATGGTCTCCCATACCCTGTAATGTTAAACAGAGGAGATGCTTAGTTTCAGTTCTTGAGGAATAAATCCCAGAGTCATGCACAAGAGGCCATTCCATCAAAGAGCTACTTCTCTGCTGATAATGGTATGAAACTGTATCATAAAAGAGTCAAATGTGCACAAAACTTGCGCAAGGTCTTAACATGGAATCAACTAACCTGAAATTCTTGCTTAAACCCACAAGCATTCTATCACAGACCCAAAAACGAATATCAGCAATTCAATGAATCCATCAAGTCACGTACTCCACCAAACAACTGAGGCTGTCAAAACATTTTGTGTGCCTAATCAAAACCCAAACAGAGTTAACTACGAACTTAAGAACGGCTTATCACAAAAGTAGCAGGAGCACCTTTTAAATTCAAGAATTTCGTAAAATGCTTTGAAACAATTAAACCATTTAAAATCTTTTGGTTTAAATATTCTCAAAAAAATTAAATACTATGCTGCTAAAGATGCTTAGTAAAATAAGAATAACAAGATCTTTAGGGCAATTAATGCTTGAGATTGTGCGTCCTGAAGCTGATCTAACAAATGGATAGCATTTAAGCAAGTCTCTGTCATTCACGGAAGGCTAATGAATGGAGATTAACACAGGGTAAAGAGTACCTACTGAAACAATAGAGCACTTAAGGAAAGCATGTTACTTTGTGTGAACCACTTACTTACTAAAAGGCATGAGATGTAATTTTTAAAGTCCCGTGTACTTGATTACAAATAATACACCAGAGAACTACGGGTAGTTTAATGGGAGAACTTGGTATTTAAGATAAAGGCAATAATTTGTGACTGTGTCATGTTTCTTTTATGTTTAGGTTAGCTGGGGACCCAATTGCTAGTGTGTGCATTTTCATGTATTGTCTAGTAACAAGTAGCCTACAGAAAAGTGTCTGGTTGTTGAATTACTGTTGTTGTCTTCAACTGTTGACAGACAGTATGTAACAAAAGCACGCTATCCTTACCTAAGCTTACCAATGAAGATAAAGGGCGATTGTCTTCTTTCTTGTTCTAACCTGAAACGGCCTCACCCAGCTGTTTCATCACTGCTCAGCTGGCAGTGGGAACTACAGCTGATCACCCAAAGCCCAGAGACATTACCTAACTGAAACAAGCACAGCTGGTGCCATTTCTTACTGCAGTGCAGTGCTCATATAAGGCATACAGGATACTGCTTCCAGTCTTACTGAGAAACGCAAGGCATCTCTCTTTGCAGCATATCTGTTTACTGCGAATTTAGTCAGATGTATTAATTTACATCACAGAAACACATATGGGTGGCTAGAGGGCATTTTGGCACCTTACAAAGCCTGTACTTCAAGAAAGGGGGGGGGGTGGAAATAAAGTTGTACAGATAAAATGTGTGGAGGGCTTCTGTAAAATCACACCTCGTCTTCGTAATCGTAATTCCGAGATTTCTACAGCGCCCGACGAAAGCCCCACAGTGGGGACCAGCCAATTCACAGGCGCTCAGTCAAAACAAAATCGAAAGGCAAAAGGGTCCGGTTCCAGGTCAAGATCCAAAAGTCAGACGGAGAAACAGCATGGCAGCTACGGGGGCGGTGCTTGGGTTTGGAGAGGAGAGAGATAAGAGGAAGAAGGGGTGTCAGGGTACGATGGTCTTGGGGTAAGAATAATAAAAATAGCTAACCTTGAAAGGCTGTGGGTATGAAGTGTTCGCAAGACCATTTTCTTAGCCTTGGTATGTGATTGCGAGTGGCCAGTCCTATGCCTCACTACCTAATCTTCCCATAAACAGTGTATGGTAATGTAATAATTTTATAGCTGAGTTCACTAGAGGTGCACATGCAACAGAATTTCTGAAATATTGAATTCAGAGTGGATTAATTGTGAGTCAAGATATGACACAAAAGACTGAGCTGAAGCATTCTATACAAACGAATGGACACCAAGGAAACACAACAAGAAAAGAATTCTTACAGAAGAAATGAGATGGCTTCAGAAGATTGCAGGAACATCAAGGCAAGAGAATAATAGATATAAAGAAATACTAAAGTCTGCATTTTACAAAAGTTCTACGGGATGAAGTTATTCAACACTGGTCAGGTCATATGGAAAAACTGGTCAGTTCATATGGAACAACACTGGTCTGGTCATATGGAAAAACTGGTCAGTTCACATGGAACACTGGTCTGGTCATATGGAAAAAACGCATATCGACCACATACCAAGCAAACTACCAGATGACAGAAAGCAAGAATAACTCTCCGATGTATCGGCATCATTAACAAAGTCATTAATGCAGAGAACAGATATCACTCTTATGATCATGAAATGGCTGATTTCACAAAATAACGATAATTATGACGGTTTTAATATGAATCATGACCACAACAAAAAAATGATGATGACAGTAATGCGTAATCATAATCGTAATCTCAAGATTTCTACAGCACCTAATGAAACCTAAGCCGCGGGAACCAGCTTATTCACAGGTGCTCAGTCAAAACAAAATCGATAGGCAAAATGGTTCGGTTCCAGGTCAAGATCCAAGAGGCAGGCAGGCAGTCAATCAGAAGGCTAAGGTGGGTGGTGTTTGCAAACGGATCTGCAAGATAGATATGGGAAAGAAGAGGAATCAGGATAAGATCTGTGAAACAGAGTGTTTTCAATTTTGAGTGGAAGACCTGCAGAGAGATTGCAAGGGGTGAAGTAATGGTGAGTTCATAAGATGGATCAGATAACTGTCATAATTCTGGCGGGAGTTTATTCCAGAGGGGTGGAGCAGCAATGGCTATGAAGCGATTTCCAAGTTTTAAGGATGAAGTGACAGGAGGGCGGAAAAGTGTTAGGACAAATGAGGAGCGGGTTGAATGGAGTGGTTGGATTGTAAATAGGAGGGTTGGGAGGACTGAAGTGTCTTATAGGACTTTGTACAGTGATATTTTACTTCTTTGATTACTTATACTTCTAGTTTTTATTCACTTCTGTTGAAGGAATTTTACTTCTCCTTCTACTTCTAGTTCTTAAATAATTTTACTTCTACCTCTAGTTCTTGTTTTCACATATACCTGTACTTTTCCATGTACTTAATAAGGTTTTCTCGCTCTTACCTTTAGTGCTTTCATTTTACACAAGTTTTCTCAATGTAATGTATTATTTAATCTGTAATTCCAATCAAAAAAAGACTTCAACTACACACAGCTTATTGGAACAGTCCATAACATGTCACCGATCAATAATTTTAGAGTTCATTTTCAGAAAAACTCTCATTTCTAAAGATTCCCTCATCCTATTTCTACGACCCGTTGACAAAATCCCAGCCACCGAAAAAATTCGCTCAAAATATGCCTGTGATGCAGGTGCTGAAACAAGATTTTCAGCCATTGGGAGAGTTTGGGGTAATGGCATTTCTACTGTGCCAGAATTCAAGTGATTTCTGAACTGGTTCCTGCTGCTTAATGTCCTGCAAATATTTATCAAGTTCCATAGCAATGCTGCCATCTGGTTGTGATATGCCCAACGTTAGCCTATACATGGGATAAAGTATAATCCCAGGTATTTCAACTCACTCGCCCATTTCACTAAGTCTGTGCCCATGACTAGATTACTTACTTGTCTACTCCAACATGGACCCACACATAATAAGTTGGATTTTCTTGCATTGAATATTATATCAACCTCTGCACTCTTCTGAAAGCATATATCAATCATAGCTTGAAGTTGGCACACAAAGGCAGACAGTAAAATTATATCATCTGCATATGTGAAACATCCTGCATAGGTGTATCCAATGTGGCAGCCAATATCCAACCCTTCCAAGGCATTGATAACCACATCCATGTAAATATTGAAAAAGACCGGAGAGAGAATGCCACCCTGCCTAATTCCACTTTTAATTGACTTTTGCGCCGAGAATGTGTGATTCCATTTTACCATCGCAAAGATTTTACCATACCAGTCAGCAATAAGTTTAACCATTCTCGCAGGTAAACCTTTATTTATTAGTAGTTCTAATAATTTGACATGATTTACCTGTTCAAAAGCTTTCTTTGCATCAAGAGATGCCATAAACACACTGCTCCCATCTTCTTCTTCTTCTTTATGTTCTCTGCCCCTTGGCAGGTTCGTATGTCCAATGACATGCTCCCATGAGATACAAAAATCAACAACTTGTCTTGGTGCAAATATAGCATGTGTACAACTTAAATGTTTCTTGAACCAAATTGCAACTCACTAGATGTTAACTTGTCTCCAAATTTAAATAACAGACAATATTCAAACACTTTGGATAAGACAGGGCTAATAGTAATAGGCCTATAATTCCCACCACATTTATCTTTAATAATGGGCACTGTTATCCCTATTCCAAAGTCATCCGGAACAAAACCATGAATATAAATCATATTAAACAAAAGCTTTAAGTGAACAATAATAGCTGGATGACAATGTATTATGTGTTCCTTGGTTAACCCATCTATGCCACAGGCCTTACCATTTTTTAGTGAATTAATGCTCTTTTCTACATCTTTTATATGAAATATGCTAAAACTATTGATAGCATCATATTCAGAAAGAAATTTTGAATGAAGACTATCCCAGACCTTTATAAACCTATCACCATCCTCATAAGAGTCAAAACTATTCTGTGCAAAGCTCCTGTTAAAGGTTTCCGCAATATCTTGATCACTCATCCTACCATTTACATTAGTTGGAATATGGTTTCGTTTTGAAAATTTATTATTCCATTTCTTCCAGAATTTATTCATATCTTTGGCAATATAAAGTTGAGCTATTTCCTCATCCAGATCCATCTCCTTACATTCAGCAGCATGTCTAATAGCTAATTTATATTTGTATTTACAATCTCTACGTAGATTATAAATTATTCCAGATTTCGGTTTACCACACACTTCCCACATATTATGGGCATCAGTTGACTCTTTCTTCAAATCCCTGAGCTCAGGGCTCCAATAATATTTTAGAGTTCTCTTTTAGAAAGGGAATTGATCTATCAGCAGCTTGAGACATTGAGTCAACCAAGGAACAGTAATAATCATTTATAGACTGCCAATGATTACATTTGAATACATCACAATTACAAGATAGGTTATCATATGGAACATACATGTTTTGTAACAAGCTACCACTTAATGCATAATATAGAGGTATATTACCCTTATCCCATCTTCTCACTCCCACTCTATTTTCACTAGTATTATTCAGGCCCCTCATCTTTATTGGCGTATGTAGATCCTTCAAATCTAAACAACAGGTTACTGGAAGGTGGTCAGAGAGATTTAAAGTATTTTCATCGATATTATATTCTACAAGTCTTGCAAACAGCTTCTTGTCCATAAAAATGTGATCGATCCACGAATGATGCCCAGTAGACTCTTTAATGTACGTGTATTTATCATCATATGTACATATCTCTTTTCCATTAATTAAATCGAAATCATCAACAAGACTGTGAAATAGTCTAAATCCCTTATTATCAATTCGACATTCAAAGTTCATATCCCCTAAGATAATCAAGCCATTTGCATCACTCGACTGAATGTAATTCTCTATAAATCCAAGGCATTCCAGTAACTCAGTCTGATATTTTAAACTCGCCTCATAACATTGAAAATAAACTATAATGATTAATAATTGAAAGCCACCACTTAGGGTGAGTTTAAGCGATGCACAGCGACAGTCAGATTGAACCATGACATATGACACATCAAAATTCAGGGTTTTCCTACCTAGTAGTCCTAACCCTCCAAAAGGCCTTCCCATAAGAAGACCAGTTTCAAGTCTCTCATCCATTGCTGACCAAGCAAAGCCCTGAAAATCACCATGAAAATGCAAGATTCTGTCAAAATCATGTTTCCCAAGCCAATGTTCCTGAACAGCAATAATAATGTAATTGGAAGATTCGGTGACGGCTTGAAGGCGATTTATTTGGGTTTTGTCTGTATTGAGCAAAAGTGAATTACAGTAATCAAGTTTTGCATGGACTATGGCATAGTGACATGCTAAATATGACTTCATATTTAATTTATTGCTAAAATTTGATCTACAATACAGTAACTTAGACGTTATAGTATTCTAGTTTTTGTTTCAACAGCTGTATCCACCAAACTTCCCACAGGCCTTAGCGAAACGGTCATCGTGATTTACAGAACTTATTTTCGTTGTCAATGTCGTGGGTTTTGAGGGAAAACATACATGAAATTTTCGGAAACCTTTTAATAAAATCAAAATAATACTTAAAGGTGGAGTGATTTGTTCTCAAATACATGGCGCTGATTTAAGTTTCTAGTCGTCATGACTGACATTTCATTTGCTTGTTTATGATATATACATAGCTCACTTGATCTATGATTTATTTTTCCGCGTTACTTAAGAAATTACGCCTGTCTTACCAAAGTCACAGCAGTTTATTAATTCCTTTTCACTATTGATTAAGTATTTTTATGACGTGAATAATAACAGGATTTTTGTAGTTACATAAACGTTGGAATATTGTAGTTGTTATATGTTATATTTATCCAGTTATCCATATGGATTCGGTTGATCGTAATCGTAATTCCGATATTGCTACAGCGCCCACTGAGCGCCCACTGAAATCCGCGCCGCGGGGACCAGCTTATTCACAGGCGCGCAGTCAAAACAAAATTGATAGGCGAAAAGGGTTCGCTTCCATATCGTGAACTTTTCTGAATTATTTCTGAACCCTCCCCAGTGCCCCGGCAGCCTTTACTGGTCGGACTAGTCCACACACAGATGAAATCAAGCAATCCTTTTTATGACTTATTGGTTGTGTAATAACTGAGTGCAGATATTTGGTTTGAAATTGTCCAAAGCCCTTCTCCCAACCAGGGCAGAAATTTGTAGATTTCAGCTTCACTTGTGCCCCATTGCCAGCTCAGCTATAACGAGTACACTGACTGTTCACTGTCAGTTGGAAGATCAGGTGGTGAAGGAGAGAACTGGTCACGTGTCCTCATATGCAGAGGATAAAGAAATATGAAGTCACTAACCCATGGCATGGTCTCAGGGCTAGCTTACATTTACATTTACTCTCTGCTCTTTTTCTCTTCTTACTTTTACTTGTGCTTTGAACAACACTGATTATGCTGCAGTGGAATTGACAGAAAAGATCTGTAATAAAAAAATGCTAAGTATAGAAAGTTGCCAATTGCATCATTCGCTGTGACAGTTTTCCTTAGAATCAGTGTACAAGAATTGGTACCTTAATTTAGCAGAATAAACTTTACATTCCAAGTCCACATCAACTGTGCAATGATATGTATTGTATTTTTAGGAATGGCTGAGGGAAATTATGAAGAAAACTTTGCACACAGTAAGTTATGATAATGCAGATGCTATGATAATAACGTATATGCATATATGTCAGGCTTGGATTAGTTGTGATTGTAAGTCAGTTGTAATTAATTACATATTTATAACATACTTGTAGCATATTTAAAAAGCCATCAGTTATATGTTATTGTAATTGTCAGGGTGTGATTGATTTTTGTTGATTACTGTAAGGCACAATTTTTTACAGTACCGACATCTGCTTAAAATAATCATCATGCTTCTTTCACATCCTTTGGGTGGATGCCAAGGCCTCCAGGCACCTGCTAACAGACTAGGTACGCTTCAGATTTGACCACAAATTACTAAAGATTTGTTGCTGAAAATGGTTATATTAGCTGAAACGTCACCAGAGTTGCCTCTTTAGGCGTGAAAATTTGTGGAATTTCAGCACTGAATGGACACAATGCGTATACTGTGTCTGCTGGAAGGAGAATGCCTGCTTAATTTTTTGCAACTGCTGGATGCGTCCATTTTTGTTGATGAATTGTTTATAGTCTGCATCTTCTGACTTCCAGTGTTTGTCGATGCCGTGTCTCGTGGGCTGAAGATGGAACAGAACAGTCCAACCGGAAATGCATCTTTTCCATTCTCACGTGCAAGCAGCATTGGATCAGTGAATGCTGTTAGTTGCTCATCTGCCTCATCAACTCATAACACAGGTCAGCATTTTCCCAAGAATTTTCTCATACACTGGTATTATGTGCTGTTGTAACATTGGAATCTATGTGCTGTTTCTCGCTTGAGGAGTTTTTGTAGGTGAGCTACAGTAGTATTTTGTGATGCTTTTTGTATCTTATGTTTGATATACTGTTAGAGCCAGGCTTCAATTAGGTTCTGAAACTTGAACAATGGTGCACATTTTAAAAATTTGCTTGTTATTGTATTCTAACATCATACAAGATCATACATCCTTGACATCTTTCCAATAAGAATTTTAATTCACAGAGTTATATGGAATTAATACGACATAGTTGAAGTTTACTGTTTGCATCAAGATGTGAAGTCTGCAGTTTTGAGCTTTCTCTGATACAGTCACTGTATAAGGAACTAGCTCTTATTACAAACTGCTTGTGTCCGTCGACTTATGACTTCGAATGACAATATGTGGTGTAGGATATCGTCTGAATGTACAGTGACTTTTATTTTTTACTCCAGATGACGAAGACAGTGAGGGTCTTGTGCTGCCTACTCTGACTTACAAAGAAAGAAGGCGTGAAGCGCATACACATGCAGAGCAAAAGAGAAGGGATGCAATTAAAGTAAGTAACAGGTTACACACTGAAACACTGTACTTTTATGCTGTGTCAGTTGGGGTAATCTAGAACTGCTACAAAAATCATCTGCTGTAATTACAGTAACATCGTTACCATACTTGAAGTAGCTCTGACGAAATGGATGCCAAATTTCTGCCTTAATATAACGAGGGTTTTGAGTGGTTCATGAGACAGTTCATCAGTTTTAAACCACTGCATTTTACAAGGTATACTTATCAATAACCAGTTCAGAGCTATCTTGAGATGCTGTTCAAGAGGCAGCCGGTACAGTCCAAGGTTATCATAGCGTACCAAAGAAAGAGTGCATTAGTGACAAACGCAGGAACTGGTGTCAAGGAAAAGAGTCAGGGCTGGCTAGAGCCCAAGCAGACTATATCGCACTCAACAAAAGGTGCAAAAAGTCTTTTAGTGCAGACAAGCAGCAGTAGACCAAGGGGAATGTTAAGCTGGTGAAGATAGTTTGTCTGGAGGATGCCCAACAGAGGCTTTCTGCAGCTTCAGGCAGCCCCAAGGGCATGTCAAAGGATCAGTGGCCCGATTTATCTTGGGGTGGGTCATGCATATGCTCTAAAGAGACAAAACTGGCAGGTGGCATGCACATTACAAGTCACTCCACAAATGTCAGTCAGCCACCCTTAGTGATGAGCACCAGAATGAATCCAGGATCAAGACTGAGCACATCGTGTCTTCTCGTGTACTGGTATCGTACACAAATTAACAATACACAAATGCCATTGCATTTGTGTATTGTTGTATTTGACTCTGTGCAGAAAACATTTTCAGACTGTCTTAAAACGCACTTTAAAAAAAACGCATTCGTTAGATAGCCGTGTGTCTGCAACGCTTCTTTGAGTTACTTAAAGGGCACTATATTAAGTGTCTTCATACATACATACTTACATACATGGTTATGCCCTCAGCAATACCACAAGCGTATACTAAATGGAGTCATTAGATTAGTTTTGTGAGTTGTCTTTTAGAGTTGTTTATGTGAGTTGTTGAAATGTTTTTTAGAAAGGTTATGATGAGCTGCAGTCAATCGTTCCGATGTGCCAGCAGGCAGACGTCAATTCACAGAAGTTAAGCAAAGCAACAGTGCTTCAGAGATGTAAGTAAGAAAAACCTACGGAGCCTATTAGTAAGTAAATTAGCTGGTTGCACTGTCTAAATCTCTGTGTGATACTGAGATGTTTGTCCATACCTCGTGTAATCTTGTCTTGAAACTTCCGTCTTACTAGTTTCAGTTGCAGATTCTTGTAAATGATAGAAATGCGTCTGTCAAAACTGCTGATAAATGTAATGTGCGTCATTTAAGACTGACCAGCATTCATGTTTCTGTCTGCAGCAATTGACTACATCCAGTTTCTGATGCAGCAGAAGAAGAAGCAGGAAGAGGACTTGGAAAACCTACGTAAGGAAGTTACGGCTCTCCAGATCATGAAGACGTTAGTGTTCTTTTATCATATGTTTTCTTGCAGTTTCTATGGCAACAGTGCGCTGTTTTATCTTATCCAAAAGGTTAGTCCAATTCCAGTTCCATGTCAGGTATTACAGGCAGGTATAATGCAGTCTGGAGCCAGCAAACGAACTCAAATGTTGACAGAATATTTGAATAATTTTTCTGACCTATGGACTTTTAAATGGTACATTACAACAGATTGGCTCTTGTTAAGGAACCACCTGTTGATGAAAAAGTGGAATGTTAATAGTAATGCTGATTAGTAACAGCAGGTATGATATTCAGTTGGAAGTTTTTATTTTGTTTTGAAGGCAATATGAGCAAATTGTAAAGGCACATCAGAACACACCACAGCAGGGACAGAATCAAGTGTCTGATGAGTGCAAGTTTCAAGTTGTAAGTACAAGCTGTTGTTAGATTTCTGGCATACAGGCATTTGTACTTTTCTTAATTTTAGGAGGCTTATTTTTTACAGTAATGTATTGTTACTTACATGCATACCATAACATACATAAATACATACATGATTACATACGCACATACATACATACATGCACGCATGCTTACAAGAATGCAGAAACTGTTGGTTGAGCTCAGTGATTTGGTTTCAGTGTAGCAGTGAAAATTGCGGATACTTACCTTATAGGGTTGATTTGAGAAGCCTCTTCTGCTTCTTCCCCTTATCTTTGTCTGTCATTAGTGATGTTAGACTTGAAGATTATTGTTTATGGATTGAGGGTAAGTTCTGTCTATAAAATTTAATTATTTAATCTGGAAAATATTGGCTGTAGAGCAAGGTAATCTAATGATTTCTATAGCACCATTATCATAATGCACAAGGCATCAATCAATAGTTGTTTCAAGAGAAACGAGAATAAGTTTTTTACTTTTTTCCAAACCGCATTTGCTGTGTAATTTGTGATATGTGTGGTCTTTTTAGTTCCAACAAATTATGGATTCGCTTTTCCAATCTTTTAATGCTTCCATTTCGGTTGCCAACTTTGGAGAGTTGTCAAGTTGTGTCTTCAGCTGGCTTGAGGAGTACTGTAAGCCACAGGTGAGCCATTTGAAATAAATCATTCTAAATACACGTAGAAGTCATTTTCTTGTGGCCTCTCGTCACTACGATTTTTCTGTTTGAATGGAACAGATTTTAAGGTTGCTATTTTTCTACTTTTATGCTGATGCAGTGGTTATGGCAATGTCTTGCTCTCCTAATTATTTTACCTCCTGACTTCACTAGTTTCTCCTTTCTCTCTCTCTCTGTCTCTCACTCATTTCCTGCACTCTCCCACATTTTGTTATTCGTTTAGAGGTTGTTCCTGGAAATGTTATAAATTGGCGTAATTTAGAAATATTTCTAAATGCTTGGTTTCAATTCTTATTCAAATGGTATAATTCATGTTCAAAATTTGTATAATGCAGGATTTGCCAGATCCTGTGACTGTTTTTCATCCAGGCTAATTACCAGACTCCTGGGTACCAGAGAAAATCATTTTTAGGGAAACCAGAACTGAAATTTGTTGACCTTGTTTAAAAAGTCTTGTGACATTTCTCCATTTTTGTGACTGTTTGAATCTGTATAGTTCTTTTCATATTTGTTTTTGGTTCAGTTGATGTGACAATTTGGACTAATTAATTTTAAAAAACACATTTAAGCCAGGAAATTATTATTAAAAGGGGCTTATTTTTGTTGGGCCAAATGGTAAAAATCAGTATCCAACATCTCTGGTTTAAATTAAACGTGCTTCTGTTCTAATCCAAAGCTATGTGGTTCAGAACTGTTGGAATTTTGTTTTTTTAGACACTGCGTGATTTGACACTCAGCATTCTTGGAAGATCCAGCAATTTTCTGAGGAGATCATAAAACTTTTCAAGTCTTGGAATGGACAAAGTTACAGGTTGTCAATCGGACTGAACCTACTCTGAGTACTAAGTGTGGGTCTCTAGCCGTAGACTTGACTAGTTGAGAGGACGGGTAACAGCTTTAATGCATCTAAGTTATGACTACAGAAACAAAACATTGATGCCAAATATTTTCACACATTAGTAGAAAGTGCATGAGCTCCTGGAATACAGAAAAAAATAATTGTATATGCAAATCTGTTATTAGACAAATGTCCACCCTGATGTTTGTTAATCATTTTGTATGATCAGATCAGATATTGTGTTCATGTTTATGTACAAGTTCAAATATCAACCAATCTGTGCAACGAATTTCTTAAATTAGAGAGGCGAGCTGAGATTCATGGGTTGGCTAAAGCTTCAAGTAATTTACTTTCTGTATCATTTGTCATTCATTACCTGTGGTCAGCCAAAAAATGTCAAGGGTCGCAAAAAACAAATGCAGCGGCATGCAGAACTGCTAATTAACTTATATCCATTGAAGTCTATATTTATTATTATTATTAGCATCATCATCATCATCATTTAATTACAATTGTAATTATTATTAAGGCTGAATATAAGAGGCAGTGTGGAGAGTACAGGTTGCTGGAGACAGATTTCAATCAGATAGAGAATTCTAATTGTCACCAAATCAAAATGTTAAGCATGCAGCCATTTAGTGTTAGATTCTGTTCTGCCTGGCAAGTTTAAAACATAAAATTCTGTAGATTCTTATCATATCATAATCATCAACAGGTAATCTCTTAAATACCATTGCTATTAGTTTGGCTGGATTAAGGCTAATCCTAACAGCCAGCAGTTTTTGAACAATGCCTACCTGTAACTAGGTTACAAAATCAAGAGGAAGGAAATTTTCTTAAATTGTCTATATAGATGTAATGTTATATGGGTGTTCTTTCTTGCAAGGGCAGTTCTTTATTTTAAAATCTATATGCAGTGCTGTCTTATTACTGTAAAATGATTATGCTGTTGTAAAAAGTAATACTTTCCATTGCAATGATGACATATCTAGCTTTTTGTGTAGCATTGTTGAAGATCCTGTCAAGGCAGACTACACAAAATTACCAGTGTTGGCTTAGTGCAAGTTTCAGTATGATTAGTATTAATTTCTACATTTTTGCACATCTCTGTTTGTGTCCATTTGAATCAAGCAACATACAGTATACCCCTCTGCCAATTATGAATAACCTGTTAATTTATGCCAGGCAATACATCGTATAGTTTGTGACCACATGTCTATAGTTTTCTGTGACTGTTTTTCTTCCATTCTTATTGAAAATGTTGCAATAATTTGGTGTATGTGAGACATGACAGCAACTTGGTAAATCATGCGTAATCGTGTGAAGTGTTTATTTAACTAATGATACACTGACCTTGCTTTTGTTTGATTAAGTGCATTTAATCTGTTGTTTCTGAAAAAGCTTTTGAATTTGGCACGTTTCTTCTTTCCTGCACATTTTAGTCTCTTGTTTACTGTGAAGTAGTTGCTTTCAGTGTGCAGTTTGTACCAGTAGGTGCACTAGGAAAATGTCGGATCCTCCATTTTCCTATGGCTTTCAACCACATACAGTAATGTGTCAAGGGAGAAAATACAGTAAATATCAAATGCTTCAATCACTATAAGGTATGAGGAAAGAGCTTATCCTTAGAATGAAATTGTCTTCCAGTGATTCCTCAAGAAATTAGCTGGTCACCTGCTAATCAGAACAATTAGGCTGTACCAAAGTCGTTAAAATGTAAAGCTTCCATGCCTCTAGTGGAACTTTGGCCTTTGAGCTGCCAAAAAGCAAATCCCAAGGCCCTGGACACAAGGCCAGTGCATCTCGGGACTTGCCATTTACTTCTCTGCTGATGCCGGTACCAAGTATGCCGCAGACTGGTGACAGGCACATGTGTACAAACAACTTGTCCCCAGTCATTACGTGGAATCCACCAAGCAGATGCAAATCTGCACCTTTTATGTTACAGACCCATCACCCTAAAGAAACAGACCACTTTGCTGCACAACAAAGTTTAGGAAACGATTTCTATTGCATCCATAGCATACCAACCATCGTTACTTTGAACTTGTGTTTACTGTATTTTCATTGCACAACTTGCCACTCAGGTTTAACTTTAGGCTACATAACTAATTTGCATGTAGAAAATCTATTTAATTTATAACAGACACCTAAATTTTAGGTATGATTTAACTTGTGATTTTTATAAACTTTTCACTTGCAAGCGCTACTGTTTAAAACTGTGATAAAAACGCTACTTTCATCAAAATATTCAGCATTTCCGCCTCAATCTAATGCAGTGTTAAATCAATTTTCTAATAGTTCTGACTCTGAGCTTTCTAGGCATGATCACATTAGCTCATGTCTAACATTTTGCTTAGAAGTAATTGGTACAAATCAATTTCTAAAACAATTGTGCTTTTATTACTGCACAGCCATCAGTTTGAACTGAGCACCAGCTGTTAGACTGAACAAGCAACACGGCTTCAGATTTAACTGTGCCATCTTTTTACTGAAGCTAAATGATTAGCTAGTCGTATACAGCCAACTTCACTTCTAAAAGCTGATTTTATAAATTGGAGAAACTGCTTCATACATCTGTTACGTGGAATTGATGGGCTGGATTGCCAAAAGAGCAGTGGCATTACAGTTACCAATTTGAACATCTGATTACTTCAAGAAGTCCAATCACAAGTCAAGCCTGGTTAAAAATAGTCGGTTTCACCAAATAATCAGGCAACACCATAAACAGTAGTAAAATTGCATAAGACATAACTAATGTTGAACAAACTTATGCAAAAATATACCGACATTTTGGCCATGCTCAGTGGGACACAATGAGAAATAGGTTTTAAACAGAAACTACATTTTTAAATTTTGAATTAAGTGTTTTCTGAATATTGCTATTAGGACCATGTTTTTATTCTATTATGAACAACAGGTCAAATGAATCTGCCACTTGGAAAAACTCAGCAATTCACTTGTACAGCACAAGCAAATGATGTAAAGTAAGGCCAGGTAACAATGCATTACATTGTTGTTCATGGGTCGGATGGACCACAAGTTTGAACAATTCTGCCGAGTTGGCTCAAAAAGGCTGTACAGTGAACAAAGTAATTTAGGCCAATGGTCTGTTTTTATTTAGCCTTTGAAAACCAGTTTGCATCATAGTACAATGTCAATTAACGTAAACACATTTTACTTTTGTTCAACAATAACCTCTTGTAAATGAATGGGTCAGTTTGGTTTGATGTGGTAACGCTGGTTTTGTTGGGACGGGCTTGGTCCAGTGTGTGACAATTTGGGACAGGTCCTGTCCTTTGAAACTGACCCACAGACAACTCCAATTATTTCAAATCTTCATCAATTACTTGCATGTAACTAGCTCTGTAAGACAATAACCAAAATGCCAATTAGTCACTGAGAAAAAACATTTCATGGCTCACAAAGAAAATAAATTGCCATTTCTGATGGCACCTCAAAAAAGTTTGCATGAAAGCCAAATTATCATGTGGCTACAATGCTAGCACATAGACTGTAGAAACAAGCTAACAAAATCAGAAACACAAAACCAGTTTTTAACTCAATACAACTATACAGGAAATTTTTGCAACATTTTACTTCAGTAACTGCCAAGTTTAAAAGTCATTATACTGCAGTCCTGTCCCAGATTTCAGGTGGCCTCTGTTACAGCAGAAATCCAGAATAACTGATCCTAAGACAATTCTCTTTTGATCACGACGTTTGTATCCATTTTGCCAGAGCAGAGATGTCAATCTTAAATTTTGTGTCTGTTCAAAGTCTGCACAAGTGTCAATTATGGTGATCTGTGCACCAAATAAGTCAGTCTTTAAAGGTCCTTATTTGTCAGCCTTGTCATCTTTGTCGTCGTCATCCGTGTGGGTGTGCCATGTCAACCGCTCTTCATAGAAGGCAATAACAATCTGTGGACAACGAATGTTTGCTTGTCGCGCTGGGACCAAATCTGCTTCGTCTGAATCTTTCCTGGAGAAAAAACCATACTGAAAATTAAGCATCAAACGGGGTCATTTCAGCTTAAATCAACTGAACAGACAACTTAAAACCACACTATCTCAGATCTCCGTAATAGTTTCCCTGCATAATACTCACCATAGCATATGAAATGTGAAACGTTAACCAAATTATATCGTCATCTGAGATACATATATTTTTAAAACTCTATATAAACATAGCAGACAAATCACCTGTATTTTAACTGTGCACCAAATAGGTCAGTTCTAAAAGAACATGTTTTAACCTATGTAGAAAAGGCCATAATTTTTAGTACTTAATCGGCTTCTGTTGTTATATAATTAATAAGCTAATCAATGAACTGCAGCACCAATAAGAACTGTGCAATGCTAACCACTTCATGAGGAACATGAGTTCACCACTACTGTCCGTTGCACCAATGATTCTCTCTGGTTGAAGTCCTCGGTCAAAGCCTCTTGGTTTGTTGTCTTCCTCCTAATAAATCATTAATAGCATAATCATCATTGAACTGCTATTTGATTTTCAAGACTGTGGGATAAGATCACTAACCTACAGTTGTATAAAGAAGAAAAAGCTTAAGCAAGTGTAAAATTATCTGCAACACTAGACTAAACTCTAAATTCTGAAGTCAAGAAGGTTATTCCAGAACAGAATTTAATCAGTTTTAATTCATTACGAATGCAAGATTTTAGGCAAAGCATACTGTTTAACCATTTTTGCCTTTAAACTTTTAAACAGGCAATGTAACGATTATGTTATCATTAATGCAATACACCAATATGCACACAACCAACAGGTAGAATTACCTCCACAACTTTCTTCTTTTTGCTGCTGGTGCTTGCCACAGACCCCTCATCATCAGTCGTGTCCTTTGCTTTTCGTTTCTTCTTTTCCTCCTTTTCTTTTTTAGCTCGATCCTCGTAGTCTTGAATCAATTCTGGGCAATCAAGGTTTTCCTGAGGTTCCCAGGTGTTTTCAGAACTAAAATCAACATTAAGAAATTTTGAGCTCAAAATCTCAGGGAAAGTAAGCTCAACTGCCTTTTTTCAAACTAAGAAAAATGATTAGCAATATGAATATCATGGAAAACCCGCATCAGAAGAATAGACGATTTCCATGGCAGAATGAAATACCTTTAAAACTTACAAAGCTATAATTGCCTGTGATTTTACTAGGCTTGAATGACTGAGTGGCATCTATTGTTATCGATGAGAATAATAATTACCCATATCTTTATACGAGACATAAACAGACCATGTGAATAAATGATAAATAAATGATTCATAATAACTTAATTAACAGTTTACGGTCCAGCTCCGCTGCTAGTGGTAATCTACTAGTGCCTCGCGCTCGCACCTCGACCATGCAGCGTCGTGCTTTCTCTGTTGCTGGCCCAACCCTCTGGAATGGACTTCCTGTTACTCTACGTCTTCTGCCCCGGGATTTTACTTCTATCTTCTGTTCTTCTCTTAAGACTGTTCTCTTTCGCCAAGGTTGGTTTGGGAGCGCTTCTGAGTAGTTTTCTTGAAGGGGCGCTATATAAGTGTTCTGTATAAATAAATAAATAAAAATAAATAAATTACATGTCGCTCTTCTTCACAGTGCAATGCAGATCTTTACATGATAATATATAAACAAACCACATGAATAAATGATACACTAGTACTGAATTAACATTTTATAATGCTAAATGTCACTCTCTTTCACAATGCAATGCAATGTTGTATGAAATGCTGACCTAATAAATGATAGGGACTTACTCTGGGTATCCCTTCCACTTCAGTAGGTATTCTCGCTTGCCACCTTTTATCCTCATATCAACAACTTTTTCAACCACAAATTCTTCTTCTTCCTCCTCATCGTCCACTTCTGCGTCATCATCTCGCTTAGCCTTTGTTTTCGACATCTTTGTAGCTGGTCCTGCAAATTTTCAGAAGTCTTCTAAAGGCATTCAAGCACGAAGACAAATCGTTCCACAAATCCAAGCAACTATTAGATTACTGTAAATGCATTTTTTGCATGATTATTATTTTTAAGATAATACAGAACTTCATTTTAAATGCAATACATGAGTCACATTAATCTTGAAAGTCATGTGTGACCTCATTTGAAGATGCAGTTGCACAGCCAATTTATTTTGGCAAAGGATTCCTGATTTACCTTCAGCAACGTGAAAATAATTGTTTCACAATTAAGCTTATCACAATTTTAGCTGTGAATGCACAACTAGAGCTAGGAAGCAGGCAATGGTATCCAAGTAGCTCTTCACAGCTGTAAAATGCAGTCCAAGAACTATAGCAAATAATGCATTTACAGGTTTTGGATATCAGCTCAAATTCCTTCATTAATTATATGAAATAATAACATGAACACAGAACGTACATTAACATTTACAAAGAACTAAAACACAAATGTCAGTTGCTTTTCCTGACTTTGCCAGTTCAACATCCGGTTTATTGAACCGGCATAAACACAACAAACCCCCCCTCTCACCCACCATCCTTCTTGGACTCGCCTACGGATGTCATGTTGCCTTCTCTGTAGCCTATAATTCACAAAGATATCTCATGAAACATTGTTGTTATTAACATTATAATTAATCAATAACTTATAATCCTTTAACAAATTCACTGAAGCATTTTAATACTTCAGTGAATTCTTTCTCAAACAATAGGATACAGATGAAATAGTTATTAACTAAGCTGCTCTGCAGCAAATATTCCAACTTTACCTCGTTTTCATTCAATTATATGTCAGGGGTCTACCTTAATCCCTGAAAGTGATGAAAATGCTAAACAACATAAACCAAATCCCAAAAATAATTTTTTGACCATAACGTTCAAAATACCAAAAACTAGTACATACTAGTCGGCTAATCTCCTGAACAGTAGTATATTAGAAAAATATCTTGAAATCGCTAAATGTTAGACTTGTGCAAATAAATTTGTTTTCAAACAGAAAACAGATTTTGAGGATAGAGTGGAAATTCAATTTTGGGGATTGGGATTTCAAGGATTTGCTATGCACCCATATGCCAGAACTACCATTCTACTGACTATACAAATTTCTTATTACAAAAAAGTACTGAAATAAGTATCAGTTCAAATATCCAGGGTGACTTTTATCCCTGTTCCTGTACATGGTTATCTTTAAAGTTAGATTATCAAACTCAATGACCAATAAATATTAACATATACATAACGACATTGTTTAGTCTAACTAGCTAGCGATCAACTGTCTTAAGTTAGGCTGTACAGCACAATTTACTTTGTGCATTAGGCCAGTCCAGCGACTACCATCAATCCAGCATGCTGCAATCGAGAACCGAACTCGTGACTTCTCTATTTAAACACTACGTAACCTGGTCAATCTCTGGTACTTTGCCACAGTCAAGTGCATACCCTATGACAGAATTCACAAATTTCCACGCATTTTGAAAAAAACTTTACAACGACAAAACAAGCAATTTCCTTTCCGATGAATTAATCCCGAAAACTGAAGTTGCAAACCACAATGCCGGCAGAGATTTTCACACAATGGTCCACTTTATAAGGCAACACGTTTATTTAGTTAACGCATGCATCACATAAATGAAAGACATTCGATCGTATATGCAAACACTTACGACAAATTAATGCAAGGCGAACAAACTACAAATTTCGAAAACCTTCTCTCTGGATCAACTTCCCTCGCTCACAAAGGAACATACGGGTATAAGCGGACATCCGGGCATTTTGGCGCGACTTGGAAAACTCTCGAAATTTAGTTTTAAAATTATTATTCTACAATAATTTCAAAGTAACAAAATTTTAATAATTTAAAATATGTTTGAGAAGAAAGTACTTTAATATACAAAAATGGAAACAATAAAAAATGTTCAAAATAATATCACCGTGTTATTCTACATTTTTAAATCTGAGGAAGGATGTTTAAACTTTTGCACTTTAAAAGAACGAAAAAATCACTAGCCAGGCCATTCAAAGTGTAAAATATTATTTCCTTAGACGTAATCGTAATCTCGAGATTTCTACAGCGCCCAACGAAAGCTAAGCAGCGGGAACCAGCTTATTCACAGGCACTCAGTCAAAACAAAATCGCTAGTCAAATGGGTTCGGTTCCACGTCAAGATCCAGGAGTCAGGCACTCAGACAGTCGGACGGCTACGGTGGATGGTGTTTGAAATTGAAGCGAGAAGAGAGATAAGGGGAAGAGGAAGAATCAGGATAAGATTTTTGGAAAAGAAGTGTTTTCAGTCTTGGGTGAAAGACCTGCGCAGAAACTGAAAGAGGTGAAGTGTTGGTGAGTTCGTATGATTGACTATACAACTGTCGCAATTCTGGCGGGAGTTTATTCCATAGGGGCGGGGCAGCTATGGCTATGGAGCAATTTCCAAATTTTAAGGATGAGGTGACGGGAGGGCGAAGAAGTGTTAGGACAGATGAGGAGCCACGTGATTTGTTATTGTAGCTCACATTGTCATATATCCAGGAGTTGACAAAGGTGGAAAAAATTTCAACTGGTCGAGTTTCCACTTATCGAATGGTGAACTTTTTAGACTAGTTGTTACCCATTATCATCGTTGAAATAGGCAGAGGTGAAGGATCTCACCCGATTAATTCTTTGAAAAATGAGCAGGGTCGAGGCCATCCGGTGGTTACATTAACATTTAACTGTCTCTCGCCTCCTATTTATTACTCCTAGGGCATTCCATTAAAAGCTGGTCTCACTTTTTCGAGAAATCTTACTGTGATCCATTCAATCGACCTCCTTCTCATTTCCACCAACTTAAAAAACTCATCGTAGCACCTCCTCTGTCCCCTTCTCTCTGGACTTCTAGCAACTGGACTTTGTTCTTCCTATGGCATCTTGGACAACTCCTATAACTTGACGCAGTGTTCGTAAATAATCTGGTTTAGATTTAAAGCAGAGATTACGATTAGTTAGACTTCTAAGTTATCAAACTTGTGTGGCAAGTTTCAAAAGAGCCACGAATTTCTGGTTACATGCTGTTAGTTACTTATCGACAACACACTTCAACCCTCCCAACCCTCCTAGCTTCGTCAGTTATTTACAATTTAACCACTCCTCTTCTGTCCTACCACTTCTCCGCCCTTCCGTCACCTCATTTAAAATTTTGAAATCGATCGACAGCCACATCTGATGCACCCCTCTTAATCTGTGTCCAGCGCCACAGTGTCATTCCATTCAGAGGCACATTTTTGGATGGTTGTGAAGACTACCGGGACGACGCCTGATTTCTCCAAAATCAATCATTTTATATACCTAACTTAATTTTTTAGTTACTGAGGGATCATTTCTTCCTCGGTTTAAAAATAATAATAACAAAAAGACGATTTATTGAGCGCCGCAATATGGCCGAGGCCGAAAAAAGGACGCTGTACCTATAGTTATTCGCTGACCACAGCCATATGCGGCGCGTGTCGACATAATAGCAAAGATCTTAGAGTCTTCGACTAAGATATGACACTTCCTATCTCCGCTGTGTAATCGGCCTGGTGGTGGTCAAATGTACGCAAACCGTGGCGCCACGTAGTTATTGGATTGATAGCTTCTTAGCAAAGATAGATGCGGCATTTCACTACTATATACTGTAAGACAAATAATGTAGCCTATTGGTAAGCGTTCTCGGCCTGAAATTTGGATATACAAGTGAATAATTTTTTATTGCAAATAAAATTCACTCACAGTTTACATAATCCAAATATACATAATTAAGAACATTAACACTGAACTACGTAGTGATTAACATCCCAGAAATGGAGCCTCCTCCACTGAAAGAAGAAATCAGACGGGCCCTACTAAAATCAGCTACACTTAAAGCACCTGGTCCCGATGACATAGCTGCGAACTGTTAAGGTTTGGTGGGGAAATGACACTGGCCAAGCTGCATGAGATCTGTATGGAGGTGTGGAAGACAGGGGACTGGCCAGAGGAATGGACACAATCGATCTTCATTCCTCTCCCTAAAAAAGGGGACTTCCTCCATTGCGAGAATTACAGAACTATTGCCTTAGTCTCGCACGCTAGCAAAATTCTACTGAGAGTTATTCTAGAGAGGATACAAACTAAGCTTGAAGACGAGATTGCTCAAGAGCAGGCGGGGTTTAGACCAAGAAGAGGCACAAGGGATCAGATTACAAACCTCAGGATCATATTGGAGAAATCTAGAGAAAGAAGTCAACCACTGTACCTCTGCTTCATTGACTTTACAAAGGCCTTTGACATGGTACAACATGATCAGCTATGGCTAACCATGCTTGAAATGGGTTTTCCACCACAACTGGTCCAACTGTTAAGAAACCTCTACAGACAACAACGCGCTGCAGTCAGGACAGATCATCTCGTGTCTGCATGGTTCAGTGTCAAAAAAGGAGTCCGGCAGGGATGTAATCTTTCCCCCAGTCTGTTCAACATATTGGCAGAACAAGTGATGCGGAAGGCACTACAAGGATATAATGGAGGTTTCAGAATCGGTGGCAAGATCATTAGCAATCTCAGGTACGCAGATGACATCGTCTTATTGGCCACATCACCAGAACAACTGCAGGAGTTAGTAAACCGTGTTGAGAATGCTGCAAATGAGTATCATATGCTGATCAATGCGAAAAAGACGAAAGTGATGACAAATACAGGCGAAGCACTTGAGATCAACGTGGTTGATGGAAGACTGGAGAAGGTGGACTACTTCATGTACCTGGGGAGCAGAGTAGCAGTGGATGCGGACTGTACGGTTGAGGTGAAATCGAGACTAGCCATGGGAATGGCAAACATGGTTAAGCTCACAAAGATGTGGAAAAACAAGTCAGTTAGCATCAAGACCAAATTACGCCTGATGAGGGCCTTGGCATGGCCGGTGGCGACATATGGGTGTGAGGCCTGGACATTAAAGAAGGAACAGGAGAGACGCATTCAGGCTTTTGAAAACAAGTGCGTCAGAAAGTTACTGCGATTGCTTGGACAAAGAAGATGACCAATGAACAGGTGTACCAACTGGCCGGGGTGCAAAACGAGCTGCTGGGTCACATTAAGGCCCGCAAGTTGCGTTATTTCCGGCACATGATAAGACATCCTCAGGACACCATCGAGAGTAGTGTTATGATCGGTCTTGTTGAGGGGAACCAAGGCCGCGGAAGGCCAAAGATAAGTTGGATTGACAACATCTCGGCATGGACTGGCTTGTCGGGAACCAGGTTGTTGGATGCTGTGCGCAATAGATGGCTTTGGTCGAAGACGATCCTATCATGTAGTCAACCGTCGCGACGATGACGAATTGACATGACATGACATGACTGTACGTGTATGGAGCTGAGCAGTATTACACAAAGATCTTTGGTTTCACATTTATCTTCAGTAAAGAAACAATGTCAACAATAAAGCCTCAGAAGTCTGTATCCATGACCAAACCAACAGAAGGCAGACAAATGAAAAAAATAAATTGAACTGCTTACTCAGGTTATCAGATGATGAAATAGGCAAAACACTGACAGCCACAGCTGCAGAAAGAGACTCTTCCACAGCAGGAACTTCATCACTGTCCTTGTGTTCGTTAGGAACGTTTTTGAGCAGCTGTAATTTGCTGCTTTTGACAGAAACATTTGACTTTGGTGTATGCCTGAAAATGTGTCGTCGTTTTTGTGTGATCGATGATGGCTTGTTTGGAATATCAAACAGTGTTGGAATTGCATTCCATATAAGCTTGTCATGTTTGGCGTTCATGAACTGTGAATCTTCGAAATGCCTACTGCACAGTCGGAAGGTTTTGTTCAGAACTTGAACACTTTTGCAGTCCAGGTCCGAACGCCGTGTGTTGACTCTCCACTTCTTACACCTGTTCTCATGTAATAAAACAGTAACAGCAGATAATTATTAATTTTCTACAATAAAATGTTGCCGGGCAAGTTATAAGCAAAAGTGACATATTGATACGACATGGAAACAACCTAGGAAACAAGTCCAGGAAGAGATGCATTCTTATACAAGATCTGAAAGCCAGAACAGACTTTGCACAGAGAACGTTTGCCGGTCGCCAACATCTCCAGTGATATTTTCGAAACAGAAACGTTTTCCAATGTTTCCAAATAGCATTGTTTGTGGGCCTCTGATCACGTATAACAGCTTTAGGAATGAAAAGCGGTGATTGATAGAAGAGTGTGATGTATTCGGGATTTTCTATACAGACAGTATGGTCTCGACCCTGTCCATCTTACGTATAAAAACCTATAAACGGATATAAATACATTTCCGTTCCGGATTTCTGTGCTGCCAACTAGCGAAATAGTCGTGCAATATTTGGCATCTCAAATTTCAAAGAGGATTAAACGATAAAAATGTTCATGAATCAATAGGAACTGCACAATTTTTAAGGAAAGGCGGATATTAACGAAAATTCGCCCAAAGACCGTATATTGAACAGAATTGTGTGATACACGTACAAACCCATAAACTGCCGATCGAATTATCGCATTCAAATGGGTCTCATCAAATGTATATATCTGCACTCTGGCAGCCGCACTCCTCGAATACAGATTCAAATACAGATTCGCCAAAACCCGGAAAATCAGCATATACTAATACAGATTGCCTATATAAGCAGAATTCAGAATTCAGGCCAGGATGGTCATGAGGGTACATAAAGAACCCATACGTGGTCCATATGGGTCACATCAAATGGATACATTTGCACTCTGGCAGCCGCACCCCTCGAATACAGATTCAAATACAGATTCGCCAAAATCCGGAAAATCTGCATATACAAATACAGATTCGCCTATATAAGCAGAATTCACAATTCAGGTCAGGATGGTCATGAGGGTACATAATCTGTATTTGTATATGCTGATTTTCCGGATTTTGGCGAATCTGTATTTGAGGAGTGCGACTGCCAGAGTGCAAATATATACATATGATGAGACCCATACGGGCTGTGTATGGGTTCCATATCCATTCGCGAATAATCCAGTTCCAATTATTTTGTGAACTTTTCAATTGATGACGCGCGTTTTTCATTTTGTGAAATATGAGATTTCGCTAGGTGACGCTCTAGAAACCCGGAATCCGGATATGTATTTGTATTTGTATTTGTTGATAGGTTTCGCCGCGTGTCCATCTTTCAATGGATCTATCGGGTATGTGATGTATGTTATGTGTATCACCGACAGCAGTCATCGAACATTTAATAACATAGTTTATACGTTACTTTGTACATACCTTTCAGCATCTTTCGGAAATCTAAATAGTGAAATATTTTGCGCATTGTACGTCGTTACGCTGCAATTAATCGCAGCACAACAGACCCCTCCTGGCTTCGAAGCCATGTTTACAAACTCTATCAATCCAATCGTATGGTGGCGCCACACATCCCAAGGTAGGTGGTGTGTACGTTCAGATACATTGAGTGTCATATCTTAGTCTAAGACTCTAAGATCTTTGATAATAGGGCACAAATTGTAAAAACAATGAATTCACAAATCAAAATACAGATTAGAATATATGCACGGAAAATTATTATTAACTATAAAAACCACAAATCTCAACGATAAACCATTATCTCGCTATTATTATTATTATTGTGAATATTAATTTTATTGCAACGTAGCCTCTTATACTCCAAAAGGAACTTGGCTGTTTAGATATCCAAAAGGTACTGTAATGTATACAGAAAATAAGAAGTAGGCCTAATTGTATTGGACATTCTCGGTGTATATCAGGGAATGTTCGATGACTGCCTCCGGCGATGGAGAGCCCTAGCACGGCCTACGACTCTATTGCTTACACGAAATTACAGATGAACTGAGAACAGAAGTTTATGTGGTGAGTTTGGATTATCAACGCGAAAGAAGTCATCGAAGATATGGCGTCACTTAGCGCTAAAGACAACTAATGTGAATCTAACGACCATGCATTCTTTAACATTTTCTGAGAGGAACCAACCACTAATCAAGTCATATTTACTGAGCAAAATGGTGACAGACTGCTTATGGGTCTTGGTGTCAATGGTTGAGATCTGTTGTATCACGTGAAACTGACTACCAAATTTGGTACATAGTTATTTCAGCACAGCCTTTGCCTTAAGCACCAACTTCAGTCAGACAGGCAGCAACCTGTACAAATTTGTATGTGTGGCAGGAGAGGGTCCTTTTGAAATCTTTTCTTATGGACAGCTTCTACTTAAGGAATAATAATAATAGTTATAATAAAAATAAATATGTATAAATGCATTTATATTCTATAAATGTATATAAATATATATTCTAAATATAGACATCTATAGCAACTTTAAAGAACTTCACACTACTTGATAACAATGAACAGTTTGAGTGTACTGTTCATTTGTAATTTAGAGATGCGTTGAAAATTGATAGGACACCCATCAGTATGCATATATACACAGATTGGCAAAGGGGTGCCATGGCCCTGATAACAAAAGCAGGATGCATAGGTGCTTTTGGGTCCACTTTGACCCTAAAAATTAACATTATTTGGTACCTACTTTTGGGTTGGACTAATGGTGTCTTAGGAAGGAAAGGTAGCGAACAGGGGCGAAAGTCCAGACAGTAGCCTACCGAAGCATGACAGTTCAAATGTTTCTGGTGTGCAGATATGGTTCAATAAACCATAGAGAGCAAAACAGTCATCAGAGATTTTGGATGACCAAAACAAGTTGTCAAAAAGTCTTGATGACTAAAAGAGGTCACAAATATTTTTGGCAAGAAAAATTATGATCTTCCTTACATGGCCTCCTTTCAAGAATTCAGGATCCACCACTGGCTCCCACTCTCAAAACTATGCAGACTATTGCACGTTATTGACCTATCACTGAAGTTCTCGTAAAAAATAAGTAGTGAAATGCATTTTCAAGATGGAAACGTTGAAAATGTACTTAAAATAATTTAGAATTTGTACTGTACTGTAATTTCTTATGACAACTGCATGAACAACCACTCTCACACTTTTAGGTCTCCAAAAAACATTTTAAAACACATGCAAGTCCGTCCAGTTTTAATTTACCAACATTTAGACAGCACCATAAATAAAACACTTTGGTCACAAAACACTCTGAGAGAAGTAAATCTAGAAATTTAACCATCTCTAAAACTCCATATAATGCAATAGAAAATTAGCTTTAAAAAAGAAATATAATTATATTAATATCAATTAATAACTGACCTTGGCTAAACTCACATGCAGCTAATAATAATCCTGTAGAACACAGCATCAGTTTGACTTCACAAGCAAAACAGGGCAACAGTGCCCTGCTTCATTGCAAAAATACATTCAAAATTATGACGTAGGAATGCTGTATAGAGAAGTCATGAAGACCAATTACAGAGAATAGGCAACTCCTAATTATATACCTTTGTTACAAAGTTTTGTGAACATGAAAGAGTTAACAGTACAGTTTATCATTATCATTTGGATGAAATAGATACATAACTGAAGCATTCCTTTACCAGTTACTTGTAAGAATCTGAATCACAGAAGTTGTGGTAAAAGGCACTAGCAGGTTACCTACATCATTTGGCATAAGGTAGCAGCAACAGAAATATGTCACAGTAAAACCCATCTACATAATCCATGGAAACCTGTTACAGACTTTTCATCATGCTGCACTACTTAGGGTAAGGTGAGGTGCATCAACTGTTCATTTGTGCCTTTCTCAACAGAGGAGAAACAGAGATCTGACTCTAGAATCTTTTGCAGAAGTGAAAGCACCATAACGGCAATCTCTTTAAACAGGTAAGGTGTCAACAATGAATTTTCAGTTTTCAAGATCAATCATGATTTCAATCCTGACACACCAGCTGCTTCAGTGTTAACAACTGGTGACTAAATGCACTTACAATACCGGCAAAATGAATATCCGCATTAACTCATAAAATTTAACAGTTGCTCACATTGTCCGATAAAACTCATAAAAATCGACATTACTGAGATCATTGACCTGAATTTAAGATATTATCAAAAAAGCTTATAAATCTGCAGAAAATGGTCTTTTGAGCATTCAAGGCCACTTTTATCTTATGTTCTAGTTCGTTAGAGTTTGCAATGGATAAGCCACTGTCAGTTTAAGAATAAAATCCATAAGGTGAAAATCAACATATGCAATAAATGCAACTAACTAACAGCACTGCTCTGGTTAGAAGCACTGTCATTTTTGGCATGTTCCTCCTTTTCAAGGCGTTGCTTTAGCTCCCACTTTGGAAGGAGGCGTCGTCGGGCATTTGTAAACCAATAATTTATTTGGTTAATGGTCAGCTTTGTCCTGTTCAAAAACATTTCTTTTTCATCATCATTTGGATAAGGATGTGCTTGATGTTCCCGCAGCCAGTTTGTCATCACCTCCACAGCCTTCCAAAAATAACAAAAAATAAAGAACAGTAAAAAGGTTTTGTAAAGAATAAGACAAGGCAGGTAAAGTATTCCCAAAACCAAGGTTACATACTGTACTGTGTCACAAGGAACTTAAGTGGTCAAGTTCTCACCTTTCTACAGAGTGCAGGTCTGAGCTTCCCCTCAGGTGGTTGCTCCGAAGGGACCTTCAAGTCCTTCACGCAATCGCTTAGTACGATCCATTCATACAAACAACATCTGTGATTCGTAAACACTACAGGAAGTAGGATGTTTTGGTGCCAGCCATTTGGGCACCATAAGCACACCCAATGCTTGACAGAACCTAGTCAGTGTACTACAGGCCTATGCAGGTTATTATTACACGTTTTAGTAAATGAGATTATTCTGAAATGTGCACATTTCGTTTTGGTTGCTTTACGGATGGAACCGTGCAGTTTTGTTTCTGAAGTTTTCCTATTTCACATATTCTGAGTTTATTCTTCTAACTGTAATCATAATTATGCATTTGTATAGCACTTTTAAGCGGGAACTCCTAATAGGTGCTTAAAGGAACGTGCGTTGGCAGAACATGCATGTACGCATGCATGCACATATGCATGTGTGTAGGTATGTATTCAGGAGCATTGCACGCTGCTGGCTCTGGTTGCCATTGTGGCAACCAATATAATAGTCTTCAAACCAGTTTACGACTGGTGCTACATCTTTTGGTATTTCATTGGCTAATGAACACAAAACCACCAGTACCTGCAGCTTAAGTATGGAAATAAGGTCATGCTGATGGTGGAGTTCTCTGCACATTCATAAGTTCATAATGCAAACAGTTGCCTCTGGAAAAACTAGATACCACAGCTTGAAATGTTTCCATTATTCCAGATTTACCACCTGAAAATATTTTCCTTTCCATCTGACACTCACCTAATAGAAAAAAAAACTACTAATAATAAAGCAAGAACCAAAATCAATCAGAAAACAACAATACCTCTCGAGGTAGCACTTTGTTCTTGTTGGTTTTCTCAAAACTTGCGTCTCCCACATCCAACTGCCCTTCTGATGTGGTCAAGCTAAGGCAAGTGCTTGCTGGTGAGTGGGGGTTATAATGTGAAGGGGTTATGAACATCGGGTTAATGGATGGCGACATGTCACACTGATACCCTAAATCACTGCCAAGAGGCACTGGTTTTGTGATCATTTGTGTTCTGTGCCAGTCAAAACTTGAATCTCCTTCAAAACTGCGTAATGCAGAGAAATCACCATTATTCTGAAACACATAGCATTCTAACGATGTATCACACGAACAAAGTAGAACTCCTTGATAGTTGTAGATCATACACTGGTTGTATGATTGCTGCAGTCATGTCTGCACTGCAGCTAAATATCCATTGACCATGGAAGCCCACTTCTGAGGTGCTTCTACAGAGGCATGTAAACAAGTGCATTATCTTTACTCAGTCAGATTGCAGCAGTAAAGCATAAGTTACTGTTTGTGGAATACATTCCCTCACTTTATCATAGCAATTTCAACAGATTCTCAAAAGGCTCTACACATTTCCAGATTTAAGCATTATATTAAAGAGCATTAGTAAAGTATGTTACAACAGTTAAGATGCAACTGCATTACTTGTACAAATGCCCTGCTAAAACCCTTTGTACAATCCATTGCACAGACCAAATGGTAACCATCTGCCTTGGTGAATCCACCTGGATAAGAGCAACTAGAACAGTTAGGAAAGCTGTATACAGCACGAATAACTATAATGCACAGAAAAAGCATGATTTTAAATCCAACAGCCGTGAAGCAAATGCATAACTTATTATCGATAACAGTCACATCATGTCATGATCAAATGTGTATAAAAGAGATACAAACTGTCAGAGTAATATCATGAGACTAACTTTAACATGCCATTAAAATGAGCTCCTCACCCCAGTATTAGAAAATTTCTGGAAGTTCTCACACAGTCCTGCCATGACGTCTGAATTTGAAGCTGCCGACTGACCTTCTGCACCTCCTTGGTGAATTCGGATTTTTTCTAAAATACATATGAAACCACATGAGAAATTCAATCAAAAGAACTACTGCATAGCTTACAGCTAACAATACCATTCCTCACAGGCTTTAAATCACTGGCGTCTACTGCCGTATGTACAGAAATCAGGAACCAACTGCGCATCAAACTATCAGACTTTCTGAAGTCTGGTCAATTTGAGGTCAGTCTTTGGAAACAAAGAGGCATCCTACAATTTCACAAATACTTCAGCAAATTAGCTCCTCCACTGCAGTTTCTAAAAATACATTGAATACATTAAAGAATATAAGGACTTTCAACACTTAAAAGACAGGTCCTCTGACCTCTTAGCACTGGCATTGCTACTTAAGTGTTGATAGAACTTTGTGGTTTTGATGAACTGTTGTTCTGAGCAATTGATGCCTTGGGCATTATGATAATGCCTCCACAGAAGTAAGTATAACAAAAGAAGAACTTTTTAAATAAAAAAGGTGATCAAACCTAGACAAGTACAAATGTTTCCATGGCGCATAACAGCCATCATAAAATTCAATCAGTAGCAGGAGAGACATCCTACTTCTAGAGCTCTCTGGGATTTTTTTCTTTTTGAGTGCAGCTGGCTGTCTGAGCCACAAAAGGATATAAAACTTAAATAAATATCAAAATATGCTAACGAATCCTACCAAGTAGCGTCTTGTGTGCGTGTCTCAGGGCTTCTGTTACCAGTCTGTCTACCTGAGGGTCGTGATGGCGGTGCTCGATTTTAGGGTTACGAGCAAAGTAGTTCTGCAGCAGACGATCAAAGTCTGTTGGTAGGTTGTTGATCAGACTGAATGGAAATTTGGATGTGTTGTAGTTCATATCAGCAATAATAAGGTCTCGCAAAAGCGCGAAGAGATAATGCGTTTGATATGGCTCAGATCCGTCACCAATAAAATTCTTCATAAAGCTCTGCTGAATAAGTGGAACACTGCTACGACTAGAAGATCGATTTATCAGAGAACGAACACTTGGAGGCTCAGTCAACCATGTCCGATTCGGATCTCGAACTGTCTGAGGATACTCAAAATTAGCTGTTGGATTTTCACCGGAATTGGAAGGGTCAGGAAGGAACTCAGGAATAGTCTCAAGACCCGATAGATGTATGTTTGCATTCGGATAGTAGGTGTATGCACCAGAACTTGGCCTCTTTCTGCAGCTCGAGTGGGAGTGGCCATAGGCGGTTTCCATGTTTCTGGGGGGCAGGAAACTAGAATTTCCTGCAAATTGCTGGTGTCCGACTAGATAATTGCTTGAGGTTGATTCCACTTTAGAGCACGCATTTGATGACATGTTACTGTAACCTGGCATGTTAGAGGAACCAGGATACCTGTAAGACACTTTGTAATTTGCGTCAGTGTCCCGCTGAAGTTGCATTGCTGGGTTGCCAGTGGCATAATTATATGAATTCATTGATTTTGCCATATGTCCAACAGGCATATTTCTTTGCAGATTCTTATTATAAATGCTAGATTCATCCTGCACATAAGTAGCAGCACTATTGTTGTTGAGTTCACCGCTGACTCGACTCGGCACTGGTGGATACAGAGATCCAGTTGCCTCGGGAGGAGATATGAACCATCTTCCAGAAGCACTAGAAGATCCTGTGGAATCAACACTCTGAGATCTGTTCCACAGAGATGCATAACTGGCATTATTTGTATAATGTTGTGAGCCCTGCATGGGTCGAGGATTGCTGAGAGCACAGTTGGCACCAGATTCACGCCTGTAAGAACCAGTACTCTCAGAACACCTATAGCCAGAAACAGTTGCTGAACACCTAGAGTTGGCACCAGCATATTCTGGATGTCTAGAAAATGATGCACTGTCTTCTGCACACCGAGAGTTTGCTGCACACCCAGAACTTGCATCAGCACCATGAAAGTTCAGGTTTATCGTCTTAGAGTAATCAAAATGATACACCTGAGGAGGCTGCACTGCTCTGCTAGCGTCTTGTGAAGCAAAGGTTGGATGAGTGGTGGGAGTGTAGATGTTTGCTCCACGAACAAAGCCATAAGCCTCAGTTACCTCTGAAAAGAGGTCCAGACCAGAATTGATAGTCCGCCGACGCTTAGAAGCTGGCAATCCTGGACTGGATGAATTTGAATTACTGCAACTGGCATTTCGCGAGATGGCCTCAAAACGTCGTCCTTCAGGTGGTTGACTAGATTCGGTCAGTCGTTCACTTTTGACTGGATTGTTATGAATAAACCCTCTCATACTTTGGTTATTCGCATAGCTTTGGCTTTCTGAATATCCAGGCCGCTGTCTTTTAGATCCAACTGATATGTGCTCTGTTCCCCCTTCAGCCAGAAATGAACAGGTCTGTACAAAGAATAAAACAAACAGGATACCATAAACAAAAGGTTAGTGTGCTACAACCTCAACTGAGAAGGCACGAATAAGTACAACTGTATAAAAAAGGCATGGAAAATTGTCACAGCAGTGACAAATTAAGCTACCTGAAAGCTGCAAAGTTAGAATGGCAAATAGAATCTGGAATGCCAGGTAAGTCCATTGCCTGCTAGATACTTGAAGCTTGATTAAGGCAATATAAGGCAAGGCTATTGTTTATCTGTAGTGTATTCTGTAGTGTGTGGTTATAGTCAAGGAAGTCAAATGAGCTAAATCTTTATGGTAACGTCTGGTAACACACATCTGGTTATGTGTGCATTCATGGTAGAGCCATACATCCCAAGGCTATCAACTCTGAAACTGCTAACACATGGTACACAGACTGGCTGGTTAGTAAGCTATCTTAATGACATCTCTTAAGTTAAGCTCTCTCATTTAGAATTTCAGTACATCATGTATATTAAATGTCTTAATGCATTTTACTGAAATGAACACACATGTACAAAGCAATTTGTTGTGCTGTATTTCAAGGGGACGATTTGCCTAATACCAAGACCACAAAGCTATTCTTGTAGGCAAGTGTCTTGCGTGCTTGCTGCCTGCATCCATGGTGCTGTTTGAATGCCACAGTGAGTGTACTTGTAAAAAATTTGTGAATTAGCTGACTGTATTTTTGATAATGTACCCTGAAAAACAATTCCAGCATGCAGATGACCACCATATGATTATCAAATATATGGCCAAACATAATAAACTATAGAACTACTGAGCTTCATTTTTGTTCTTCACATTTTTAGGCTCTTTTTACAAATGAAAACTACTGTTAGTAGCTATAATCACTATAGCATGTGTGTGGTTGGGTTAGGATTAGTTTAACTGTACTCAGTAAGAAGTGAGAGACAGAAGTATCATAATAAGCAGAATGGTTTAAAACTCAAAGCCACTTTAAAAAGCATTGTGTAAATGTACTCACTGATCCACTTCTGCCAACTGAATGACTTTCAGATATATCATAATTTGGCACTGCCAGCACTTTCGTTTCCTCCTTAAGTTGAGGCTTCATCTGGCCATCACAAGCACGCACTCCTCCAGTTTTGTTGTTTGCCAAGCTGGGTTGAACTTCTGGCCAGTACACACTCTCGGTATGGGAGAGCATTGGTAAGGTTACACCAAAACTCCTAGGTACCCTACGAGATACTGGATAGGCAGATTTTGACATTGGGCTCATCTGAGACCCACTTTGGTTATGGACAGTATTTGCAACAAGACCATCCTGGCCAAACAGATCGGTATATGGCAGAGAAGGATCTGTCTGTGGCTGAGACTGGCTGCGCTGGCTGTTTGCTGGGTTTGGTCGAAGAGTAACATCTTGCAGGTCATACTATATAAACACAGCAAAAAGTTCACTTAAAAAGGGTTATGAAGTAGTAAATTAAAATAGTCACAATAGGAACATAAAGGACTAAATTAACTTTATAGCTTGCTGTAATAAACATGGCTGAAGTTCTGGCCCTTAATTAAGTTAACAAAAAATGTTAACAGTAAAAGTAAATAACACCTTTATTACAGTAAAGCTTCATCTGATACTGCTCTATCTACCGCCCAAGACCTTCCTGTCATCTGGGCACCATTACATACTGTTAGGAATTCTTCAATGGTTAAAGTAAGACTTACTCAGTAACTGGAACTAAACAGGCAGCTCAATTACATTGCTTTTTAACACTGACTAAATCATTTATAATAAGCTGAACAACTTTTGTAATTTTTGTAGCCAACAGTAAGATTTACTTTTTCTTAATGCAGTCCTTAAGTAGGTATGTTAGCATCTGGTCAAGTTTAAATATTCGGATTACCGAGTAGCTACCTGGCAGTAGTTGCCAAAATTAAGTGTGCCCGTTTCACCAAAGTCAGGATAGAGTTCCTCAAGGAGATTGTTTCTGACACGACCATCACCATAGATGTCATCTTCATCTGGGTTGAATGATGACTGGTCAGAGGGCAGGTAACGGTTATGTGAAGAAGAGCTATTCATCCTGTCCAACAAGGAACAAGAACAATTAGGTTGTTACATTGTCTTCTTTGGCCATCTTGCCTCTCTCTAGACACACCCTTAGCTGCACAGTCCCAAAACACACATCCTTTCCAAAAAGAAACAAGAACAATAAAGTTGTTGCATTGTCTGCATCGAGATAGATGTCTCTCTATAGGTAGACCCTTAGCTGCACAGTTTCACACTTTGGGCGATTCAAGCGTTTCCACACTTGTCCACTGATCGTGGCAAAGCAGCTCTTGAATAGTCATTCTTAGTCACGATAGTATTATTTGTACTTTTGTTCTTTGCAATCCAATACTTCTATTGTTTCATAGAGACTATGCAGTTTGTTTGAAGAACAGTCTGTATCTTTTCTTATTTCACAGACCTAATTAATTTTAGTCTTTATTTTGATATTTTTACATTTTGCAGTTTATGTGCTCTAGAAGTTTGCACATAACATTGTGGAAACATTTGTTTCTTTTTGCCTTCAGGCACAATAAAGTGTGCATTAGTGTTTTGGTGAGTGCAACCATTAGGGGTTCATATTAAGAAAGGGCAGAATAAAAATCTTTTCACTCCTCCCATTTGTTTATTATGGCTGTGAATGCCTGTAACAAGTCCCTTTATATTCGCATTTATCTGCATTGGGTGTGGTAGCTTGTTTGTTTGTAAAGCCTACATAATGTTAGGCTAGTACAGGGAGAACGCAGGTTCACATGACTACCAGCGACCTCTTGCTTTAAAGAATAATTAGTCAACACCCTTGGACTACGGCCCCGGGAGTTTCGACAAATCAGAACAAGTCAGACGGCATGGCTATCAGCGATAGATGGCTACCGCATATCAATTATGAAAAATCAGATAGTCACAAGAAAAAATCTCTAACCTTCATCAAATCGATTACAAAAACAAGTACAGTTAGACAAACAAACCCGTATTTCACTTCACGGACAATTTTCAGTTTAAATCGCCCTCAGTGTGTATTTAATTTCAAATACGGCCGCCATCATGAACACGTGACTAGATAACGTCCACTGATAGGCTAGGATTCTTTTGCTCGTGAGGAGTTATATCTGCACAGTATTTTATAGCGCGTGTATTGGAAAAAGCATTATTATTAATTAAAAACTTCTAGAGCGCTGGTGTCTAATGCACAAAGCATCAACCGATGGCGCTAGAATGAGCCGTATTCGCAATTTTCGTTCTCTTCTGAACCACAAATGTTACGTTATAAGAACCAGCAAAACACAGGCGCTAAACCCAAAGAAGACCAAACTCCATGCTACACTGTAGTGAGGAGTGTTCGAGAACTGTACGCTCAAAATGCCTTGGTATATGCAATGGGTACCATGTATTTCAGAAGCAAATTCTGCCACTTCGCACGCTGTAAATGTAATTGTACACGGTTTTCTATAGCGACCGTATGGCCTCGACCCTGCCAATTTTTCAATGAATTTATCGGGTGATATCCTTAACCACGCTGTGATTGCATATAGAAACACCAGAGCATTTCTAGCGATGCCGGACTCTTGGATTTTGACCTGGAACTGAACCGATTCAGCCTATCGGTTTTGTTTTAGCTGAGCGCCTGTGAATAAGCTTGTTCCAGCGACTTAGCTTTCGTTAGACTCCGTAAAAATCTCGAGCTTACGATGGTATCCAGCCCTTAGAAGAGTAGAAAGATTCTGGTCTGACTTCCCAGACCCACTTGAACTCAGACGGTGTACAAGCAATTCTCCGTTCTTTAAACTTCGAGCTACACAAAGCCTGAACGGATAAAAGCCCAGAATCGGGACGTCTGGCATCGCCTTGTGAAAACGGCAACGTTTCGTATTGTGGCACGTCAGTTATTGCTGTTGGGCGTTGTTGGTGTTCGTTGTTGTTTTTGTTGATGATCTGGGAAGCCAGACCATGACGGTTGCAAACAGTGCTGAAACGTGTGGTTCGAAATCAGACTGACTGCCAGCATGCCCATATTTCCATGATACTTTGAGTATTGTGGTAACGGCACTATAAGTCTTTATGAAGGCTTGCATGAAGTCCATTACATGACCTTGACTTGACTTTCATAAAAATCAATACAGGATAAGTGATGAATTAAGAAGCCAATTGATTGGCAATATTCTTCTAAATCCAAACAGTATAATTTATAAATAAGTGACTTGTAAGAACTTATGTGGATTTGACAGACAAGATATAATTACCAGAAACAATTGATAATACAATTTCTACACCAAAAGTTAATCAAAATAATAATTCAGAACTTTCCTGCTGGGTCATTCCAGCTCAACTCAACCAATGCCTCCCACCCGACCATCTCAGAATTGGTTGAGTTGAGCTGGAATGACCCTGCTACTAATAATAATTATAACTTTGGTTTTATAATAATTTGTAACACAGTTATTTTAATTAAAATAAAATTTGATTTAGTTTAGGTAACCAAATACAGCTCAGTTAACACTACAGTATTTACTTAAGACCACCATAATAAATAAATCAACATGTAAATCCCAATGCTAGCACTAACAAGTTCAATAATACTTTTCACAATATATTTCAATTGACCACATCGAAACAGTAATGTGCAAAAGTTACTTAATAGAATTTCTAATCTTAACTAGGATTATTTTTTACATTTCTTTAAGAGAATATAAAGCTATATAGATTACTTCTGTAAATGTTCTTTAGTTACAAAAAGACCCAGATATCAATTACTGTAAAACTGATTATTGAAACGAAATAGTAAAATTTCCAAATTTCTCTTAGGCAGCAAAGTACTCCACATTGAATGCATTACTACATCCTCTGTTAAACACAAAATAGACGCAATCCGTTGATCCCATCTGCATGCTGCAACAAGCTTGTGGATAAATTCTGAGCTGCTCTAGCATAAATCTAAGCATAAATGTAAAATTGGATAAGATGCATCTTTTACTGATGACGCAGAAACTGAAAATAAATCCATTATAATTCATAAGCAAGTACTTGAACTCAGTTCATTCATATCAAAGCCTGTGATTAAATCCTGTTGTCAGATTGGTAGATCACAAACTGGCAGTTGCAATTCGTTGCTCCAACTGTCTGTATCGAAGGCACAGCTCATTGTACACCTAAAACACATTTTATTTTGTCAAATGCTACAAAAAAACAAGATTACCAAAGGATAACCTCTAAAAGTAAAATAAAACTGATGTGCACTTCAATAAAAATGGTTTTTAAAAGCAAGTGAAGAGTAAGCCGAAGTCATCATCACAAGGCATATTTATCAGATCCATGTGTTAGTCTGACCAGGACGAAGAGAAGGAATGTTCTTGACAGACGTGTCACTGTGACTGCTGTCTTTCAAGACTTAGTTAACTTTGTTTCTCTGCAAAGCAGCCTTTCTTTGCATGTATTCCAACAATGTTTGAAAACCGTTTTGTTTGTTTTGTTTAACTACCGTTTAGTGATGAAAGATTTTGGAATGCTTCGAAGAGTTGTCCTGAACAAGCATGATATAAATGTGTGATCATAACAGTGAAATCAATCCTAAAATCCCTTCTTTTTATAAGTTTGGGGTTTAGCATTTAGCATAATTTTATCCTGTTGTTCCTTCATTTATTATATTGGAAGTGTTTACTAACACCAACCAGTGAGCAGCATTAATAAATAACATTAAACCTCACAAATTTAGCAGACAAGAGCAGCGTTTGCTAAAGCGGCTTCAATTTTCCAATCTAATGTAATCGGACTACTCCTACAGCTCCACTGTAGTAATACACAAGGCAGCAATCATATCTTATGTTGCTTAATTTACGGTAATACCACACCTCAGCAGGTGCAATTTGTGAGCAACAAATGGTGCCAATTCCGAGAAGTGGCTTTAGAGTCAAATTTCTGTTTCTTCACCAGACTCAAACCATACAGACTTACACACTGATTCTCAAGAAGGCCCTTACAGAGACAGGACACATAACAAGCAGTTCAAACTGCAGCTCAACTCACAAGTACGGCAGATCCATCCGGAATGGCTCGACGTTCAAGGTCAACGGGAGCATTTTCAACAACTTCTTCAAAGGAAATCTTCCCACCCAAAAAACCTAAACACAAAACAGAACAACGGCATAAGGACAGTGGCAAGGCGACCATCGAAGAAAGACCATTTGGTTATTGAATTGCCATGCTTCAGCAAAACCTCAAGGCTCATTCTCCAAAGGCAAGGCATCACTGAGAGACAACGCAATTCCTTCTATTATGCCCCATCATTAGTTAAAACAGCAGTCCATTTGAGACTGTTAGGTGTTTTTGGCTTGAGCACAGTAACTATGTCAGCATTTCCTTATTGGCTGTGGCTCAGTAACAATGAACCATGATGTTTAGTTTCTGTTCAAGTGACAGTATTGAAAACTGAATCCAAGCAGCCTATTTGCTTTCAACTTCTGCACAACTAACAATGACATTTTAATCTCAGTTAACTTGACTAATGACCTTGGGAAAGTCGATTTCCTATGTTACCTATTTGCCACTAGCATCACCTCAGAAGTAAATGCAAGTTTTGTGATGCTCTGTTCGTCCGTCTGTCCATTGTTCATATGCCTGCCTGTCCGTCTGTCCACCCAATCATTTATCCAGAATTCAGTGGCCTAAGACAATAAAATCAGCCCCTTCTTAAATTCAACTATAGGACATGAGTCGACCCAACCCATAATCACTCTATGAAAGAAACAATCCTCCAACAAACCATGCTTGGCTCTGTAAGCACTTCCAAGACAAGCTGAATTGGCGACTGTTTGAACATAGACTGGAATGTTGAAAACGTCTGCAAGAACCTGTAGAAAAATTTCAAACATTAGAAGCAAAATATCATCCAAAAGCTCAGATATTGCCATGAATACCTTCTAAGCATGCGTGCTTTCTGAGTGGTTCTTCAAAGGAACTATCTATATGCCTGGTTAAATTAAATTTAGATAGTAAGTAATCAAAGACCACGCAAAATAACCATCAGTCATCAACAAACCCTGCAGTAGTTAGAACTTGTGAAACATCATTTCTGGGCTAAAGTTTCATAATTGTAAATTTATATAATTCTTCTTCAAGGAAGTCTTCAAGGGTGCCATATAAATGTGGACTAGGTCCAAGTTTTCTTTTCATAATCATCGAAAACCGCCCAAATATTGCAAGATTTGGCTTAGTAGTAAGCCAGGTAGTCAACTTTAAGCATTGCATATGCAGTTTAACTTTTAACAATCAAGTTTTAGTAAAAAAATGTTTACCTGAAGAAGAGCTCTGTTAGATGAAGCACCACCAGTTGCTAGGATCCGACCACTCTGGCCTGGAAAAATCCAAAGTTGTTAAGAATTGCAAAATAAAAACTAGATAATACCTTTCAATAATGAAAGCTTTATAATTCTAAGAAACTCTGTGCAAAGTTTCTAATAAGAAGTTTTAGTTTATAAGCACTGAACATCAGATTAATTTTCCACAGATTTTCATTATGAAACACAAAGGTAGTCAAGAAAAGCTGCCAAAAAGTTGCATACCCAACTTGTATCCAAGGTTTTCTGAATGAACTCGCTTGGCCATCAGCTGACCCTCTACAATTGCTCTCACCTCAACTGCATTCGGAAATGACCTAACCTGCAAAATGTACGAGTAACCAACCTTGCATCAAATTCATTTTCAACTTATTAAAAGTCTTAAGATACTAGTATGTACGTGTGTACGCATGTATGTATGAAAAAGACTCAACATACTGCCTTTATGTACCTCACAAGAGTGCTGTACATATGGCTATCAAACTGAACTAAGCAAGTGCATGTTCAGAAGGCAGATTAAGTATGCTGAATAGAGTCAAATGCAACAGTAAGCAAATGCAATGGCAGACTGTTCCAGGAGGCAGACTGTTCCAGGAGGCAGACTGTTCCAGGAGGCAGACTGTTCCAGGAGGCAGACTGTTCCAGGAGGCAGACTGTTCCAGGAGGCAGACTGTTCCAGGAACAGACTGTTCCAGGAGGACAGTCCAGTGGATGAGAAGCTCAGTGTGGAGTTCGGAAGTGTGGCATCTGCTTATCTCGTGGGCAGAAGAGCACAATGATTGCTGACCTGGCTGATTCAAAACTGGAACACAAGGCTCCTTGATGTCTACTCTACTTGAGTTTTTCACCTCAATACTTGAGAATTTCTACTCAATACTTAACTTCTTTACTTGATACTTAAGTTTTCTTCTAAATACGTGCACTCAGTGAAAGAAACCCTTCTAATCATGCACTCCAAAAAGTTCTAGTCATGCACTCCAACAGAGCACTTGCAGTTGACATGTAGCCGAAACTAAGAAATAGCTTTCACAATGATTAAAGCCAGCAAAGCATCTGAAAATGCACGAATTGGAATTGAATCCCTCGATAGGTCAGCTGATGTCTTGATGCATTTGGAAAAGTTAGCCAGTCTTTAATCGCTGGCAGGTCGATGCTACAAGATCAGCCAGTAACTATATTTCGTCCTTGCCATCACTAAAAAATCCAACTAAGCACGGGTATAAATGTGCATCAATAGCCACACCCTTTTTCCAAATTAGAAACACTGAAAACCGATTGCAAAACCTCTTCTTAGCTCGCTACGACCGTTGAAAACATGGATGCAAAATCAGCTTATTTACATAGGAAAGACACTGGTTCCCTATATTTGCCAGCAGTTTAAAGAAGAGCACCCTATAATATCACACAGGCACAGCAATGTACCCTGTGTCACACTGATGTGCCAGTGGTGCTTAAAGGGTTAAAAGACATTACTCACCACATCATCCTTGGCATCAAATCTAAAGACACCGACGGCATTTGGCGTAATTTCAGGAACGTAGAAGTAAATGCCTAAGGATGCAATAAATAATGCATAAAAATAATCTTACAAATGACTAGAAATGACACAGCAACTATAAATTACCACATTTTAAAAGATTATCATAGAATAATGCAGAATGCACCTATAAAGGAAATATTTAGCCTATGGCCAACAGCAAATCTATTGTGCCTTTGATTCTTAGCTTTTTTCTATTGCGCACAATCAGTTTGCTAGTAATGACTTACCTATATTTCCATTGTTTCCAGGTGGAGTTGATTCCAACACCTTCTCAAATTCAGCCCAGCTCCCATCTGCACTTTCATTTCGCACCCGTTCTCTTGCAAGGGATCCATTTTTGAAGCTACAGTCGCAAAATTCAATGACAATATTGGTGAATTTAGTCCACAGCTTGAAATTTCTGTATTGCTGGAAGTAGACGATGACAACGATGATATCATGCTAAGTTACCCAGAGTGAATCCAGAAAATTGCTTTAGACATAACTTTTATTACTGGCACTGTACCAACATAAAACAGCCAAATTCAGTTTTAGGTAAATGTCTGTTAAATGTAATGCTAAAAATTCCTCAACTTTTCTCATTTCAGGTGTGCATAACAAACTGATTAAAAATTATGATTTCAAACAAAAGATGAGGATGATGCTGATTAATTATGAAGATTAAGTACCTAAATATTTAATGAAAATGACACAGATACTAGAAGTGCTGGGTTACCAGAGCATTCCCATGTAGTCTTTAGTCTCAAGAGGGTTGATGAGGCTGAGACCTTCAAGAGATGCCTTCGGTTCATGCAGCCATAGCAACACTGTATCACTTGTTCCTAGGCTGACCTGCATAAGAAGTTGACGGATTATGAAATAATTGAGTGCAGTAAATGATTAACAAGTCTGGCTTACAGCAAGGCAATTAATATCATGATACAGTATTGTTATCACTTGGAATCCCCAATACTTTCATCAGTATCGCAGTGAGTACTGCGACACATTTATTTTGTGGTATTGCTTGCGTATCACCAATAGTTTTTAGCCATTGAATCAGTGATACTCGATAACAGTATTCTTTTTCGCTATCTGTGGTCTCCTGTCCAATTTTCTGTAAAAATTTGTGATTGACAAAGCGCAAAATACCATCACAAGTAAATCATGGTGCTTCTCATTCGATTCAAAGGTCTATGGTTTTTGAATGTTCATTACTGCAAACAAAGGGATCCACCAGAAGCCTTCATTGATTGACGATAAAACTGACTAGTTCAGTGTATTAATTTGTGAGAATTTGACAGCCGGTAGTTTCGAAATTGTTTGTAAAATTAATTAGATGTTGAAAATGAGTAGTCCTGTTGAAATTAAGAAAGCAGAAGCAGCCAGGTGACTTTCTTAAAATAATATATTGCTGTGTTGTTAGGCAAAGCACTTTCAGGCAACATTTGAGAAGGAATGCAAATGCCTTACACATCACAAGCATATAAATAAATGAACTCTGTAATCATAAGACCAAATGTCACTGTGACCCATACTATGTGAAGCATGATGAAATATATGCTCCTGTCATGCTTAAACAACGTCTTCTTAAAATTCTAACTTAGATTCACAAGTTTATAAACTTTGTGATAACTTAAACACAAAGTCTAAAGTCATTACAAAAATTATTTGTAGTGAAGTATTAAAATTTATGCAAAAAATGCAGTGGGTCAGCTATTTTGCAAAGGGGAAGGACTAGTGTTGGGCTATCTGCTGCCAGGAATTACTTTGATGAATACATCTGCAGAGCTTTTTCAAGCAGTCTAAGCCACTGCAATTACATGAACCATTAATCCGAACTTCGCTTGCAGGAACTCACTACAGGTTTGGCAAAACCTTTTACCTTCTAAGTTTCTCAAAACAGCATGCACTTGAAATGACAATATGCTTATGCCTGGAGAAATGGTAGTAGGGTGCACTATAGTGAAGTATCGCATAGCTTATACTTCATTACTGCTCATTAACTTTACTATCAGCATTTTATGGACAATAAAGGTTATCATACATACTGAAAAGTATTGGTGAAAGTATTGGTACTGATACGCAATACTTAAAAAAACAGGTTGGTATTGGTATTGCCAATAACGAAATATTGGTATTGGTAATATATTTTTCCAGTGTTGTTAACAATGCTGGCTTACAGCATATCCACTTGTGTGTTATGGCTAGACACAAAATGTGGCACGTAGTAACAGTCTTGTCTGGCAACAGCCAAAATACTACAAGTAGACAATGATGCCAGCCAACTCTGTGTGGGTTAAATGCTAAGTGCATAAACACTTAGTCTTGCTGGTACATTATGTTACACTGAATGACAGAATATGAGAATTATTACTCACAATGACATCACCATCTCGACATCTCACTCCAGCCAAAGAAGCTTAAAACGAACAGACAAACATCAAAGCTGGAAAACTACATGTTATCTGTCACTTTAGTCAGAAAAGCACATATAAAACAACAGGACCTAGCTGTAATTACTAGCATATTTGATCTGCTAGATTTTCTGAAATTAAAATTTTTCATTCTTCAGACTTTTGCTTCATTTTCTGGCAGCCCCATTATAAGAATTTTTTAGAAAGGCCAAATCTGTATTGAGATGCTGTGCTAACTGCATCTTCCGCATGACAGTCAGGGCCAACTTAGCCAAACAAGACAGCGCCTTACATGGTAATACTGAGGACGTGCAGCAAAAGCTAAACAAATAAAAAGTGAAACATGTGAAATGGAAACTAATAAACATACCAAAATGCTAAGCAGATCTCTTGGTACACCAGAATTTTCTTAGAATGTGCATTATCACAGTATCAGTTCTGATTTACAAGATTAGGAATATGAATCTCAAATTTAATTAGCTCTAGAGCACAAATTTGTTACATTGCACCCAATTTAAAATGTAGTACATGCTACGGATGTATCAGTAAGGTCCTGTGTACATATAAAACTTCTATGCTTAGAGAATGGCAACATGGTATTGACTCAAAAGTAAACTTAGAAGCATTTTTTAAATTTAATTCTTATTGTTCTCTAATATTTACTATTTGTTATACCATTCTTGAAACACTTTCCTAAAATGCAGCATTAATATTTCTCCAGATTCATTGGACTGCTGTCATCATATAAGCAATCCATCTGAAATATTCTTCTTAAACTCAGGACAAATATCGTGAGAACCATTGCCAATACGTGTGTACTGATGACCACAGTTTGTTCTTACTACATTTGTGCAAGTGAGTATGATAGTATCTCAGACAAGAGAAGCCAACACAGGCTCACAGCAGACAAGTTACCTGGGTTATCGCCAGTAAAGGCAATCACTTTGCAATCAGGCGAAAACCTGTATCTATCGACAAGGTAACTGGAAATATTGCCCTGGAAAAAAACAAAACTAAAGTTCAGCCAACTGAACAGAATGGCAGACTTTCATTGCTCAACTGCTATAGTGTGCTGGAGATACCAGTCTCAAGCGCACATAAATATGAATGTTGTTTGGCCCAACAAACCCTATGAAACTGAATGGATCCTGGCCCTTCACATCCCACGAACTTGAATCGCTTGACCCTTCACATCCAATGAAATTGAACATCTGACTATTCACATCACAAGAACCTGAAAGGCATTTGGCCCTTCATACCTCAATGGCATTTGGTGCTTCACATCCTTGTTGCCGTATTGCTTGGTTCACTGTCGAGCAACGCATCTTGATAACTGAACATTAGTGCCAGTGAGATGATGATTAATTCTATGTGAAGACTTGAATCCACGTTCACCAACCTGTCAAGACTGTCGTGGCAAACCAGATTAATATGGCCTTGGTTGATTTCATCTGGCCTCCGCAGAAGGTGTAACTGCTTTTTGTATCATATGACCTTCAGGTTCACGTGATGTGAGGAGCAGATGCCATTCAATTTCATGGGATGTGAAGAGTCAAAGGCCATTCATGTTCAAGGGCGCAAAGTGCTAGACATTACTTGTCTCAATATCGTAAAAGGCAGGTCTCGTGGTAGACTTTGTAAAAGTGCTCTATTATTACCAAACAGTTTTTATTTCAGGCCGTAATGCATTCTGATGGCAGATGGTTTACGAGTTAGGCTTCTGAACAGATATGCAAACAGCAAATAATTTCATTGCACAAGTATTTTCAAAAAGCAAATAATCTAATTCATTCTGCTCAGCATCTCTGTCACAAAGAGGTGACTTTAAGGGAAGAGTGCTTCATTTTTGTATCTGCGCCATAGAAAATTCATACTGACTCACAATATACCATCAAGGCAAAGGTCACAGATTTACTGATCCACTATCAAGTCAAAGGCCATGTTTAACGAGCATTATTGGACCTGTACTGCAATGAGGGCAAGTTCAAAATTCCTGCACGGAAGAGCCATAAGAATTCTGTTTGACACTGTTTTAAATACAAAAAGTTCTTTTACAGGTCATTGGTCAATGTTTACGATAGTGCCATCTGTTCAAGACCGACCTTTGTCAGAGCAAAAGCCTTCAATTAATGGCACTTCTTACCACAAGGCCTCACACAGCTGATGACTGGTAACAGCAGTCACTGATGCTGAAGCAACCAAAAGATCAGGTTGCAGGCCACAGTGAATGCGCTTTGTTACCAGACAGCAATAAATGTTATTTGCTGCTCCTGGATATTTTAAGAACATAGAGCAAAGGGCACAACCAAAGTTTCCCTGTACTTAAAATCAGACCGTAGCTTTGCATTTGACAGTCATTTGAGACAGTCAGATCAAAGAACAGCTTGTTCAGAAAAGCCAGGAGTTTGCAGAAGTCTTTTCAAGAATAAAAGCAGGTAAGAAGTGAAGCTTAGAAGTGCAACATTCATACACGCAAACATAGAAGGCAAGACCGAACTGGACTAAAAGCTCAGATCATCTCAACGTTGCCTGGAATGAGAATACAGACGCCCTGATGAACTTGCTATCCTCAGAAGACTAAAACTTTGACCAACACAGACACCTTCTGTTTGCCAAGAAACAATATCTGTCCTGTCCTCTAGATGTAGACTGAACTTTCACTGCCTTGTTAGATAAAGTATAAGCATAACACTAAAGTATGTACGTATGTATACATGTAAGTAAGCATGTATGCACAGAACAGTCATGCCCATCTACAGATGGGCCCAAAACTGGCTTCCGTCATCCCTTCCATTTTCTCCCCTACCACTTCCTTTCCTTCCCTCTTCTTTCCTCCCTTAAGCCAACCTTTCCTAAGCTTAGCCTTCATCATGCTTGGGATGAGGGTTGTTACTTGGGCTATTATTATATATATGTAACCATTATATATATATATATATATATATAGTATGTATGTATGTATGAAAATATACATGTATGTACAGGTGTAACTGTACATGTAGGCATGGAAGCTTCTCGAAGGCAGGTCCAACTGACATTGGTTGTATTATGTACTACATACATGTGATATTGTTTCATGGGAGTTGGTGATTCTAGCCAACTGTTTCATTTACAGATTACGTATCACAAAAGTGCTAAACAAAATGAAGAGAACAGGAATTGTCTTTCTGATTCTCATATCTTGGATGACCTGTTCAACTGAAGCAGCAAGGATTCTACTTTTACCGCTCAATATGAACTCGCACGTTCTCCTTTTTGCCCGTCTTGGGGAGGAACTGGGCCACCTAGGCCACAATACAGTACTAGTTGCCCCATCAAATGCCAAAACTCCACATGAAATGGCTCACAAAAACTTTACAATAATTGTTAATCCCGTTCCGGAAAAAACATCGTACTGCAGTTCCCGTGAGTTTTCTGAAATAATAGTGGAATACACTCTTTCCAAGTCAAAGCTATGGACGCTGACAAAATTGTCAAGCTACTTCAAAACGTTCATTCAAAAAGTGCAGTCTGACTACCATAATTTGTGGAGAAACAAAGACATCATGAGACAGCTGGAAAATTTCCAGTTCCAGTTTGCAATTACAGATCTGGGTGCAGGTGAATTCAGTTACCTCATTCCACTTCATCTTGGCATTCCATATGCCACAGTCTCCGTATCAAGTGCTGCGCTGGCCTATCGAGTTCCCAGACTGCCTTCTTTCGTATCAATGGCTTACACGGACGAAATGACCTTCTACGAACGTCTGCTAACCTTCCTTTACGACATCACACAAACATTGAGTGCTGACACGAGCGTACAATATATCAACAAGTATATTCCACACTTAAAGGCAACAGGTGGTCTTGAGCTGCATATCAACTCCAGTTTCTGGCTTTTCACTGAAGACCCTGCACTAGGATTTCCTAGACCACAAATGCCAAATACATTAAGCTTTGGAGACATCATGGCTAGGCCAGGAAGACCACTTCCACGAGACCTCCAGGTATATCTTGACGAGGCAACCCAGGGTGCAATACTTGTATCCCTTGGAAGCTACTTAGACTACATTCCAAAGTTCCTTGCTCGTAATTTCTGCAAGGCATTTCGCAATACGACCTACCGTATTATCTGGAAATTGCCGAAAGACGAATTTTGCCATGATGCAAAGAATGTGAAAATACTGCCATGGTTGCCACAAAATGACATCCTTGCTCACAAAAATGTCAGACTCTTCATAACACATGGTGGATTCAGCAGTTTTGCTGAAGCAACATATCATGGCAAGCCCTTAATCATATTCCCAATGGCAATAGACCAACCAGGCAATGCAGCACTGGCCGTCTCAAGAGGCTTTGCAATAAAGATGGACATTTCTGAGTTCTCCAGCGATGAACTAAGAGGAAACATTGAAAAGATGATGAATAAGGCAAACTGCACGCAGAATGCAAGGAAGATCTCATCAGTATTTCGCGATAAGAAGGACACTGCAGCTGAGCGTGTCTCATTCATGATAGAACACATCCTGAAGTATGGTGATGCACACCTTCGAACTGCAGCCTTCAAACTCTCTCTCGTGGAATTCCTGATGTTTGACATATTTTTATGTTTATTAGCAGTTCTGCTGTTTATGGGGATTTTGAGTCTGGTGCTTGTTTGGTGCTTCTGCAAAACACTGAGCAAGTGCTTAGCAAAGGGGAAAAAAGTGAAAGTGGCATAAGCAAAGCCCAAAAAACTAACATTCGTTTCAATTTTTAACCAAATAAGGATATCATTTCTGCAGCTAAATGCTCACTGTTACTCTTATTATGTGAGCTTGAATGTCTCCAGCAATGAGATGCTACTGAAGTTAAGTATTCCATAATGGCAAGGTCTGAAATAACGAATAGTCCCTAAGCATCCAACCACACACTCATCAAAGACCTAACAAATTCCAACATAACTCCAAACTTGCCCAAATTGCTCTTGTCTCCAGCAAAAGGAAAACAAAATTCTCACATCTGTTGTATTTGGCACAAGTTTTCAGATGGGCACAACCACTTCACGAGATTGGTAAAAGCGCAGCTCCATTATAATATTATTCACGTCAAAACACATAGCTTACGGGCTTGCAATGATAATGTAGGCCATGAGATTTTCCAGTAAAAACCTTGTTATAATGTTTTCTTTACAACTCTGTACAGTAAAAACATACACATCTTTGTCATTTAAGCATAAACTAAAGACAAAGAGGGCTGAAATATGGAGCACAATCTGCATTGCTTGGTTTCATTTATTGTTTACAGATCCACTCGTATTTTAATACATTATGCGACAATGACAATTTGTTTTTGCATTTACACCATATAAAGTTAAGGGTTAAAGCTGTAATTTGTTGAGGCTCTGTGGATGTTTTTTGGGTTCTACCATTTTCAGAAGACATATGAAAACAGAAGATTCTTCTGACAATTTTTACTGGGTTTTTCTTCTTCCAGAAGAGGACAAAACTCTTCCAAAAAATAAAACTGGAAGAGTGCTTCAGATGATGCAAAGCCTTAACTTTGCTACACAACACTCCAAGTACCCATCTTAGATCTATCATAAACATGTGAAAATTGGCAAAAACTATACCACAGCAATTACTACAGCTATCAGTGAATGACAATGATGATAAAGCCCAGTGACATGATTGGCAAATGTCGAGTCCTTGGTCACACCAAACTCCTACACTCCAAACAGAGCTATTATTCATGCTAACTCTTCTTCCCATTTTACTGGAAAGGCCTCTTGTGAGTTTAGAAGAGACCTCTTCTGATCTTGGAAGAGGCCCAAAACATAGCTTTATCAATAAAACCAAATGTTACTTACAACACAGGTTGCTGAAGGCACAGCAGGTCCAAGCTTATTCTCCAGATCAGTGATATCATATGCCTGAAAGAAGTCAACAAATATCTCTTTGCCTAAACTCAAGGAATTTTGATAGCACACATCAACAACCGTAAAAGAAAACGATGTTGAAAAAACTTAAACTACGGTGATATAAATTTTCCATTATTTCCATAAAAGCAGCATCAGTATAAACATGGCCTATAAACATGGCCAGCATCAGCGTCTCTGTTTGCAGGGTTGTGGGGAATGGTATCTGATTGGTTAGAGCACTTGGCCTGTAATATGGAGAGCATGGGTTCGAGGCTTCTCTGAGATGGTTATTGTGTAGGAATACAGAGCAAATCCTTCACCCATAATTGCTCAGCCCCATCAATTAGACATTAGATAATGGCGCTTATAAAATGCAGAAATAATGATAATTTAGCTTTGGGGTAATGTTGTTATTTGTCAAAAGAAGTATTGACAGGCCATCAACTAGATTCATCAGCATTTTCCAACTCATTACTATCCATTTTCATTTCCTTTCCAGATTTCAAAGCAATAAATCTAATAGAAAATGCTAAAAACTAAACTGTAGGCAGAGACGGAGACTTAGGAAGGCCTGTTTACACTATATAAAATAAATTACAGACCTTGATGCAATCCTGTGACCATCTTCGGCTCCTAAGATCGAGAAGATTCATTCCCGATCCATCGCTCTCGTCAATTGGAGCATAGGTTCCGATGAATAGGCTGGCACCAAAACTGCTTACAAGAGAAATTCTCTGAGTGCAGGAAAAGACAACAGACATAGAAGTCAAAATCTAAAATTGGCTCGATGTCCCTACGCAGTTTACACTTCTACATCACTGATAAGCAAAGTTCACTGAGATCCAGACTGGAAATGGACCTAATATGAGATTCAATCAAAACTGTATGGATTTGCCTGTTATGTGCATTTATCAAATTATTCAACTGTTAATATTTATCTTTTTATTCGCTATGACTTACTTTCTTGATACATCTTGAGATGACCCTATATAAACTCATTAAGTGAAATAATCTGTTTGTGTATAAGTAGAGCATCTCAAAAAGAAGATTTACAATGCCTCAAGTTACAGTTTACCGTAAATACATCAAGTATGTACAGTATGTGTACAAAATTATGTACACTGTGTAATGTATGTATGTGTGTAATGCTATGATGTATATATAGGTATGTATCTAAGTATGTGTGTGTATGTGGTGTGTGTGTGGGTGGATGCACGTGTGTATCTATCTATCTGGCCTTAAGAGAGAAAGTAGAGTTAGTCTGGGGTCATGTATAAAATAGCCAAATACATACTTCAAACAGCAGAGTTGCACATCCTGAGCTATAACTGACCTCTGTGTTGTCATAAGCATTTCTTTTCTGCTTAAAGATCTTTGTTATCTGGTTCCCTGTTATACGATGATATGCTCGACATCCTGTAATTTCACTCAGCCGCTGTTTTCAGAAAAAATAAATGGATTCACATTCTGAAATCTCATCTAAGGGTCAAAACAGTTCTAAAACAATCAGAACAGTTAAGAGCTGAAGACAATTCAAGTTTATCCATCAAGGATACTAATTAATTAAGTATGGCAGCCTGGAACTCACTACAAGCAACCCACATGAGTCAAATTAAACCATGCTGTACTGATGCCAATTTTAGGTCTTGTTCACACAGTGGTTTTCTCAGGAAGAAAGCAGCAATGCAACGTATTGTATAGACGAACCCACCAGAGGTCCTCCAATCTTCTTCTCAACCTCTTGGCACTCCACATCTGTACTTGCATCCATCCAGATTGGTGACTCTTCGACGCTGAAACAACCCTATAAAAACAGATACGTTAAAATCTCACACATCACAAACTTATCAAAGCTATACAGATGTTTTTCTTAGTTCCCACATTTAAACAACTGTAAACAAAACTTTTTAAAAATTATTCAACATTCAGTACAACTCAGTAACATGAAGATTAGGAGCGGCCAATACTTCACTGACATACAATGTCTCAACATACAAATTTATCAATGACATTTGTAACTCAAACTCTCAACTGAGTACAAGACAGACTATCGCTATCAAATTTTCTTCGTGCTCTCAAAACAACTAACCCATAATCGCTTTACAAATGCCGTTTACCACCAAGACAGCAGACCTGTTCTCACTGGTTTAAACTGGCCTCCCGCAGATGCGTAATCGTGGGTTTTCCAAAATCCCTACTCATCACAGTGTAGGCTTAATTGCGTGCCCACAAAAACTGTGGAAAATTCCACAGCACATTTGCCAGCCAATCACAACAGATCAACAAAATGAAGAATTCCAGATATATGGCAGTTTCTGCCAATGCCAAGTTAGCCCAAAATATAGGTCAGACTCACGGCCAACTGATCAGAAAAACTTTTCAAAGGATCAAGTGACGACAAGATTTCTCTGCTTTTGCATTTCCAGTAAACACTTCCATGTTGCTACAACAAAAACAACAAAGATTAAACTGTGCAAACGTTCCAAATTATTTTATATGCCCTACCAATTAGCAAACACAGTTCCAAATGCTGGAATGGCTAGAAGAAAAAAATGCAAATTTTGCAAAACTGCTGCTTTTGTAGATGATTAAAACTGAGTACCAAAAGAAACATTTCTAACTGTAGTATGCCATTTATGCTACACTCAGAGAAGCAACCATGAATTTGTGCTAAATGACTAAAACAAAGCTGACCTGACAAAGGCAGTCAGATATGTTCCCATGGTCAAGTGGCTCAGAAAGTTGGTGAATAAAGTATATGACCAGCTCTCAAAAAATGAACCTTAAATCAAATTTTCAACTTTGAGGTATTAATACAACTACATTATACGCTCATTTGCCTTTTACTGAGATATTACTTAGCATGGTTGCATAGATAATTAAATTTTAACAGTATATATGATACAATATATATGACATCATGAAAACTGTTAACAATTAAGATTACTGGAATTTTCATACAGGACATCAGTCTGGCCTAAGCAATCAAGACTTATATTCAACTCACGACAGTGAAATTTTGCTGGAAAGTCACAATTGCTTATGATGTAATATAATATAATCTAATTACTTCTACAGCGCTGTTATCATAATGCATAAAGTACCAATTGATGGTCACTTAAGTAAACTTGTACCCAAAATCACAGTCCGTTATAGACAATCCTAGCATGAAGATCAAGCAATAACTCGTTAATTCATTAAAATGCGTTAAGCATTATAGTGAGTTAAAAAGTCGCATGTTATTGAGTCTTCACTGTAAAGTTGAATGGAAATCTTTGACGCTAAACAAAGCAGCAAATATGTGACTATAGTCAGACAAGAACAGGCTTCTCTTACTTGTCCTGCTCCTGAAATTGCAGCAACTTTGGAGAAATCAAATCCTGAGTCCTTCAGCCTCTCCAGCAGCAAATCAATTGCCTAAACATGGCAGAATCTACTTCATACAATCCAGACAATTTATTATAACAAATAATGACCAAGGATGTATATTTTGTGAATTCGAATGCCATTCTGCTTAAAAGCAACATCAACTGAAATCTTGTGCATTATGATAACGGCACAATAGAAGCTTCCAGATTAGATTAGAACTGAGACTAATTGTGGCTGTGAGCAAACACATAACTAGTCATGAAAACTTAGCAAAGCACAGCTGAGCCACACTGACAGTTGTAAAATGTCTGGTTTGCCAGATGTTACATGGAGTGCGTGAACAACTCAGCTTTTATACTTCAGCCACATAAACCCAACCTAATATCTGCAATTTTCAGAAATCATTTGGAATCAGGCTCAGTGAACTGAATCCTCGAATCCTAATGTTAACTATAGTAAGACACATGCAAGGTTTCACAATAGAATCATGTGTCACTAAAACAGCTGCACCATGCGCACACATCATTCAACATTTTGAAGGTCAGATTTAATGGTTTTTGGCAAGTCAAGCTGCAAACACATATGTACCTGATCCAGAACAAATGTCAGTCTTCATCTTAATGTCAAGAACTTTGGCAAATGTTCTTGATGCCATTATCAAGGTGCTTATGCTACACTTATTATTTGACCATAAGTGGCAGTTACACTTCCAGGTGATCACTGACTTACACTTGTGTGTTCTCATACCAATAAATACAGGTCAGATTAGATCTGATAAGATTAAATTACATTCTTGCTAGGTCTGTCAATATCTGGTGACATCGTGACAAAGGTAAAAACGTGGAAAACTTAGTGTTAGGGCAAAAAGCATAAACCATAAATAACAGCAACGAAAACTACTCAACAATCCTTCCCTACAGGTTGTAAGGCTAAAAATGATTCCCTAACTTCATATGATACCTTGGAAAACAAGTGTTATCCAACCCTAGTTCCAGTAAGTCACAATCCAAATCATGCGGACATAAGAGTGGAATGTAAAACAGTTTAAAAGATGCAAATGTCACCTTGATCCACATGAGTGGAGGAGCGGTCACTGTCACACCATCTTCATCATGATGAACTCCACCTGTTGTTCTAAACGATGAGTTACAGGTAAATACAAATAAATGCTCTTTACCTAAGCTGTACAGAACATCTTCCTCCTAGGTAAAGAGTTCAATATTCGTAATAATGTAATTTACCAGCATTTGCCATGGACGGTAGTTAAATAAGGTAACTAATTAAAAATCCTCGTTGTCAACCTATTCAGTACTCTTAAAAGAATTAAACCATAAGAGCACTCACTATGTAATTATTCGTCAAAAATCTTGTCAGATCATAGTACTAAATCTTCAATGTGTCATCAGAACTACAATCATCGTCAAACAATGACTGACCAGGACACTCACTTCAGTAAGGCATCCACGTCATGCTTTCATGGATGTAAAAGGAATACGTTAAATCCCATGTGCAAACATATTTTTATTATGGTTAGTATTATATTAGCATCATTTTTACAGTCATTACAGACTGGATATTAAAGGGTTCATGCAGTCACATGGACAAGCCTCATAGAAAAATGCTCCACCGCTTGCAATTCCTGCTTTTGCCTTTCACTCAAAACTGAAAACATTCCTCTTCCACAGATCCTATCCTGACACCCCTTCTTCCTCTTATCTGTCTCTGCTCTCCAACCCCAAACATCACCCACCGTAGCTGCCACGCTGTCTCTCTGCCTGACTCTTGGATCTTGACCCAGAACCGAACCCTTTTGCCTATCGATTTGGTTTTGACTGAGCGCGTTGGGCGTTGTAGAAATCTTGGAATTACGATTACAATTTACTGAACAATGGAGAGCAAGTGATCATGGATGGCTGCTACAGACAAACTGTCTTGCAATAAACTTGGAGTGAACTCCATTAAACCTGGTCTTCATTGCTGAAATTTTGAGGTCGCCAGGAGTTGCATCAAAATAGTATGTTTTAAATGCAGGGAACTACAGTTAGGTGCCATTCACACATATAGCATAGACGAACCATATCCAAAAAGAAATCTGTGAAAATGAGCAGGGTTGAGGCTTAATGGTTGCAAAAGAAAAACACATACTGATGAGTACATTAACAACTGCTAGAAATAATGATAACAGAGTGATGACAATAACTAAGGACAGCACTCTGAAAACAAATGCCTCGGCACTCACTTGAACTCGGAGAGATCTGTGTCAAACTTCACATTTTCTTCACAAACAATGTTGAGTAAATCATTTACTGCTATCAGTTTGACCTAAGCACAACAAATATCATTGTCACTGTCATCATAAATATTGTTACACATACAAAACAAACAAGTAAACAACAACAGAGATTGTTGGTGCAGTGCAGACAGATTCTCGTTGCAGAATTCCAGATGGTTTCTATAGATAGAACTTGTAACAAGAACCCTGACTGTTGTAGAAATTGAGCAACATGAATGCATGAAGTAATTTAGTAATTCAGTAATACAACCATGTGGAGTGGCATGAGTGGAAGGAGGACTACTGCCCATATAACCCACTATCCCAATTCTGTGACTTGATTGCTAAACTCTCTAAAAGACGTCAGACAATCGCAACCCTCTGCAGCTGAATATAAGCAAAAGTAACACAGATTCAGATACCAGTATGTAAGTATACATCAATTTATAAACAGTTAACCCTCTGCATGCCACTGGTGCAAACTTGCGATATAGGAAAACTTTCCACGTGCGCTACAAATGCAAAACTGTGACATTATGGGTGTGCTTACTAAAGCAGTTGGAAGTTATGGAACCAGTCTTCATCCTACGTAAATAAGTTAACTTTTACGTTGATAGATAAATACGCTACATGTTCGCTATTAGTTATTTATACACGCGTGGAACAGTTGCGGAGATATTAGACCTGAAATCTGGAGTTCCGTTTCATTTCGTGATTGCGTTTTACAGCTGCGATTGCGAACGAAGAGGAAATTTGGCATATGATTTTTTGTAATTCGGAGTTGGATAAGAGCTAATTTTGCGAGATTTCACACGTTTATTAGTAGTTTATGGTTCTTAATGTTTACTGTTCCCGGCTTCAATGTGCATTTCTGAACTTTGTAAAGGAGGGCGTTATGTGATGTTGATGTTATTGTATTGCAAATTTAGCCCTAAATTCTCAAAGCAGCTTTGATCTCTACAGAAGCCCGACAAATAAAATACCTCAAAATACAAGTGTTGCTAAAAATCTTAGGCTGCCTTCAGCTTAAACTGTTATTTTACCTGCTGCGTACTGATTTCCAAACCAACATAAACACAACCACTAGAAGCCGCCATTTTTTCAATTTGCAGCGTTTAGCCAACCAAAGGCAGCTAGAAACGACCCTCGTGTTTTAGCACCTGGAGCTTACATTTATACATATGTTAGATATGCGTGTATATCTATACAGAATAATGATGCAGAATCTGATATATATATATATATATATATATATATATATATATATATATATATATATATATATATATATATATATATATATATATATATATATATATATATATATATATATATATATATATATATATATATATATATATATATATATATATATATATATATATATATATATATATATATATATATATATATATATATATATATATATATATATATATATATATATATATATATATATATATATATATATATATATATATAACATATATATGTGGTCAGGGATATAGATATATCAATATAATACCCTGGATGTATAATGCGTGACACTATTTATAACACTGTTATATCTGTCTTGCGTGCCACTGTGCAGTTATATGTAGCCTACAAGGAAGACATGTATGTGGTCAGGATCATCGGGGTAATCAAAGAACAGGATACAACCCTGTGCGAAGTCCAAATTTAGCCAGTAGGTTTACCTCAGTCGTAGGCGTAGCCCTTATGTGCCAACAAATAAATGAACAGAAGAGCCTGGGAAGAAGAAACTGGTGTGTTCCAGTTTTATTAGGCCGCATTAGTGGGAACTTTAGCCTGCAGCCGTAACAATGTTTTCCAGCAACTTGGTCTAACCTGCTTTAAAGTAGCGCTCGCGAATAATCTTGTGCGCTTCTGTTAGCGTTTACAGCGCTTTATTATTTTCAACATTACGTTCACAAACGGTAGGCTTATAGGCCTATGTAGCTAACAGCAGTGGTCTTGGATTCTTGATGTCATCATCATCGTCGTCGTCGCTGTCGTCATATTCATCATCATTGTCATCCTCTTCATCTCTGTCATCATCACCTTCATTGTCGTCGTCATCTTCCTGTCGTAGTCATAGCTGTCGTCAATTTTTCCGTTGGCCGGCGCTCATTCACGGCGTTTGATCCTATCATTTGGAATCATCTATTTACCTCCTCATGTTCGCGACTTTCTAACTGAGACTCTTTCGCTCTAAACTGAAAACTTACCTCCTAGCCTCAGTCTGTTTATGATTAATGTATACTGTTACATCACACCAAGCCAAAATCATCCAACGATAAATTCATTGAAAAATGAACATAGTCGAGGCATACGATCGATTTACAGAAAAACGTGTACATTTAGTTTTAACATTGTTATTCAAATTGAAGCGCTATATAATATTTAAAAATGAAAGTGTGCTCCCGGCATACGTACTCGCAGGACTTCAGCGTGCAAAGATAACCAACATGGCGTCATCGGCAATGATGATTGGAAAAGTTATCAGAAGCAATTCCTTGTGGAAAGCTGTTCGAGTCAGCGTACAGCAAATGAAATTAAATGAAACTGTTAATGTAGTAAGTAAACATAATGCGTAGAACTTGGTAATGACTTCCAAGTCTTTTGAGTTCAGATCTTCAGGTGTTATGTAATGCGAGCAGGTTATTGTCAAGCCATGTAACTGGTAATGAAAGGTTGTTTGGCTGTTAGATCGCTGTTGTCATGGTTGTACTTCAGCCAAAATACCAACCAAGTCCAGGAGCACACCTATGAAAACTGATGTTGATAAAAAATCCGCTTTTACATATTTTTGCTTCACTTGCCTCTTTCTGACCTCAGGTATTTTTGACTTGCCCCGTCCAGTGATGTGATTGCTTTGACTTTTCTTACTTTTCTGTATTACTTCTTATTGCTGTATAGGCTTTGTTTCATTTGAAAACCCATACTACTTTTGAACAATACCAGGTCCTTTCCTAAGCTAATTAAAAAATTGCATTTCATTGTAATGATGCACATCAGCTGATGGTTGCTTCTAAGTAAATAGAGGAGCCAAAATTAATATCCAGCAGGGTAGACAGTGGTTATTGAGGATTTTGGATAATAAAAGTGCATGTTAAGTGTGCTTGCACTTCACCTTGTGGCAAAGACTAAAAGTTTTGTTGCTTTTGGTTGTTTTAGTATTACAATGAGAACAAAAATTACTGGGCTGCTGATCCAGAGATGAAGTGCAATGTTGGAGATCTTGTTCTTCTTCGAAGTCTCTCAGAACCTCGGTCTGATCGCATCAAACACCGAGTACATGAAATCGTGTTTCCTGTGGGTAGCATAGTGGATCCTGTTACTGGAAGACGATGTCGAGGACCTGACTATCTTGATGAAGTCAGCAGGAAATTTGAAAAGCTGTCAATCGATTCTTGATCACCATTTTACAAACTTAGTTATGGCTTTCTATCAGACCATGAAATTAAGAATTAGTCTATCAGACTGTGTGAAATTAAGAATTAGTTTCTTCAGGCATTTCATATTGCGTATGATGTTAAAGCGTTCGATCTTTCTGAATCAAACATGAAAGTGCTTACTTATTACTGAAAGACTTCATTTTGAAAACATCGAAGACTGTTACAGTGATTCGCTCTAGTAGCAAAGCTAAGGAAAGCTATAGTAGTTTAGGCTTGAATGTTTAAAACCTGTGTAATTTCTGTCTTGTTGAGTGTTGAGTTTACAAAATGTATTGAAAAGATTCGGCTTGTGATGCAGCAGAGTTAATGTGTGAGCTCATAGTCAGAATTAAAAGAACTGGCTCCAGGTGGAATTGTAGGGGATTTGAGAAATTTGATATGGGGTTTTGGGATGAAGTTTGGAATTGATTTGCAATGCTTTTCCAGATGGGGAGGGTTTGTTCAGACTAGTTGAACCTAATGGCTTCTTACGATCCCTCATGTCGTCAAAATTTCTTAACTTTCATCTTTATGTAGTGTAAATGCTGTGACGTACTTTTTATGTTAATGATGAGTGCTCGATTTCATAATGCATTTGTTAAATTAAACAAGCACATCAAATCTTGAAAATGCTCTAGGACCAACAGACATTTGCTGGCCCGGTGAAGCATACTGTTAAGTTACCTCTGTCAGTTTTTATATATTAAAGAGCTAATCCTCTGCTGTTACAAGATCAAAGACTTATCATTGTGCAGCCCACTTGAGACGTAAACCCCGAGTCTTGGTCATGCACAGAACCAGGTCCGTTTCATCATGGCCAGAAAGAGTTACAGACTAGGCGATAATTACAGGCTAATCTGTAACTTACCGGGTATCTTTTTATTGGACAAGCTGCATTGGTTGCCCGTGTGAAGATGTACTGAGCGTAAGATCCTTACGCTTACCAATTTACCAAATCATGTTAATCATATGGATTAGTCAACTAAGTTGCTAAGTCAGTCGCTTCATCATCAAGTCACCAGTAATCCATTAATGCCTGACACTGAGGACAAGTTCTGAGTACATATTGAGCTAATATTAAAGCCCGGTCAGTATGCTTATGTAAAGCCAGTGCTTGTAGAAGGATTCCTGCAGTGTCTGCTATAGCAGATTTGGATCTTGACCTGGAACCGGACCCTTTTGCCTATCGATTTTGTTTTTACTGAGCACCTGTGAATAAGCTGGTCCCCACAGCACGACTTTCGTTGGGCGCTGTAGAAATCTCGGAATTACGATTTGAATGCTAATCTAATCTAATCTAAAAACTTCCGTAGCACCACTGTAATAATGCTCAAGGCATCAGTCGATGGTCGCTGCTAAACAAAATCACTGTCCAAGCCAAAGTCCATGATGAGTCCGGGTCGAAAAGCCAGGAGTCCAGAAGTCACAGAGACAGCCTACGGAGGAAATGAGTTCAGGAAAAGATAAGTTTTCAGTCGAGATCTGAAGGCAGAAACAGAATTTGTGGAGTGAACATTTGCCGGAAGAGAGTTCCAGAGTCTAGGGCCAGAAACAGAGAAGGCACGCTTTACCAATAGCTGTTCTTGTCCACGGAATAGTCAGATTTAAACAGCTAGAAGACCTGGTCGAGTGAAGGTAAGTCTTGGGTTCAGTACAGAGTGAAGATAGTGAGGTTGGTTGAAATGTAGTCTTGTATACAATTAGTCCAGTCTTGAACATTATGCGCTTTTCTATGGGCAACCAGTGCAACGATTTTAGGATTGGTGATATGTGATCATATTTCGGAGTTTTAGTGATAGCTCTCGCCAATGTATTTTGAACTCTGAAGCTTCATCAAGTTAGCTTTAGAAATGCCAGTAAAAAGCGAGTTGCAGTAGTCGAGATGGCTGGAGACAAGGGCATTAGCCAAACAAACTAAGACAGAAAAGGGAATGTGGCGCCTAATCCTACGGATATCATGAATGTGGTAGTGGGCAGACCTACATATAGAACTGACATGTTCATTGAAAGACAGATTGGAGTCAAATACAACACCCAAATTGCACAAGACTTTGGAATGACGTCGAAGTCGCGCTTGTTGCTGTGGTATCCCATTTCATGACCTTAGTGACTTTCAACTGACCTAGCTGAAGTTATAAATAATTTCTTAATCCCAAGTAAACATCAGATTTTGACCATGGCCGGATTGTCCCCTCCCACGGGCACGCCATTGTGCAACAGACCTATATGAAACAGATACATTCATCTCTAGGTTTGGTCATGTCTCTGATTTCATGCGAGATGAGTTGCACTGGCTTCCTATGAGTCAGCGCATTCACTATAGGGTCATCGTCTCTGTTTGGAACTCCTTGTTGGGTATTGCCCCCTCTTACTTGAGGGAGCTTTGCCTACCTGTCCGGTCCAATTTGGGACGTGCTTCTCTTCGCTCCGCTGCTAGTTGTAATCTACTAGTACCTCGCACTCGCACCTCGACCATGCAGCGTCGTGCTTTCTCTGTTGCTGGCCCAACCCTCTGGAATGGACTTCCTGTTACTCTACGTCTTCTGCCCCGGGATTTTACTTCTATCTTCTATTCTTCTCTTAAGACTGTTCTCTTTCGCCGAGGTTGGTTTGGGAGCGCTTCTGAGTAGTTTTCTTGAAGGGGCGCTATATAAGTGTTCTGTATAAATAAATAAATAAAATAAATATAGGCCTACCAACATTCATATATAGTTACGAACATGCGTATTGCGTAGGCCTACAGTCGTAACTTACACACGCACAAGGGTTTATTCACAAACATAACCCTCATTCAAAGCAGATCAGATGCAACGGATGATTGGTTAATAAGTATCCATAGGAAAATTACGATAAGATAATCGTCGAACTTTAAGCTTATACCAAAAGCAGAACAGCTTTGAACCAGATCAGTTGCAAGCGGAACTTCGACGTCATTCCAAAGTCTTGTGCAATTGGCTGATATTTTGGGTCAGTTGATGACCTTGTTAGAATTGGATTTAATGATTCATGGTTGCTTTAGGTGTTTTAGAAGCTCTTCTTCTGGTCGCTGGTGAACGAGGGGATGATTTTGTTACTTTGCTTGTGGCCGGTTTGACTGTGTTTTCGATCAGCATCGGAGAACGATCGGATTCTTTATTCTCTTCGACTCCATTCAACAGCTTCCGGTATTCGGCGGACAGCTCCTATTAATCGTAATCGTAATCTCGAGATTTCTACAGCGCCCAACGAAAGCTAAGTCGCGGGAACCAGCTTATTCACAGGCGCTCAGTCAAAACAAAATCGATAGGCAAAAGGGTCAAGATCCAGGAGTCAGGCACTCAGACAGTCGGACGGCTACGGTGGATGGTGTTTGAAATTGAAGCGAGAAGAGAGATAAGGGGAAGAGGAAGAATCAGGATAAGATTTCTGGAAAAGAAGTGTTTTCAGTCTTGAGTGAAAGACCTGCGCAGAAACTGAAAGAGGTGAAGTGTTGGTGAGTTCGTATGATTGACCAGACAACTGTCGCAATTCTGGCGGGAGTTTATTCCAAAGGGGTGGGGCAGCTATGGCTATGGAGCGATTTCCAAATTTTAAGGATGAGGTGACGGGAGGGCGAAGAAGTGTTAGGACAGATGAGGAGCGGGTTGAACGGAGTGGTTGGATAGTAAATAATTGACGAAGATAGGAGGGTTGGGAGGATTGAAGTGTGTTGTAGGTGAGGGATAAGACTTTGTACTCTATTCGTTCTGGTATTTTAAGCCAATGCAGTGATCTGAGAACAGAGGTGATGTGATGGTGTTTGGGGGTTTATTAACGGTTGATAACATTGTTATCCCAGTCATCGTCATCGTAGTAGTCGTTGTCGTCATCATCATCGTCATCATCTTTACCCTAACCAACAAGTTCTTTGACTGTCAGCCGCTCTTTAACTTCATGTCTGACGATATAAATTATTTAATTATTTTACGATATAAATTCTTTGGAAAGTAGGCCTATTGTAGTGAATTCGTCATTCTACGCTGTAACTTACAGCTCAGAACGACGGCAAAGACATACAGGGCCTACGCGTGTTTCTGGATATTTTGCACATGGTGCTTTTAATGGTGCCGCTCAGCAGCGCTGATCGACAGAATGAGAAGGTCGTCTGAGAAAAAGCTGAAGAATTGCTTCGATTCAAACGGTTTTCATCTACCCACCTTAGACGCAAGGCTTAGTTGAAAGCTAGAATCCTCCAGCTTCATGATTTCTGAGATCAAGTCCTTGCATCTAAACCCAACATGAGGCATATTAATATGATTAGGCTATAAGCTAGGTTTATACAGACAGACGGACAGACAGACAGACACACACAGACATACAGACAGTAAAAAGAAGATAGGAAGAGGAAGGTGGAACAGGAGAGAGTGGATGCTGTAGCCCATTTTCCCTTTTTTTATTTATTTCACTACAATTTTGTTTAAAGTGCCATGTCATATCAATACAGCATCATTTAGAACATCTTCCTCATCTCTCTCTCTCTCTCTCTCTCTCTCTCTCTCTCTCTCTCTCTCTCTCTCTCTCTCTCTCTCTCTCTCCCCCCCCCCCTAATATAAATATGGTAACGTAACCAAGCTTAACAAGTTAATAAGTAAAGAGGAGGCCGCAGACCGCTCGTTGAAGTGGTTAATTGTTCGCTGATGTTCTTCGGTCATTTGTTCTAGAATTTCCATTGTTTCTTTCTTGCTCTGTTCCTCAACATAGCGAACGATCTTCTGCGACTTTTCACGAAATCTCGCCTGATACAAGCAGCAAAGGTAACTCAGGTCAGGTATAGCAAGGTAAGACAATGAAATGATGCGCAGGTTCAACATGGCACTTCTAAGTATAAGATAAGGTAAGCTTTGAACAGCTTTATTTACACCAAAAGGTAGAAAACAACAGAAACATAAAACAAAGCAGGTCATTGAACTCGCCATGCAACTGGCTAATGGCCTCGTGGTTTTTATTTATAAATGGATCTACTTTTTTAAAGCTATCATCGTTATTTATGGTAATTATCAGTTAAACAGGTCCACAGTAGATTATAGTAATTACATTCGAAGAAAAACGCAAATGATAATACAATTTACTGCGAAAAGGGGATCTAAGGTAGGCCTAATTGCTCGTCATTAATAACCGCAGAATTTGTCAACGAAGGCATGGTTTAAATTTTGGGCGAAATGCAAAACTCCATAAAGGCAGATAAGCGATTGGACAATCGAATTCCTGAGAGTAGATAAACAAAGGAGTCTGTTACATATACATGACGAAACAGAACTGAACCTTGGACGGTGCGATAAAAGGCTACCATGTCAGATCAGGTTTACCGCGTACAACAAACGACATTGGCTCGTAAACATTCTATTAGTCTTTTGTCGGTTTTGATCTTCGGGAACATAGGCCTACACAGAGCTCCCTGATTTATACGGGTGCCACCTCGGTATAGGCCTATATCAGAGGATCATCATAGGGTTGGCGATCGTTACACTCTGTATCAGCCCGTGGAGATATGCTACACTGATCTCGAGCGCGTCATGCCTTCTCGTATATTGGGCCGTTTTCCTGGGACAGTCTCCCTTACTTTTACGTACTTCGTGCATCAAACGAAGTCAAACTACCTTAAAAGGTGCTTGTTTAGATCAGTTAGGCAGTCGTGTGTGACGTACTTGAAATGCGTTATATTAAGTGCCTTGATACTTTAATACATGCATATCTGTAGACGACGGTACTGATTGGTATTGCTATTTGCTGTACTAATGTTATTCTCATCATAAGTATCACTGTTATTACATCACTATTATTGTCATCGTTATTATTATTGTTGTATATGCCAAAATTTCTTCGGAACGCGTTGCTTTAGGAGAATGAAGGTAATTGTAATGCAGAAGAAGGTAATGCTCATTCTGAGGCGCCTTTGTCAAGATTCATTAGTCTTCAAGTCGCTTCAGATGAACTGTTTAACTACAAACATGTGACAACTACATTCCAACAACAGACAACGGTTGTTACTCGCGCAATCCGTAGATTGTCTGCTATTTTTATTTCCTTTTCGAGGGCGAATTCGTTTCGTAGTCGTGTCTTGAGTTGCGTCGTTCCTTGACGAACTGCCTCTCGTCGTCCAACGTCGAATTGATGAACCGCCAAATCCAAATCATCTGTCATTTCCACCTCCAGTTCCCTGTAACAAAACCCAAGTCATCTGCCACTTCCATCACAATCAGTTAGTCCCTGTAACAAAATCCAGGTAATCTCCTATTTCCATCAGAATCAGTTCCCTGTAACGAAGCTCGAGTCTTCTTCCATTTCCCTCTCCAATCATTTCCCTTTCCAATTCATGCAATGAAATCCAAGTTCTCGGCCAATCTCTCTCCAATTGCCTCTAATAAAATAAATCCAACTCATCTGTCATTTCCTCTTCAGCCATTCGCTCTCCAGTACCCTGCAATAAAACCAAGTCATCTGCCATCTTCCTATTCAGTTGGAAAACCTAACTTATTGCAAACGCCATGTGGAAATCAGCGGGTCGCTCAATAACTTGTAGCGTCAAAGTACCACGAGAGCCTAAGCTGAACAGTAGGGCCTACGGGGTCGCTTTACAACTTTGGCGACTAGTCTCACATGTTGGAGCTACGAACCTAAAGTTCAGAAGCCACTCGCATCACTCCGGTAACGCGTAGCGCCTTAATGTAGGAGGATGGCAGGTTGGGCACGGTATCATACTGGATTGAGCGCTTGGCTTGTAACGCGTAGAGTACGGGTTCGAGCCTTCTCCCAGACTTTTGCTGTGTATGGATCTTGAACAAGTCCTTCACTCACAATTGTTCGGCGCCGTCGATTAATGCTAAGTCATTAGATAGTGGCGCCTAATAAATGCATGAACAATAATAAATAGTTAAGAATTTCACAGGATATAACGATTGAAAAAGTAGCAGGTATTACACCTTATGGGGTAGAATAACACTGGCAGATATTCCTCCATTGGAGTGGGGTGTAGCAGATGTTCGTGGAAGCACTGGCGCTGGAATGCTGCTGAGAATGCAATCAAGATAACGTTAGTTAATTACAAAACCTTCCTTTCACCGTGATGCTTTATTCTCTTGGTTGATCTTCAAGACCCATGGCCCCATCAAACTTTATTCTCTTGGTTGATCTTCAAGACCCATGGCCCCATCAAACTTTATTCTGTTGGTTGATCTTCAAGACCCATGGCCCCATCAAACTTTATTCTGTTGGTTGATCTTCAAGACCCATGGCCCCATCAAACTTTATTCTGTTGGTTGATCTTCAAGACCCATGGCCCCATCAAACTTTATTCTCTTGGTTGATCTTCAAGACCCATGGCCCCATCAAACTTTATTCTGTTGGTTGATCTTCAAGACCCATGGCCCCATCAAACTTTATTCTCTTGGTTGATCTTCAAGACCCATGGCCCCATCAAACTTTATTCTGTTGGTTGATCTTCAAGACCCATGGCCCCATCAAACTTTATTCTGTTGGTTGATCTTCAAGACCCATGGCCCCATCAAACTTTATTCTCTTGGTTGATCTTCAAGACCCATGGCCCCATCAAACTTTATTCTCTTGGTTGATCTTCAAGACCCATGGCCCCATCAAACTTTATTCTCTTGGTTGATCTTCAAGACCCATGGCCCCATCAAACTTTATTCTGCTGGTTGATCTTCAAGACCCATGGCCCCATCAAACTTTATTCTGTTGGTTGATCTTCAAGACCCATGGCCCCATCAAACTTTATTCTGTTGGTTGATCTTCAAGACCCATGGCCCCATCAAACTTTATTCTGTTGGTTGATCTTCAAGACCCATGGCCCCATCAAACTTTATTCTGTTGGTTGATCTTCAAGACCCATGGCCCCATCAAACTTTATTCTGTTGGTTGATCTTCAAGACCCATGGCCCCATCAAACTTTATTCTCTTGGTTGATCTTCATGGCCCTTGGCCATCAAACTTTACTTTCATCAACAGCATCGGCCTGTTTAACGCCGGGTTGGCTGTAATTGTAATTTGGAATTTATATAGCGCCACTTCAAGACAGACTCATCACGACTGATGACGAAATGACGACTCATTTCTTTTCCAAGCCTCTCTTTTGTCATCCATGTCTTCAACGAAGTAAGTCAAAACGCCTGACATCACTGAGCAGTAACCATTCGGAGATAATGCACCTCGATCGTTCATATTTTTGTCACATAATTTACCCTTATTTCACAAAATAAATGAAATCATCACGTAAATAAATAAAAAGAGGCGATTGATCTTACTTGTCAAGTCGCTTGAGCCTGGCTTGCACATTCTGGAAAAATTCGTTCATCTCATTGTCGGCCATTGTCTCGTATTTCTGACAAAGAAGTCGCGATCAGTGACCATTGATTGGTTAGAGAAAACACCGTTTTTAAGCAGCTAATGCTGTCATTCTTAATTGGAAATGAAGACCTGTTTGATTCGGTGCTCTACCAATATAACTACAGGGCGATGCAATGCAGTCTAATGTATGTTAGAGATATTCTAAGGAACAACAATTCTAAGAGATAACATGTCTAAGGGGTAACAATTCTAAGAGATAACAAGTCTATGGGGTAACAATTCTAAGAGATAACAAGTCTATGGGGTAACAATTCTAAGAGATAACAAGTCTATGGGTAACAATTCTAAAGGACAACAATTCCAAGAAATAAAAATTCTAAGGGATAACAATTCTAAGGGTAGCCCAAATGAAAGTGAATTTGAGACTTGCGAAAGATAATGAGAACAAGGTCTCAGTCGAAGCGACCATCGATTGGTGCCTTGTAGATTATGATAACGGCGCTATAGAAGTCTTTGGATAAGATTATATTAGAAGGAGAACAAGGAGAGACTATCTTTCTCTGCCAGTAATATATTGCAGTGTAACTGAAGACTTTTAGAGCACCTTATAGGTCAAGGCCCTATAAAAGGGGATCCTCGCTAGCAAAAATGATGAATCATAAGAGTAGATCATAACAGTAGACTTGATAGTCGTCATAGTAGGTTTTATAGGCCATGTATAATAGCACTGTATTTATACTGAGATATTAAGCTGATGAATGATCGTCTCCCTCAAAAGAGATGCCGAGCTAAACGAACATTACTTTTACTAAATCAATCAACTTTCAAGACTAAATAAGCTTATTTTTGGAGCCGCATCACCAGTAGCCAGTCATGATGTCTAACGCATATAGAAAGAATGAAATGAGATGCAAGTGAAGAAAGTAGAAGAAGACGAAGATGAGGAGGAGGATGAAGAGGAGGAGGGAAAGAAGGAAGGAAGAAGAAAGCAAAACAAGAAGGAAAAGGAAGAGGAGTAGGGAAAGGAAGTGGAAGAGAAGGAGGAATACGAAAAGGAAGTGAAAGAGGGAGAATTAGAACGAGAAAGGGAAGGAGTAGGAGGACTGTGTGTTATGATGCGGAATTACATCATTGTTGTTTCTCTCTCGCACATTGCCACGTTCCTCTTGCCATCTACATACATGGTCAGGAATACTAAAGCTACATTTATTCTGTTTTGTTCTGACTGCCATGCACAAGGCGCCTCTGATTACTGTTGCATACATGTAATTTGAAAGCGCATGCATATAATTACATACAATTAAAAAACGCAAGGACTGGACTACAGTGCAGACCAGTGACTATAAGGGCGACATCCATGCAGCAGTCATTAGGTATTTCGATCACAAGACGATTGATTAAGTCAGCTACTCTGCTTTTCAGTGAATCAGTTGCCGTTTCTAACCTGTTGCTGGCAGAGCAACTCGTGTGCCAGGTCTTTTTCCATCTCTTGTCGAAGTCTCTTCAGAGCCAGTTCCAGCCGGCACTGATGCACTCGGTCCGCCTGCGTCAGCGCCTCATCCACAGCCAGCCACGTGCTGAGGTTGTCAGTCTGCTGCGGCTTTAACGCCCTCATCGCCTCGTTGCCGACATCTGTCGTCCAAAGTACCAGCACCAGTTGAGACAAGCAAGCAGCTTCTTCATACTGCGCTTCTATTTGCAATATGCCTCGTCCCTGAGCTGAAGATGTGACGCTTTTTGTGTGACTGAACCAGACGAAGTTTAACGGAAAACTGTATTGATTCCGTGTGGCCCGTGACCAAGATGAGAATTTAACTGAATTCATTTAATCACAGAAGACTGTTTGCGTCGCCGAAAGTAAACGGTGATAGATTCACATGAAAAAAAGACGTAATATTGTCGGTGTTTTGTTACTAGCATCGTAATCGTAATTCCGAGATTTCTACAGCGCCCAACGAAAGCCGCGCCGCGGGGACCAGCTTATTCACAGGCGCAAGTATCCCATATCCCACAAGTGAGACCTAGGGAATGAGAGGCGTTCATTCGCCTTTCTTGGCCCTTGAGCCGGCAATGGACGAATCCCAAGGTCCTGGACACGGGGCCAGCGCATCGCAGGACTTACCGTTTACTTCCGTGCTTACACCGGTACCAAATTTTACTGCTAGGTGACAGAAGCACGTGTGCGCAAACAACTTGCCCAGGGTTGTTACACGGAGTCGAACCCGCAACTACATGATCATTAACCAAACGCGTTACCGATAGACTATCGTGCCGCACTAGCATTAGGTTAACCGAAAAACAGGAAGTAAAACAGACAATCCACTTTCATTCTAGCGCCATATGTATCCATGGTGACAATTCCAACTGTACACCTCTTTGATGGAGACCAGGCAAAAGGCTTCTGAGACGGATTCATATTTCAGCAAAGACATTCTTGATTACAGTTATAATCTAGTAATATAAGGATTAGATATACACAGGCTCATCGATAGGTAAATGATTAGAGGTTTACCTAGAATGCGACAGTGTCCATGTTGCTGGATGGTCTTGGTATTTTTCTGCAGAATTAATTCCATCATGTCTAATTGATCCTTCCTGTTACCTAAGTCGGTGGACACCGACATCTGGGCTGCGAATCTTTGTGTGTAAAGGAAGATTCTTATAAAACCGGAATACAAGTTACCATTGAGGCCCTACACAAAATTACTACAATAATGTGGTAATATGAAATCAATCTTTGTAATAAGCTGTTATAACAACATCCTTAAAATTCTGCCGCGTAATTCTTTTGTGACGCAACCATTGACGCAGGCTAAGATTACGTCATCGTACATCTTAAGAATGATATTGGTTGCTGAATGGTGCATCGGACGCCACATAAAGTCATTGGCAGTAGTAGTAGTAGTGATGGTGGTGGTAGTAGTAGTGGTGGTAGCAGCAGCAGTAGTAATAGTAGTAATACAACCACTACTGCCACTGGGAATACTTCTCCGCAGGTCTTTCACTCAAGACTGAAAACATGTCTTTTCCAAAAATCTTATCCTGATTCTTCCTCTTTCCCTTATCTCTCTTCTCGCTTCAATTTCAAACACCATCCACCGTAGCCGTCCGACTGTCTGACTGCCTGACTCCTGGATCTTGATCTGGAACTGAACCGTTTGCCTAGCGATTTTGTTTTGACTGAGCGCCTGTGAATAAGTTGGTTCCCGTGACTTAGCTTTCGTTGGGCGCTGTAGAAATCTCGAGATTACGATTACGATTCTGATTCTGATTAGATATCTTGAAGAAGCGTTATAAAAATTTACTGAAGAATAATTCTGCGTATATCCTGAATATGAAGGCTTTCCGATTCACAAATGATGTTGATGTGATGACTGAGGGACATCTATGGAGTTGAAAACAAAGCAACATTCCGTGCAGAATCCACTTACTAAGCAACCGAGTCCCACATTTGATGGACTTAAGCTATTAAAACGTCAAAAGTCATTAGTCGCTATATAATAAACAAGCAAAGTAAATCAAATTAATTACAGACCCTAAAATCCTAAATGATGTAGCCTTACAAATGTTTTGACAAATCTGACACCACCTGCCATCTTCATCTGTCATTTAGCCATTAGGTTCTCATTTGGCGAACATCAAAATTAGCGTCTGACACTGACATGTCAAAATCTGAAGGCTACTGTGTCGTCCAGGTGTCAGACTGAAGAGCAAATACCCCCGTGCGCTTAGTTAAAGCCAACGAAAAGAACTGGGTTAATAAGACACTCTCAAAGGCTTGTTTTATTTCCAGGTTCCTTTGGTCAGTATATTCTCTTTCTGTTTCGAGGACTGACTTTTTGGAAGCTTAGAAACCTGAGCTAATTGCAGGTTAGCTGCTGGAGCGCCGCTGATTTAGGTCAAGAGCACTGCGTTACTGTATGCCATGGTTTGCACTCGCATCTCGAGAACTGTGAACTTACAAGGTAGGCCTACAGTAAGCCTGTGGAATAATTAGCGAGATTAAGATTAGACAAAAAAGGAACTGGTTTATACTCGCACCTCGATAACTATGAACTCACAAAGTAAGAAAACTTTAGAGTACTTAACAAGATTAACACTAAACAATAAGAAACTAGGTTGCACCCTGCATTTCGAGAACTATGAATTCACAAGATACAGTAAGTCTTTGGAGTAATTAGCGACCTTATCTGACCAAATAGTATTCTCTTTAACAGTTGATAGACAATAAATTACGTATAGCAAACCGAACCTAATGTCTGGGTTAATGATCGACCGCTAAAGATCGTTTTCCAAGGAGATGCCTTGAGGCGAGATTCAGTAGGCAATACACCGGTGTCACAAACGTTCATCACTAAATATTTACAAAGGCACAAATTGGAATGCTCCAGGAAGCGCTTATTCAACTAAGTGTACCTAATGGTATTATTCCTAAATGTTTTGCAAAACAGCAGCCCAATCACTGTCTCCGGCCACAACGGCTCGTCATCTCAAATCTTAATGTTCAAGCCTAAATGTTCAATGTTTGTCCCTCAAAGTTCGCCAAGGTAAATAAATTTTCGGAGAAACAGCAGATCTTGATTTCGAAGGATTCATTGACTGTAGTGGCAATGGCGAAGGCAATAGCTGGCCGGTTAAACTTGCCTGAAATACACAACCAAACAGTCGTAGACTTGCGTCGTACTAATTACTCGTGTCATTTATCATGATCTATGTAACTATAAGCAAGTCTAGCAAATCTTTTAGCGCTGTTACAGGGACTGTGTTAATATAAAAGTCACAACAGAAAGCTGTTTCTCAATCTCAGTCTTTACTCAGTCTTTGAGTAGGCCTAAGCACTATATAATCTGTTCAACCTTATTGTGACATTTGCGACAATATGTACGAATGAGTCAATTGGGGCAGAAGAATGGAATAGCCGGGGGTCAAAAGAACTTTCAGAGGGTAAATTCCAGGGTTGTGACGTTGCAAGGATTTCATATTGACACAATAAGGCTGAACAGATTGAGGAAGTTGGTGTAAATCCCACATCCCTAAGGTCCTTCAATACGAAAACCTAACCTCTAAGGACTAGTAATAATTGCACTCATTGTCTCTGCCTGAACCAACTGCTTCTGTTAATTTTATTTTGCAGCATTTATCCCTTTAGTAGAACTTTTATATAAGCTTAGTGGTCTCATGTCACAAGCCCTTTTGTCACGTGCTCCACTGTCAGAATGCTTTCTAAATAACACAGGCTCTTTTGTCATTTGCTCTTTTGTCATTTGCTCCTTTATCATTTGTTCTTGTATCGTACATGCCTCTTTGTCACATGCTCTTGTGTCCAGTTACTTTAATAATATGTCGAAAGAGACGTGTAATAAATGATGGATTCATTAACGTTACAGTGAATTATAAAATTCTTCGATTACTGTAAATGGCGACACTAGCCAAGATAAATTTAAATAAAGGCTTTCGGGACGGTACAAATAAGTTGTTCACTGGTGATGATACCAATGGGCGACTGAACTGAAACTGGAAGAAGTGACTGTAACTTCTAAGCCTGGATCTGGGGTAAACATTATTGTAAGGGGAGATTCCTTGGGCCATCTGGCGCCGACGATGGAACGACTCACACTGATGTGCGATCGTCAGATTAGTTGAGATGAAATGCTTACGAGATTTTGGCAGTGGCCGTCCATGGCTGTCTGCGCAGTTTCTGCGATGGCGACACCTGTCGTCTGCAAATTCTCTGGGCGCCGTTCGGCTTCCTTATGTCGTCGGCACCACTGCAAAGGGCGGCATCTGCTATGTTGGGCATGGAACGGGAGAGGGGTGTCCTCGACATCCGCCCACAGCGACCGGTGCATGAGACACCATGATACGATGACAGGTCAGCGATGGCAGATGGTGGAGTCTGCGTTCCGATGGTGGTTGTCTTGGTGAAGCATCGAATCGACGGAGGAAGCAGACTGTCCTCTTCGACGCTAACGGCTTCTTCTCCTCCGACGTCCTGTTCGTCCTCTGAGCTGGCTTCCTCGATCTTGAGAATCGAGTCTGCCTCCAGTAGTTCGCTCTCCGTCTCCTCACAGATCTCGCTGTCTCTGCTCATGCGTAACGACGATCCGGATGAGCTGACGCCGCTCGAGCTGTGGATACTTTGGACGGAGTCGCTGGACGCCGACGGCCATGCGCGGACAGTGTGGGCTCTTTCGTCGCCGGCGCAGTTCCAGCTGCTGTGCTTGTGCAGCGAAGAAGACGGTGCCTTCTTTGTCTTCATGTCCTGGATCGTATCGGCCGTGTAATACCTGCGCTCTCCACGCATCAGTCGTCGCTGATTCAGGCGCGTTCTGTGCGGATCGACCTCTGACCCAATGAGCTCGTGGGCATCCGCTTCCTGGTCGTCAGTCGGAGACGGAAGCTCACGGAACATTCCGGAAACGCTGGCCAGGGCTTTCGGGATGCTTAAGTAATTGGTCTTCGTCTCCACCGCCTCTGCGGCATCACAAGGTTCGTCCAGCTGCGAATACGAGCACCCCGGAAGGAAGGTCTGAGACTTGGAACGCGTCTGGCTCGAGGTCAGGAGAGTCGACTTGGGTCGCGACCTGTTCGGTCCCTCTGCAGGGTTCAAGAGGTTAACGAAGCTCAGTGATCTCTGAAGCGTGGCTTTCGGCTGATGCGGTTCATTGGAGACGTTGGGTTCAGCGGACGATGGCCGCTCGACCGACGAAGGGTAATCGTCGTCTCCGTCGTCGTACATGTCCAGGATGAGACTCTCGGACAGAGTCATGTGCAGACTGCGCTTCTCCCTGTATTCGATCTATATGACAAAACGCAGACACATCGTTACAGGACAATTTCTACCTTCTTGCTCAGAGAAGTTGCTCCCGAAGCGTTGTCATATCCTTCCTCTCTGTTTATTTACAAGACAATTCACGTCTTCTATAAGACAAAGAAGGTCAGACAAATTCAGTTAAGAGAACCTCACTTAAGGCAAAGCTACATGTAGTCAAGATCCTCGTGACTTCTAATACCATTCATTTTGACCCGACAGGTAGAGCTGTATGTTTTCTCACCAGTCATCTGTTTTTTCTCACCTCTGCTTTTATAATGTCTCTTTCGTCTCATTCGTGTTTTTGCAATGTCTCTTTTGTCTGTTATGTCACTTGTGTTTTTGCACAGTCTCTTTTTATTTGTGCTTTTGTAATGTATGTTTTTAGTCTCACCTGTGCTTTTGTAATATTCTCAATCCAGAGCTTGGAGTCTCCGTGGAATGTGTAGGCTGACTGAGCCATATGGTATTCGTTCAGATACAGAAGCAGAAAACAGGCTGCAAAACACATAACATCACCCATGCACAAATAACACTGAAAAATACACAACACAAATCTAATCTAATCTTCGCTTATCTCTTATGTACGTTTCTGAATGCACAAAATGCAAAACAAAATAGTTGGCTGGTCTGGTTTTGTGAGCTAATTATCAACAGCTAACCATATATACTGGTACTTACGGATATTTTCAATAAGTTTATTTTCTAGATGACGTGATTTCCTTTAATCTTTAAAAACAATTTGATTGATTTTCGCAAAATAGATCGATCGGACCATGAATGGATTGCAGAAATGATGACAACCAAAGAAAAATGTTCACAGAAAACGTCAACAACTTACAATTATCTTTGAGACCATAGACGACAATTTTGTCGAGTCTCATTGGCGGTTTGATTACCCGTATCTTGTCTCCGCGTTTAGCAGCGGACTTCGTCACCAGCAGAAGATCAGTAAACAGAAAACAGTAGACATCCATCTGCAAAATTTGAACATTTTGCATCAAGTCTAAATTTAAAAAAAACAACTATCCATAGTGAACAGACGAAAAATAGTAATGCGATTTATGGCCGGCAAACTGGTGATGCAGAGTCAGCATGTGGAATCATTAAGGGTCTTATCTAATAGGCAAATGTAACAAAGTATTTACAAATTAAATTTGTAATATGTTTACTTATAACTAAATAAGTAGTCATCAACGACACATCAAAAGCTGAGCGATCCAGCACCACGCTATTCCAGATCAGTGTATGGCACAGCGGCAGACTGTTAATGGCCTTAGTGTACCGCTCAAGTCCCGGGTTCGTCATGGGAGATTTACAAGTATTTATCAAGTCATGTAGCGCGTAAGGAAAGGGTGTTCGTGGTAGTTGGATTGCCGTGTTTGTGCTTCAGCCGAAGGATCTGTCAATCCCAGGATCACGCTGTTTCTCTGAGGACAGAGGCCTTCAAAAATAACCGATTACCTTGCATTACATTGCCTTGCCTACTTTTGCCTGCGATAAACGAGCCAATGCTTTATTTTTGCCTTTTCTTGCCGTGTCTTATCCTGTCCTTACCTTACCGTATGTTACCTTATTTTATCGTTAATCTATGCATGCATGTGGACATATGGCCTGGTATCAAATGCATTACTTATTTACTTACTTACTTACTTAGATATTTGAATAGCGCCTTTTAGAAACCTTTCAAAGGCGTTGACTTACTTCACTTGTCAGTGTTTCTCAGCCCTACTACATGGCTCAATGGAGGTCACTGTTTGGTAGCGATGACAGGTTTTTGGTATAGCTGATATACTCAAAACCTTACCATCAAATTAGAATTCACTGATTGGCAGAATGTTTAGCAGGCCAATCTGAATCAAGTCTTCGTATTTTGCCTGGGTTCGCTTCATTCAGTATAGAAGCCGTAGTCTATTCCAAGATAGACGTTGACTTCATGTTATCACACAGGCCCAGAGAAGGCATTTGCAGCCATGTTTCTTTTGATTGATGGCTGTGCGGTGGAATGCCTAATCGCATACACTAATTATCATTGTTTGCTTAGCTGCATGATGGAAACCACTTTGAGGTTTGACGACCGATAGAACAACTGAACTGAACAGTCAGTAAACAAAAAGTAAGGACGATCAGCTCCCAAAGAACCTACGTCAGAATAAATGTATGAGTGGCTAACTGGCTGATTGGCTGGCTGGCTGGCTGACTTACTGACTAAATGAATGAACGAATGTCGATCTGAATGAATGAATGAACGAATGAATGAATGAATGAACGAATGAATGAACGAACGAACGAATGAATGAACGAATGAATGATTGAATGAATGGATGAATGAATGTATGAGCGAACGAATGAATGAATGTACGAACGAATGAATGAATGAACCTTTGTGTTTGCATCTTTTAATTTAAGGCTTCCCTCCAGCAATAGTATTCTCAGCTCCTGTTGACTGCAGCCAGGGACTGGACAGGTCAGCACATTGTCCACTCGACAGTATTCGCTGACCAACTAACCAGAAAAGAAAAAAAAACAAATTAATGAGAAAGGAAGGCATGGTATAAAGTTCAAAGGTCAAAAGGTTAAATAGGCGCTTTATGGCTCTGGTACAGACTCACAGCTGAATCGATGCACATCAGAAGAACTTCTGCTGCATTTCGATGCAACTCATGATGGAAGATTCATAATTAATAATTAAAAATGAGCGAGTTAGCGTGTAACAAAGATTATGAATACTAATCGAATATCATCTTAATAATGACTGCGTTTATAACATTTTATCGATTGCTGTGTCATAAACGGTTGAGCAAGCGAAGCATTTAAAAGGTTTAATTAACCTTGGTCAAAAATATTGCTTTTTATTAAATGATATTATAGCTTTAAGTTAGAGCCTTATAAAGATCCAGTTTCATCCAGGAAGTACTCCACGATACTTGACCTCAGTTCCAAATGAAGCCTGATCTACTGAACAGTGTCTCTCTATTTATAGCCCCCTAGGTCTGTCTGCCTTTTATATGTGTATATCATAGCTTTCATGTATGCTTTGCTATGCGATTAACTGGATTTTTAATAGGGCATATATAATATGTACAGCGATGTCTATCTGTGTGTCTCTGCGTCTATCTGTGTGTCTATCTGTGCGTCTCTGCGTCTGTTTTTCTGGGTGTCTATATGTCTTTCGCTCACAACCAGGCGTACTAGACTAAATCAGATATTATCATTATATGTTTTTCTGCATTTCTCTATATGTATGTCCTTCGTTCTTTGGTGTCCTTCGTTGTATCCACTTTTCTTTGACTTTGTTTCTTTAATTTGTCTTTTTAGTCTGAAATTCTTATGCATCTTTGTCTGACTGATATTGCCTCTTCTCTTTCTCTCTCGTTCTTCCAGAATCCGGAAGCAAGTGAGCACTCGAGGCACGCTTGCTTCCGCGATTGGTCTCTTGTACTGTGGTCCTCCGCTCTCTGCTCTTCACCTTATTTATCTTTTCTTCAAGAGTTCTTACTCAACAAAGATTAATTAACGAGACCGTCGTAAAGAGGACTTTGTAGATTTTGTGGGGGTTCAAAACTGAAGAAGCCTGCTCTTAATCATTGCCCTGGTCGTCTGCCTGGACAAGTACCCCTTTCCCGCCTTCTAACCTTGTCACATTCTTCGTTAAGAGAGTCAAGAGCGTCGTAGGTTTCGATGCGTTCTATCATGTTGGACAGTTGACGACAGTCCTGTCGTTTACGCATCGTCATGTTGACATGGTTGACGAACTTCTCCACTTGTTCGATCTACAGAGAAGATCAGAACCATAGAAACGCCCACGCAGACTCTGAGATGAGTGCGGATTAAGGCCCAGATACAACGATCGACCAGAAATTTCAGCATGGTTGGACAAAACAACAACTGATACGAACTTTGTTCTTCTTATAACAACGTTGGACAACCCCTCTGACTTGACGCAGCGCTTGTGAATAAGCTGGTGCCTTGCACTTAGCTTTATTGTAGTGCATTAGAAATTTTATAGTCTAATATAGAAATTACGACTGTTGTAGTGTAAAGAAAATACAGGGCCTACCATGCGTGGCGATAACTGCCATGAGATAAACTATTTCATTGATTATTTCTTCACTGCTGCATCAGGGGGGCTTCGAAATTAGCTGCGGAATATGCAGGCAATGCTGAAGACAGCGATTGAAGGAAGAATTAAAGGAAAGAAGGTTCCAGGAAGATCAAGAAAAGTGGTGTTGAACTGGATGAATGATGATGGATAAAGAAAGAAGACGAGCCTACAAAGAAGTTAAAGAAAGGGCAGAGAACAGAGAAGAGTGACGTCGTTGGACTCTTGAACCTGCCTACAGACAGAACACCGAAGTAAAAGAGAATCATTGCTTGAATTGCTTTTGATCTGGCGCTTCAGCCAATGTCTGTTCAATCCTATACCTTAAATACTAACTCATTCGGACCTAACAAATACGCCATTAGCTTACTGTAACTTATCCCTGACTTTTCATGCTAATCAGCGTTGATATTATTCTGTCAAGTAGGAAGGCATTTAACAAATTTAGGCGAAGGTCGCACGGTGGCCGAGCAGCTGACGAGTTGGCTTTTCACCTCTCCGACTCTGGTTCGAGTCCCGGGTTCATAATGTGAAATCGCAGGGTCGAAATGCGCGCAATATCGGAGGCCATTATCTTCAATATGCCCCCTAATCAAACTCACGACTTTTGGTGAAAAGTGGGTAACAGAGTGAAGAATCGTTTGATTACCGATGCGTTGTAACTCGCAAGGAAAATGGGTAAGGGATTATCCTTCAACACGCGTACCATGGCTCTGAGAACTCTTTTAAAGTAAGAAGCATGTAATAAAAATGGAGTTACTACCTTACCTTAGCTTATGGTAAAAAGAAATTTGCATAGGCCTATATGAGATATATACAGTAGTGATAAGACAATACGAAGGTTTTAATTAAATCCTCTCCATTATCGCGTCTTGTTATTGCGATTGTCTGCGCACTAGACTCTATGTCTTATTTCGGATGTCTGTAGACGTTTATTTATACTATGAGTTGAGGGTACTCTTACTAAATCATGCCAAAGTATAACAGGCATACTTTGTCAAAATTGTGCATTTTAAGCATATAGTAATTAGTTACACAGAGGGTTTGTGTAACGATGTTGTGGGACCAACCGTCTCGGTGATATCATTCATTTGTTCTTGCTGCTCCAGTGGCGATGATGCTAACGACGACGACGATGAAGAGGAGAAGGAGGAGGACAAGGAAGATGGTGATATGGGGTCCATTTTTTCCAGTGGACGCCTCATTGCATACAGCAGCAACTTGTACTTGGTCAGCCTTTGCCATGGCTTCACGATTAGATCGAGTAGTTTCAGTCGATCGCACTGCTTCTGCGTTTCGCCCCACTGGACACACAACACAAAAGCGTTCTGCTTCACTAGAGTTGACTCTTCCAGTTATCTGAGCACTAATGAACTTTTTGTTCTTAATAACTTTGACATTATTTAGGCTAGCTTAAGTAGCGCTTTTGTGAGGCGCTTAAATACATTATATTAACTAGTAGGCAGCTAATTAAGTAACCAATTAACTAACCAATTAGCTAACCACTTAACTAACCAACTACCTGCAGGAATACAGGTCATTGTAGAGACAGTGCAGCATGTCCTGTTTCTGCCTGTCACTCGCTGGGCGCCAAAATAACCGATTAGATATTGGCACCATCCAGTCCAGCAATCAAAATCAAAGCTGACCAATCAAAGTCCTGGGATAAAATGCGGCACTCTTTAGAGCTCTATAGAAGTTGAATAGCATGGCATGTCAGCAATTGTGAGCAATAACATTATAGGCCAACATGACGTAGGCCTACACCAAGTTATTTAAAACACAATAGATATAAAATGAATATCGAGGCTACGAACTTACGAACGCTGTGTCTAAATGAATACGACTGGAATATTAGCTGTAACTATTACCCGTATAAATGTCCTAAATAGATCGTTGTCTTTCATTCGGAGTCGTATGTAGTCGAGACAGGATTCGTGCTCGAGGCAATATTTCGTGTATGGCTCAAAGATTTTGTCAAACTGCACATGAAACAAAACCAAAATGAATTCACGCCAGACGGTTACATTGAATTGGTTAATAGTAGATGCTGGATGTCCTTATGTCTGCAATCTCCTCAGTTATTAACTAAACAACCAAATAAATATGTAAATAAATAACTAATAAATAGGAGAGTCTACTAAACAGTATAAAGCAGCGATTATCTATTTTATCTGATTATCTATGATTATTTTCTTTTGACTGAGAGCCTGTGAATAAGCTGGTCCCTGTGATGTGGGTTTCGTTGGGCGCTGCAGAAATCTCGGGATTTCGATTACGATTATCTACACAGCGCTTAACAGTGTGAATGGATTTGACACGAAACCGACCACAAGGAATCCGGATTTCAGTAGACATGGGTTGAGTGGCTCCCGTGTCTCGCGGGCGACACGCAGCACTTGGCTCATGTGATTGACCCAGAAGTGACACGTGGCATAATAGACGTCGACAATGTTACTGAAGACCTTTGATGTCTCGATCTGAACCAAGGAAAGAATTGCATATTCAATCAATCAATCAATCAATCAATCAATCAATCAATCACTCAATCAATCAATCAATCAATCAATCAATCAAAAGTTAATCCAAATCACACTATCTTAGTCTTATATAGCGGATACATTTCGAGTTGACTGGTCAAGAAAGAGAAATTAAATCGCCTATGGCCAATACACTCCAACTGTCCTTAAGTGCAGCCTACAGTATTAATGCCATCTTTTCAATTAATTGAACAAGTTCAGTTGAATTGAATGCCAATTGAATTCTATTCTATTCTCGTCGATCCTATACTGTTATATTCGTGCTATTCTTATATGACTAAAAACACCGATACGATATCGATCCGTATACGGATATGTTAATGGATGGACTGGATATATGAGCTGAATTAAGCTGCCAACTTCCACATTACACGGAAAAGTGTTATATAGAGGACATCGTTAATAATATATCTTTACTGATTCACAGAGCGACCTGGAAGCGATTGAGGAACTAAATAAAAGAGAGATCGGTCTACTTTTGCTAAGTAACTGACCTCATTAAGAATGTGTTCGGACTGCAAGTTGACGAGACAGCAGAAGAAAACCTGAAACATAGTTTAACATAACTCAGACAGCGGCTGCCACATTACCTCGCCCATAATTTTACAGATTAACATAAACAAAGTGAAAGTAGAAAAAACTATTTAGAGCGAAGAGAAAACGAGAATGCAAAACACAAGCACTGGACATGCAACGGGCCTGAATGGGGAAGAAAATAGAGTAGAGCAGAATAAAAATTGGAAAAGAGAGAGTGCGAAAGATAAGTAGAAACGAGAGAGTTTTAGGCTGAGCAGAGTTTGGCTTATAAACGAGTGCGTACAGAGAAGGGCTCTGAAACACCACAGAACAGCAGAGTGAGATGCAAAAAGAGCTTACTAGAAATAGATCTACACGGATTCAAAGCATAGCCTTAATTAAAGCCTTTAAGCTGAGTTGGAGAGAACATAACAAGACGATAAGATAACATAGGGGGAAATTGCGGTTAGACAAAGGAAGATGATTAAAGCGGGATAGAAAGAAAAGTAGTACGGAATGGCCCTATAGTAGAACGTGCAGCAGAAGCATAGTTTACAGCTTACAAGCAGAACAGACATTACAGAGCCGAACAGGAAGATATGCAAATAGATAAGAGGAAGATATTGGATGAACTAGTTTTTTCGAAACTGACTTTAGTAATTCGATAAATTTACAACCAAATTTTGATGCTTTAATCGATTGCCATCAATAGGCTGTGGAAATCAATGCTATTGTCACACCGAATTATTTGTTAGGCGATGAATTAGGCCCAAGATAGCAGTTTCCATCGGATAACACTATCATCACCACCACCACCACCAACAACAACAATAATAATCAATTGCTTTAATTGTTCATTCCGTGTAATGCACTTGCGCTTGTCAGAATAAAGGCTGATATATTCTTTATCATCATCATCATCATCAACAACATCAGCAGCAACAACATGGTCACTACAGTCTTTAACAGCCCACTTTGCTCTGGTGCTTATTTACCGACCCCAAAAGGTTTGAGAGCTGGGTAGGCACCAGAGGGAATGATATTCTATGGCCGCTCACGCATCCAAATATTAATCCGGCTTGATGATGCTTAACTACACTGCCACTGCCAACGTCGCATCAAAAGCATCAAGCAGCTAAATAGAAAGACAGAGAACAGAAGTAGAGAGAGACAGAGACAGAGAGACAGAGAGAGACAGAGAGACAGAGACAGACAGAGAGACAGAGACAGACAGAGAGAGAGACAGAGACAGAGACAGAGACAGAGAGGCAGAGAGAGAAGCAGAGAGAGAGAGAGGCAGAGAGAGAGAGACCTGCAGACACAAAGACACGTAATGGAAGAGGTCTACTCTTTATCCTGATAATACTACGCGCTATGAGCTGAACTGGATTTCGGTGGCTTTAAAGGAATCTTACATCGATGATGACTTTGACCTTGTGGATGTATTCGACCTCGGTGGTTAGGAATTCCCAGATGGCTTCCTGTTGGTCCTTTTGCCTCTTGCTGAGGCTCACGTGGTTCGATACCACTTCCGTCCAGTTGTCCTCCAGTCGAAACAAGTTCCGGTCATAGTGTGGTCGCCCTCTGGTGTAGAGATCGGGAATCCTTGGCAGGCCATGTAGTGTGTATCTGTGTAGACAGCTTTGGAGTTGTTCGACGTGATCCTGCACCTGAATCAGCAGCACAAGAATTCATCAACTAGTTCTAATCTAATCTCACAATTGCTTCTATAGCACCGAAAATCTGGTCAGCTACTCCTGTATGTCGAGCCAGGGATCGAAATAGAATGCACCAGGAGAAGGAGAAGGAGAAGGCGAAAGAGAAGGAGAAGGAGAAGAAGGAGAAGGAGAAGGAGAAGAAGGAAGAGAACAAGCAGAATAAAATACCCAACAGTGAAGCGAAGATCTTCAAATAATAACGGATAGGTCTATAGTTGGACTGCTGAGAAGGAGAAAGAGAAGGAGAAGGAGAAGGAGAAGGAGAAGAAGGAAAAGGAAAAGGAAAATGAGAAAGAGGAGAACAAGAAGGAGAACGAGAAGGAGAACGAGAAGGAGAACGAGAAGGAGGAGAACGAGAACGAGAACGAGAAGAAGGAAGAGAACCCGCAGAATAAAATACCCAACAGTGAAGCGAAGGTCTTCAAATATTAACTTGTAGTTCTATAGTTGGACTGCTGAGCCCTTTGTCCAGTTGCCATGGATGGCCATGGATGGGCACAAACTGGGTGGAACATGTACTGTATGACACCTCACTCCGGAAAACAGTGCTGTGAGGAGAAATGGAAGACGGAAAGATAACAGGAAGACCGAGAATTGTCCAGGTGGGCTAAGTAATGGACATAAGAGACAGAGAGACAGAGAGATAGAGAGACAGAGAGAGACAGGGAGAGAGACAGAGAGAGACAGAGAGAAAAAGAGAGCGAGAGAGAAAGATACAAATAGAAATGTCCTGCGTATTAGGCTAATCACAGTAAGACACATCGTATGCATATATGTCTGTCTATGTATGTGTGTATGTATCTACGTATGTTTGTATAGTTGTATGCATGTATGTCTATCTATCTATGTATCTGTTGTATGTATGTATGTATGTATCTACGTATGCAAGTATCAAGACGCTTAATATGGCGCCTTTTATATAGAGAAAAAGAAAGAGAAAAGGAGAAGAAAGATACTAAGCACATTGATGTCGACAAAAGTGCTACACCCAAAGTTACCTAAGTTCGTTTTAAGGCGAACACAAGAAGATGTCTAACCTTGTTGAAGGGGTTGAAGAGAAACGGGATCCTATTGCCTGGTGACTTTGTGGCTTTGTATTTGCGAAGACCTTCTGGTCGATTGAGGCTTCCACCAGCACTGTAATACGATGGAAGACCGTCTTCCGTTGTCCGCTTACTCTTTCCCTCTCTGCTTTTCACATTCTACAGAAACACAGTTAAGATGGACCCGTGTCAATCGTTCGACTAAGATAGGCCTACAGTATACTCTGTAATATCCGCTTGGGTCCATATAGCTGCCTCAACGGTTCCATTACAGACTACAGGTATGTTCCACTACAGACTACAAGTATGTTCCACTACAGACTACAAGTATGTTCCACTACAGACTACAAGTATGTAACGCAGTCGGATGCCCGTAACCTAGAAGGGCATTCGGGGCTTCGATCAGCCACTTCCATACAGCATCTCATTCCAGATCATCCGAAACCTTTCCCACAAATTTCCGGATATTATGCTTCGGACTTTTAGCTTTTGCAATGGGTTTGTTCGCCTTGTATCGCTTCGACTGTCGTTGTGGAAGGAACTCGAACCAGTCCTTCTTTAACGCCAGATTCGTGCTGTCTTGTCATTATGTAGTTGGGCTACATAACTATAGGAAATACAGGTCGGAATAATGAAATTAATGTCTGATAATAAAGCAGATAGACGTATATTGATGTGGCACATGCGTTGGTGAACACATGCTGTCTGGTATAATCCCAGAATCCGATAATATCTTTGACCTTTTATAGTCAGATATTGCTGGCTGTGGTCAGAACTTTGCTAGGTCGGTTAACAGACAATTTGTACACAAGCATTTTGCCACGTTTCTGTTTAGACTCAAATACTTAAGTATGCCTATGCTGTATCGATTAACTCTACGCAGTATCTTCTCTGTCTCTTCTCTATCTCTTCTCTGTCTCTTCTCTGTCTCTTCTCTGTCTCTTCTCTGTCTCTTCTCTGTCTCTTCTCTGTCTCTTCTCTGTCTCTTCTCTGTCTCTTCTCTGTCTCTTCTCTGTCTCTTCTCTGTCTCTTCTCTGTCTCTTCTCTGTCTCTTCTCTGTCTCTTCTCTGTCTCTTCTCTGTCTCTTCTCTGTCTCTTCTCTGTCTCTTCTCTGTCTCTTCTCTGTCTCTTCTCTGTCTCTTCTCTGTCTCTTCTCTGTCTCTTCTCTGTCTCTTCTCTGTCTCTTCTCTGTCTCTTCTCTGTCTCTTCTCTGTCTCTTCTCTATCTCTTCTCTGAAAGTTTCTCAAGTCTGAACATAAAGTCAAAAGTTTGAACATAGAATTGGTTTTTGTTATTAACTGTTGGTAATTTGTTGCGCATTTGTTGTCGAAACACTAAACCCTAAAGACTTTCTGAATAGACTTTTGGATTACAGATTAAAGAGGAAAATATATTGGACCGACAGATTGGTTCAGTAAGAAGACTGCGACCATAAGAAATCCAGATGGTAAGATGGTAAGCCAGTGTAAATGATCTCTGGAGAAGGAAAAGACGCGTAAGAGGGACAACATATTTTGCTAGTTGTCAGACGCAACTAGCAAAGACAAGGAACTCCTTTGACAGAGCTACAAAGTAAATGTACATGTTTTTTTATAGCGATCGTTTGGCCTCGACCCTGCTTAATTTTCAATGAATTTATCGGGCGAGATCGTTCATCACCGCTGCCCGTTTGAATGGGCGTCACGCCATTTAAGGTCCCCATGTACGGACCGTGATTGCTCGAGAATAAAATCTCTGAAATATATCTACTATCGGTATGCAAATCGACATCCTCAGGCACAGAGGCGCCTTGAGGTATGCTTCAACCAATGAGTTAACCAGGTCAGTAAGTACAGCTATAAGAATGGGTAGGAGGGTATAATATTAAGGTGTTTTAAATAGAAGGAGTGAAAAAGATTCGCACGTGCATAGAAGCCATTGCATAGAACGGAAAGTTAGAGTAATTTCTTGTTATAGAATCAAAACCAAAGAATTCAGTCAGTATTCTCTTAGTGGGAAAATTGTGGCGTCGTGACGACCGTAAATGGCGGAATTGCAGTAATACGGCAGTTTGACAAATTAAACTATTGCCTGATACCCGACACTGGTTCAGCATCGTAAATGAGTCTGACTGAGGAATCGACGAATTCAACCCTTGGCAAAGACTGACATGTCTGTTAATGTTCCCACAGTTTAAACGTTACTACTTTTAAGGTAACTAGTCGGGCGACGAATGTACGGAATAACGAGGTAACATGAATTTGGCGCAGCTCATAGAAGAAAGTTCAGAACGCTATGGGCAGAAACAGAACGCGAGTCAGACACGGTTTCTGTTCTTGTTTATGATGGATGTCTGCATTTCATGACCGGTGAATGCAGACAACGAAATCAGGAGCCAGAAGAACAGAGAACCAGAACCAAAGAAGCAAATATACAGCGGAACATGAAATCTAAGAAGCTCCAAAGCAGTCGATGGAACGCCGACAATTTCATGGGTTATCGTCATCACAGGAGTATCCTCCGTCCGCTTTTCTCACCAGCGAACATAGAGCGAAACGCAGGCGGAAAAACAGGCGGACATAGACAGAAAACCATGGGAACGAAGAACACAAGAAATACAAGCACACAGAAATACAGCCATGGGAAGGAAGGAAGACAGGCGAACAAAAATCGAAATAGACTTCTGGGAGCGAACAGCGTAAGACAGAAGGAAGACTACGGAATGCTGGATGAAGGAACAAATAGAGCTGTGCTAGTTCAGTATGGGATTGGAGGAGCCGAAGGTGAGGATGCTGAAGAGGAAAACAATTTGGGCAGAACAAATCTTCGAAAAGATTATAGCAGAAGATGATAAAAAAGAAGGAGAAGAATAAAATGAACGAAGAGATAAAAGGAAATCAATAAGAGAGTAGACATGGTAAAATGGAAATGAAGAAAGACGAACGAAAGGACCAAAGAAATAGCAACAGGAACAGCGAGTCGAAGAAAAGTTTGAAGTTCACGAAGACGATATCGAAGAATTTGAAGGCAGGCATGATTCTCATAGACATAAAGAAAGAAAACGTTCACTCATTTCTCGGCTACATTCGATGAAGTCCCCAAAGTCCTTGCAGGTTCACGTGGTAGCAGCTCAAGGATCGTATATTTGCAATCAAACAACTCAGTAAATGTTGCTTCTAAGTCGCAAGACTCGACAAGGACTTGACAATGTAAAATATGGATTGATGTTTGATGCAACACTGATGTGACTGGGAGGGGGGCTAGTGGTGCGGCGGTCACGGACGACACAGTCCAGGAGACGTCAAAGCGGACGGAAAAATGAAATGCTTATCCTCTGTACCCAAAATTTCAGTGATGATCCCATAATAGAAGATAGCCTATGTTCCAAAGCTCCTAAGTTTTTGCCGATGAAAAACTTTAGACCATATAGGCACACAGCACACACATATTGTGAACAGTGGGCCTATCGAATTTCAACTCTGGAGTTGAAATGACCCAGTCTCTCTCTCACTTCCTGAAAACCCCTGCAGCCAGTATTATATATTTAAGCTTATGGGTCACTGCTGCCAAAGTAACCCTCTTCCCATTGCTCTCACCCTATCGCTTTGTCTTGCAAGGTTTTATATTGCGGGTCAGTTCAAAACTTAATCCCTCTCTGTATTAACGACCAAATTTATGCTTGTTATAGTTTTCAGGTCCAAAGTGTCAGGTTTTAGTATAAAGCATGAACAACTACGCAGTCGCCTCACTGATCTTTCCCTAAACCAGCCCAGCCAGTAGTAACACGTCGGCACAATGTTGGACAACGTTGGTCCATTGTCTCAGTGCTTGTGTGCTGGCTGAAAGGGCTGGCCTTCGGAGCAGTTCAGCGAAGCGATGGCATAAACAGTGGCATTAAGTCATAAAGTCATGGAAAATCTGAATAGTGTAATATCCAATTTTCGTATCTGTTGTTCATCACTTCGGGTGTATCGCTTGCCTTATTGGAAAACGAAACGACCGAAACAAAGCGGAACTCAGTTTAGTAAGCTGAGTTTAGCAACCTGGGCGAAACAGCTAGCTAGGCCACTGCCCGTGTACACTACTGATTGGACAGAAACCATCTTAGTGACGATTAGAAGAAGTAGAAAGCGACAACAAAGCAAAAGGAGCATCAGTCAAAACGAAGAAGACTGAAGACGTCTTTAAAACACTGAAAAGTTTCTTTTAACTCTGAACAAGTATGCTTCTCTAGAACTAGACCACCTACAGCATACAGTGCCTTTATATGCAAGCTAGGAATGTGCTGGAAAGGTTCTTAAAAGCCACTATATAAATGAGACTCACACCTCACATCCTACCTACCTACCTACTTACCTACCTACCTATATACCAATACAAACATTTACAACTATACACACATACAGTACATGCATAAATACATACATACCTACATATTAATCGCAGCAATGGTGATGATAGGCCAATAAATGATGAAGGCAATGAATAGGCTAAGAAGACGAATAACATTTGTGTCGATTGTATTTATATAGTGCATTTTATTTTTTCTACTTTTAGAGTCCGTTTACTCACAACAAACGAGTTACTCCGTCTCAGCATCGTTCAGCGGAAGAAAGGATTCCCGGCAATCTAATTAATCAATCGCTTCTTTAGATCGATACATAATTATTGCTCAACGGCGCAATAACTTATTTCCCGGATCATCCCCCCTTTCAGGCGATGACGAGTCTTTCGTCTTCAGTGAATAATCGCTGTCTATGATTAATCCATCGAATAATTGACACTCCTTTCTCCTATCGCGAGACCTTTAACTCATCTTTAGCATCTCGAGCGGAGTTTGCGCACAGTTCCAGAACACCAGATTTTAATCCGCAAGAAACACGATCGCACGAAAGACGCCAGGGGGATAGAGTACGGGGCTGGACGGAGTACATAGGAGGAGGAGAAAAGAAAATAGGACAGGGAGAAGGAAAAGGTAACTGGAAGAGGAGGAGGAGGAGGAAGGGGACGAATGGATCAGCAGAGGCGAGCTCATTGCACTCACGCCAGGTGGCGTGCAGTGGAAACTGCGCGGCTAGCAAGAAGGCGAGCAGCCCAGTTAGAAGTTGAAGAAGGGAAGGAGGAAGAACAGGAGGACGAAGGATAGAGGGAAGAATAAGAGGAGAAGGAAGGGAAGAAGGAAGAAGAGTAGGAAGCGGATGAAAAGGAGGAGTAGGAAGAAGAATATCAGGGCGCGTTGGAGGAAGATAAGACGATAAAGTTTACAAGGGATAAGACACTGAAGACGAGGGAGCTGAGAAATGGAAGAAAAACTAGGAGAGATAGGATGGGAAAATAGATATGCAGAGTAGGATGGAAGGATGGAGAGCACGACGAAGAGAAGGAGGAAGGACAATGGATTGGAATAATGGAGAAACTAGATGAGAAGGAGGAAGAACTGGACGGAAAGTAGGAGAGGGAACTAGATACACGATACTATGGACGACCGGGAAACAACAGACTGGACGTGAATAAGGAAGACTTTTGTGGGAAAGAGGCAGACCAGATTGTTAAAGAATAAGGGTGGAATAACAAGATCAAGAAGAAATCACAGCATGCAGGAAAGCTGGAAGAAGAAGAAGAAGAAAAATCGAAATCAGAATAAAATAGATGGGCAAAGAAGATGTGCATAGCATATAGGCAAATAGTTTACGTAAGATGGGGGTAAATGAAGAAAACGAAGGAACATGAGTATTATGGGGCGGTCAAAGGAGGGAACGTTGAAGAGGCGGCAAAAACAATGACGATAATGACATTGACGACGATCAAGTGGACTATAGGAAAAAGAAATGTAGAGGTCAGGTATTATTAGCTGCGAAAAGGAGTATAAATAAAAGTCAGGGAAAAGAGAAGGACGAAAGAGGACTAGCAGATGCTGTTTTGGTAACCATAGATGTTAAATGAGAAATGTTGAAATAGTAAGGAGCAACTCGTCTCTCTCTTCTCTCTTCTCTCTTCTCTCTGTCTCTGTCTCTGTCTCTGTCTGTCTCTCTCTCTCTCTATATATATATATATATATATGTGTGTGTGTGTGTGTGTTATTTGCATACATAAAGAGAGGAACAAGAGAAACATACAGAGGCGGATGAAGGGAAGAAGGAAGAAGAGTAAGAAGAGGTTGAAGAATAGGAAAAGTAGGTGTAGGAGGAAGCAGAACAAAACGTTGAATGCTTTATAATACTAGTAAACGGTTATTTTAGAACGTTTAACGTTAGCCAGTGAACGCTGAAGGTTTATAATAGATGACAATAGTAAGTGGCAAATGATAACTGGTAAAAGCTAAGTGTCAATAGTGAAGTGGTAAAAGTCAGAATAATTCCAAACACAGAAGCGAAGGCGATAGTGATGCAACACAGCATGGCCGAGCGATCTACTTCGCCGGCAATTCTCTGCTGCGCCAGAGAAGCTATTATTAGTAATGACGGCTGATCGAACGTGGGAGGGGTGACAGGATGGAGTGGGTGAAAGAGGAGGGGTGGAGGAAGGGAGCGACTGAGTGGAGGTGCGGGGAGCGGAGGAGGAGGGGAGAAGGAACGGAGGAAAGGTAAGGTTAGGTGCAGCCGAGGATCATATGTCGACCTTCAGGCTGCAGTGATCTTTGAGCGAAATACGAAAGATGATACTTAGAAAACACGCGCCGATAGAACTAAACCAGCTGAGAGTACGTACGAAACTACTACTGTAAGAGTACCAGACAGACAGACAGACAGACAGACAGGCAGACAGACAGACAGACAGACAAACAGACAGACAGACAAACAGACAGACAGACAGGGGACGGACGGACAGACACAGACAGACGGACACAGACAGACGGATGGACACAAAAAAGCACTTGCAAAGCAGAAGTCAGACGAACTGTTGCATATTTACTTAATATATATTCCACGAATACAGGGCTATGTTTAATAAATTATACATTCATTGATTATATATTCATATATTTTATGTATTATTAATGCGCATACATTATCTGTTCATCTAATATGAATTCAAATGCTTAGATTGTCTTAGGCGTTAACAGTTATGCGCATATAATTAGATGGGTAAGAGAGATGGAGAGGTCTTGACTGAGGAGAGTTAGATAGGTAAGATCGTAAGAGGGATAGAGGGGTCTTAATGGAGGAGAATTAGATGGGTAAGAGATATAGAAGGGTCTTGATGCTTGCCAGTTTTGCATTGGCCTTTCACTAAAAACTGAAAACATTCCTTTTTCACGCACCCTATACTGACTCCCCTTCTTCCTCTTATCCCTCTTTCCGCTCCAATCCCAAACATTACCCACCGTAGCTGCACGCTGTCTCTCTGCCTGACTCTTGGATCTTGACCTCGAACCGAACACTTTTGCCTATCGATTTTATTTTGACTGAGCGCCTGTGAATAAGCTGGTCCCCGTGACGTGGCTTTCGTTGGGCGCTGTAGAAATCTCGAGATTACGATTACGATTACGATTGATGGAGGAGAGTTAGCCGGGTAAAAGAGATAGAGGGGTCTTGATGGAGAAGAATTAGATAGGTAACAGAAATAGAGGGGTCTTGATGGAGGAAATTTAGATGGGTAAGAGAGATAGAGGTGGCTTGGTGGAGAGGAGTTAGTGGGAGGAAATAGCGGAGTCGTTCGGAAGAGAGTTGTAGAACGAACCTCAGGATTGAACAAAGCAGATTTCTCCAAGAAGCAGTTTCAGTGGCTTATTTCGTGTTTTACTTTTAATCCTAAGGCAGACAGACTGGCAAGACGGCCTAAGTAAGTAAGATCGCACATAAAAGATCGGAGCGTTGGCTGATGCAGCATGGTCTAAATGAGATAAAGACTTCTTACTGCTGCTGCTGCTGTTGTTGCTGCTGCTGCTGCCAGAATTTTGATCTGAAATTCTGTGGTTGCAGCAGCAGAGCAGAGGATGATGGATGCTTATTTATAGACAGTCAACAAACTCCACCCTCGGTCTGTGTATTTGTTCTAAGGGTGTCGAATATTATTGACGTTATTACTGCACTGATAAATGTTAATGATATATTAATGATGAAAACGTCTAAAGCAGGGTAAGCGGCCTTTTATATAGCGCGTTTGCAGGGGTCCTCTAAACGATGGTAGTTCGGTTTCAAGCAGACACAGCAACAGAATTATGTTTGTAGCGTATGAATAATTATATTCAAAAGCATTTTGAGAAAGTTTCACATACGGAGCTCCTACCGTAGTTGCATATATTGTTGCCTTCATATGGGCAAATATAGCACAGGCATGGTTGCTTAGCCTGCCAGTAACTCTGCAAATCAATTGTTTCAGGCAAAGAGATTTAGAATTAGATGGATAGAGCTTCTTAGAATATACGATAATTGCAGCCTATGCAAGCAACACAAGTTGAATGGAACTCAAAACTGAAAATTAGTTTTGAGAGGAAAGAGTCAGTAAACTAAGAAATTCGAGGATCAGCTATAGAAGTCAGGTGATTGCATTTAAACCGCAGGCTGCCTATGGAATTGGATTTTTAGAGACCGACCAATCACGTGGATGCTTATGTCCGGTGGTCCCAGTAATTGCCGGCCTACCTTGCGTATATTAAATATCGGCGCTATAGACGTTATTTAATTAGGTTAGACTAAGAGAAGGAGAAGAACGCGAAGGAGAACGCGAAGAAGAACGGGAAGAAGAAGAAGTAGACGCGAAGAAGACGCGAAGAAGAAGAAGACAATAATAATAATAATAATAATAATAATAATAATAATAATAATAATAATACGAAGTATTAGTAGTAGTAGTAGTGGTGGTAGTGGTGGTAGTGGTAGTAGTAGTAGTAGTAGTAGTAGTGGTGGTGGTGGTAGTGGTAGTGGTGGTAGTAGTAGTAGTAGTGGTACTGGATATTGGCCAACGGATAAGCCAGATTCGATGAATTCTTGTTTTAATTACAATAACTTGCTAGATAATAATAATATTAGATGGAAAGTTGCATATTTACATTAAAATTTTATTATGTACATTCGTCAACATCAGTGCTGCCCATTATATATATAAAATTTGTGATAGCCCTTAGAAGTGTTGCTGATACCCACGACATAAAATTTGGGGTAGTCCTTAGAAGTGTTGCTGAAACCAACTACATAGCATACATGCCATTACCACTAAGAGCTAGAGTCCTATGATAATAAGAGTGTACTGCTCCAACACACCCTTAATAACCACAGCTACGACCCTATTTTGATTAACACCAATATTGTTTAGATTAATAATAATAATAATAATAATTATTATTATTATTATACTTATTGTTTAGCAAATAACTATGTTTAGGTATCATGCATGCCATCTATACGGTAGGCCTATAACATATAGGCCTATATAGGGCTACCTATAGGTTATATAAAATTATGTTGGTTATACATGAGTAGGCTTATGGCGTGTATGCTATTTTGTGGTTATCAGCAACACTTTTAAAGGCTATCACAAATTATATATATGCATATATATACATATGTATATATACATGTATATATATATACATGTATATATATACATGTATAATATATATATATATATATATTCATTCATTCTAATCTCTTGGCAACGACGCGGGGAACCGCGATAAGTGCTCTAAGGCATTTGTAAACTTCCGCGTTTAAATACAGTGGTTTCTTTGACAAGGTGAACTCTCGTTTTTATTAGAAAGCGGTCTTGGAAGACTAAATCCTTATTTGTTTCACTCTCGTTCTCGTAAGCATCATCTTTTGGCAGGCTTCTCTTCAGTGTCTCTGTCTTCCTGTTTCTGTTTCACTCTTTCTCTCTGTCTCTCGTTTTCTCCTCTCTCTCGCTCTCTCTCTCTCTCTCTCTCTCTCTCTCTCTCTCTCTCTCTCTCTCTCTCTCTCATGCATACACTTATCACATATGCAAACACACACTCTAACTCTCCTTCCTCTTCTCCGAATGAACAATAAACTGACCATATGTTCAACCTTTGTTAGCAACTCCGACATTACAACTACCTACTAGTAAACACATAGACTGAATGTTGTGGTTTCACTGTATCACGCATCTCTGCTATTCGCACTCACTGACGTCTTCTGCGGTCAAATGTCGAAATTTGTTTTCGTACACTTATCCACTGTTTATTTACATCGATTGATCGCTTGGCCTGTGAATATCACCTTCAGCCGCTGCTTAGTTCGACCTTATAATCACCAATCTTTTATAATCGAATGAAAGTTATTGTTTTCGCTGTTGCTTCTTCGCTAGGTCAGCCACGCCTTTACATTCTGCTCGAACCATGCAGCCTCCTGTCCTGTTCCGCTTGACTTAACATTCGATGCGCTCAATAACCTTTTGACGACCGGTTGCTTCTCAACCGAGACGACCCCGCTTTTCAATGACCGACCTTTATGTTTCGACTGCTTTAACCTCGCATTTATTTAGGAGTGCCATCGATCAACACCTTTATTCGTTCGCTCGCGATGAGACGTGCGACTGTTAGGTTCATGATCATGATCATGAGCATGATCATGAGCTAATAGAAAGGCGTAGAAAAGACTTTACCTTCGGAAGAGCCATGACGAGAGCGCCTCAGACGAGCGCCGCAGCTCAAACTTCGGTCTTAGTTTCATCTTAGGCCAGCCGACGAATTACTGATAGCCATGCCGAGATCTCACAGACGTAAGAACGGAGGGATGATGAAAGGGAAGGCACGAGGGAAGCAGAGAGGGAAGAAGAAGCCATAGGCGGCGGAAAGAATAAAAACTGGGCGCGGTTATATACGTCAGACTGGAGTTCAGAGACAGGCCTGGCTAATACTGGCAGAGATTGTAAGCTGTAGGCCTATACACTCGCAGGATAGCCGCTGTCTACCTTTCAGTCCTATACAACTTCATTGCTCCGTCTTTCTATTCTTCTGTCTGTACGTCTGTCCGTCTCTTTGTGTGCATATGGGTCTGTCTGTCTCTCTTCTTACTGAAGAGTCGACCATGCATCTCTATAACCCACAAATCCGTCTTTGTTTCTTTGTCTGTCTGCCTCAGCCTGTCTATCTGTGGGTGTGTATTTATTTGCTCGCTTGTCTGTCCACGGGCAATCTTTTTCACCTGTTCAGCCATCTTATCTGTACTTTTCCATATCCCTACTATTACGGCCAACTGTATCTGTGCTTTTCTCTCCTTACCTACCTACCCACCTACCTGATTGCATACTGCTTGGCTGCCTATCCAACCGGCTGCGAAAATATTTCGCTCTGGTTGCCTGATTGTCTTCCCACTTCCGAGTCTCCATCTGAACTGTCTGTGTGATTCTCGGAACTTTTATTTGTTTATTTCTGCTTTAATTTAATCAACCGAAGTTCTAGCTATCTTCCAATTAGTCTGCCTAAATATGTACTCTTCTGCTTCGGTCTCATTGTCTGTCTGGTTGTCTCACGGCCTGTCAGTCTTTATAACATTCTGTAGATATATCTGTGTATATGTGCGTATCGGCCTGTCGCCATTTGTCTGTATGCTGAAGAAATATTCAACAACAGTATTATGAACAAAGGCAGCCAAATACTGTCTATCTGCCTGTCTGACTGACTGTCTGACTGACTGTCTGACTCATTCTAACTGTCTTATTGTTATTATTATTCCCTATCTCTGTGTGCTATTAGTTTAGTCTCTCCCTCTGCCGTGCAATTATTTTTATCGTCACATCCACAAGCCAGTCAGTGAGTCAGTGAGTCAATGAGTATGTTAGTGAGTGAGTGAGTCAGTCGGTCAGTCAGTCACTCAATTAGTCATCTAGTCAATTCAGTGAGTGAGTCAGTTAGTTAGTCAAGTCAGTCAGTCATTCACTCACTCACTCATTCACTATTCAACTAGTCAACTAGTCATTTCAGTGCGTCAGTGAGTCAGTCAGTCTCTCTGTCTGTCTGTCTGTCTGTTTGTCTCTCCGTCTTTCAAATGTGTGTATACCTGCTCGCCAATCTGTAGGCCTCCTTCTGCATGTGCGATCACACACACACACACACACACACACATACACACACACACACACATATATATATATATAATATGGCTCTTAGCTACTCTGCCTGTTAGACTCCAGGTGTTCGGTTGGATACCTGCTTAATCGCCAACCCGTGTGCCTCTACGTACGCATACAAGTTTCTCTGTTTGCCCGTCTGCTTGTCTCGACGTATGTCTATCAGTTAGTCTATCTCTATGACGTTGTTGTAGCGATGACGAAGGTAATGCCGAACACTTGCAGAGAAACAGACGCTGTCAAAAATGCACTGCCTCACGTCGGCTGAGATGGTCGGAGGGGATTAGCAGCGATGCTAATGAGGCCAAAACTACGAAGCCTAGTCGGAGGCTGAGTCCGGGACCATAAGATCTGAACCTACGGTGTTTTAATTTTAATTTTAATTTTATTATTATTATTCTTGTTGTACTCTCTGTTGTTGGTATTATTATTATTATGTGAACGTGATTTTATGATCGCAGTGTAACAGTGATGAGTCAACAATGTTTGGGAGACCTAAGAGTGCGTAAATAACACGCGCCGGTCACGTGCTTCTACGTTGGTGATTCGTACTGTTGAGTCACCTGGTTTTGGACAAGCCTAAGCACGCGTGTATCACGTGACGCTCACGCGTGAAAACGTTGGGCCGACGTTCGCGATGAGGCCTTTCCTATTCATGCCCAGACATGTTTTGCCCACTCGACGGGTTTGAGGGTATAGCCTATATGTAACCGATAGCAGTGTCTGACAGTGTTTCATATCACGTTTTAGAGACAGTGTGTTGTGTACTAAGCTGATTGAAAGAACTACTGACGTGACTGAACTTCTGATTTAATAGCAGCGAACGAAAAGCGAAGAGTTTGTGTTTTTCTCGACTGACGGCTATGCTAGAAGTGTAGGGTTTGAAGCTCGCAACTTCGAAGGTTGCTGACAATAATAAATTCTTATTACTAATGAGTTCACTGATTTTACCATTTATATTCCTAACTTAATAGTTATAAGCCACGATGCCGAAGCCGATGCGAAGGCCAGACGTCTCGAGGCCAATTAAGGCTGAGGCCACGAAAATTGGTCTTGAATCGGAGGCCTTGCCTCTTAGCCGAACATCACTGGAGCTTAGCTAGCGTTTCGCGGGAAGAGGGAAGATGTAAAGAAGGAATGAGAGGAAGAAAAGGAGTGGGAGGAAAGAGCTGCTTACCTGATGAGTCAGTTGGCAGAGCTAAGTTCTGGATGGTAGCGATGCAAGGTGGTGGATGGAGATTGATAAGCTAGGCTGCTTCGAGGGAAGGGGGAACTGGATGGGTAAGGTAGAACCGAATGCGATGTAAATTCAGATGGATTCTAGGAAACCAACTGGTCACTTAAACAACGAGGTTCTTCCCAGAATATGCAAGATCCTATCTGTCGAATCTTATTATGCCATACTTGATCAATAAACTTGTCATTAGCGAAGTGTTTTAATTGTGGAGGAGAGTTCAGTTGGTTAATTTGCTGCGCACAAGCCTCCGCTTGAGTCGAAAGATCTCTGAAGACGAGAAAATCTTTCCTGGTCCTTGATGCCATTCCATTTCATTTGATTCGAGCTCATCATAGAAGATCATAGCTGGACGTATGCTTGGAACACGTTGGAATATAATGTGGGAAACACTGAGACCACTATTCAACTTGAGGAAACGCTATCTTGGTGCTATGTTGTCATTGGATAGCCTATGAATCTACACAAGCCGCACACTGGACATGTACAGAAATTAAATACTGATGCTAATATTGTTGCTGTTGTCATTATCATCATCATCGTCATCATCATCATCATCACCATTATCATCGTCATCATCATCATCATCACCATTATCATCATCATCACCACCACGATCATTATGTCGTAGTCGTCATCAGCGTCATCATCAGCATCACCACCACCACGATAATCATCATTATCATCATCATCGTTGTTGTTGTTAATGCTGCTGCTTACCGAGCTGACCACCTTCTGGGCGGTTGGGTCACTGGCGACACCTGTCGAACGACTCCAAGACGTAATTTGAACAGACGAGATCTTCGCCTTCTCGTCTCTGGCTATTGCTGCAAAAATATCAGTAACTTGTCAGACAGGCGACAAATGATCTTGCCCCAGTCAAGTATCAACGCAAAGAGTAAGAATGAGAGATGATGGAATTTAGCATGATTGCTTAAGTTACGTGATTACCACAGCTACAACGCTGACATTATCTTTATTGGCCACACACGTTGTTCCGCTAGGGGGCGTTCTGGGTAGCATCTGCGCCAGAAAGAAATTGCGGGGACCGCGGTAACCTTCAGGGAGAGGCGATGTTGGCGGCAGGATGTTGTTCCAAAGGCTACGACCCAGGAAGGAAAGTAAACGACCATAGAAGAACCACAAGCAACCCATATTACTAATATAAGGTGCGCTTTTATGCAATTCTACTGCTTTCCTCGTGTTTCTAGTAGACCCAGCAGACAGCGGCGGAGTGGACGGGCGTTCCTCCGAAAACTTGGCGGATTGACTGATTGCATGTAGTAAGAAGTTTTCCCAGAAGTTTTATGAGTTTTATGGCCCAATCCTCGCCCGAAACTCTTTGGCCCTAACTTAAAATACGGGTAGATTTTATCAAACCAGAATTACGTCCAGAATTTGAAGGTTGCACTCAAGGTTGCTTTAAGTCATCATCAATCATCACGGCGTAATATTAGCGTTTCAAGAAAGGGTGCGGATCAATAATTTGTATGGAAAGATAATCCAGTCCATGGTCGCTGGATTTTGGCAGAGCGCTGTCAGATCAATTTTAGGAGAAATTAATGCTATCTAGCTGTCTATCTCTTTGTCTGACTGTCTGTCTTCTATCTATCTATCTATCTATCTATCTATCTATCTATTTATCTGTCTGTCTGTCTGTCTGTCTGTCTATCTGTCTATCTGTCTATCTGTCTATCTGTCTATCTGTCTATCTGTCTATCTATCTATCTATCTATCTATCTATCTATCTATCTATCTATCTATCTATCTATCTATCTATCTATCTATCTATCTATCTATCTATCTATCTATCTATCTATCTATCTATCTATCTATCTATCTATCTATCTATCTATCTACTATCTATCTATCTATCTATCTACCTATCTACCTACCTACCTACCTACCTACCTACCTATCTCTATCTATCTCCTTCAACGGCATATAGTATTTAACCGATTAGAGATGAATGAATGAACGAAAGAAGGAACGAAGAACGAATGACCGAACCGTTGTATAAATGAATGAACAATGAACGCACGAAAGAAGGAAGAAATGAAAGTAGGAAGGAAGGAGTGAAGGATGGAAAAAAGGAAAGAATTGTAAATCAGAGCAGTGAGTGAGAACGGATGAAACTAAGAGGCGGAAAATTACTGATGATCGAGAACCAGATTCGTTAAATGAGCGAAGAAACAGATCCAGATGGGTTGATGTACTCACTCGACCTCAACCCTGCTCCCCCATTCACATTAAGATTACTAAATCGACGATTCGAATCCATGTTTTCATGTGCTTACAACCGTCATGCAATCGCCGCACAAATCTGCTGCAGTCCAGTGTTGGACCGCGAGCAAAGAAACTTGCAATTCAACTTGACTGAACCATTGAGAGAGAACGAAAGGTAGCAGTTGGACCATGGATGGTGAAACGTGCTGTCCGCAGAAGAAAAATGATCAAATGACCGACCGGTTGGTGCGAAAATTCCGGTCATTTGGCGATGAATATAAATCAAGAATGTCTCGTGGTTTGTCCGATAGATTGCGCCATGTTGCACGAGATATATAGCTGATCACGTGACTCTACATAGCGACATACCTAGCCGTCGACAGGCAACAGATGGCGTGTCTGACATGTCGACTGACAGACATATATCTGCTTGCAAAGTTGTCTGTAGAACTGCATGTGGACCATTTATCTTCTTCTGTCCACCAGTCAAGGCCTTTCCCGTTGTTTCCTGCCCTGTTCTGCTTGCATTGTTTTCTGAGTTTCCTTTTCTGATCTGTCTCCACTTGTGTCTATTCCTCTTCTTCTCTCATCTCCGACCTGGTTTTCATTTGTCCAATTCTTTCTTGCCCTGAATTCCCCTGTCCGTTATCCGTTGCTGTGCAACCCTGGACCGACTTTCTCTCCCCCCCCTATCTGCTGTAACAGCGATAATAACAATGAATGATGATGATAAAAGTGTGATTACTTGTAGATCGTTTAGTAAGATATGGTCCTACTTGCTGAGTGGCTCGTGGATTTCGCCAGAAGTCGAGAGTCGGATGGCCATCGAAAGGAAGTTAGAGATTCACTGGGCTGGGAATCTAACCGATCAACGGAGAGACGCCGACGGGAACAACTTTGCCTCATCTTCTTCTTCGACACACGAATGTCATCGCTGTTCATGAGCAAAAAAAACATCATCACAATCACTGCATTATACCGAAACATCTTTACCTCACTATTTTTCATGTTTCCTACTTTCCTGAATAAATAATTTTCTTTTAAACTATAAATCCATCTTTCAAATCAGTTTTATATATTTCCAAGTTAGTTTCCTTCATCAACATCCTACTCAACTCTCTCTCTCTCTCTCTCTCTCTCTCTCTCTCTCTCTCTCTCTCTCTCTCTCTCTCTCTCTCTCTCTATCTCTATCTATCTCTATCTATCTATCTATCTATCTATCTATCTATCTATCTATCTATCTATCTATCTATCTATCTATCTATCTATCTATCTATCTATCTCTCCCCTACTGTCTCTCCTTTTCGTCATTACTGATTGACGTCAGTGCTCTACTGGAATCTTTTCAATCATTGTACTCTAAGTGAAAAGCATTTCTCTAGAGAATAGGTGCTGAATTCCTGTTTGGATTTTTCCACACATGCAAATGACGGAGTCCCCATCAGTTTTACCTGTAGCCTGTCATGTCTTGTTCTTTCTGCGCAAGTTGACCTGGTTTTTCCTCCGACCCAAGCTTCCAGGCGCAGCACAAAAGCTTCGTCACGGTTGGTCTATCTGCCTGGAATAGGTCGCCTAGCAACCTACACCGTAAGCTTCTTACTCCTGCTTTGTGTATTTTCTGTCAGCGTTTGAAACTATTTTGTTCGTTCGTGGCTTTGTGTTGTTAGTTCGGGAGCACCTTTGAGGATTTTCTCATGAAAGCAGTGTTCTGTCTAATTCTTTTCTTCGTGCGCTCTCTGGCTTACCCCGTGTGTAGTAACATTTGGGACCTGCGCTCTGGTTTGCCTTTGGGGGTCGTTTATAAAGGACGTCCGCAAAAATGACCACCTGTGGGTCCTTCCTCCCACTTGTCCGTATTTGGCATTACCCTCTTCCCATCCTTTCGGACGTCCGCTCTCCAGTGGACTACTAAGGCATAGATAAAACCATCTCATTGATAGTTCAGGGCCAATTTTTTACAGTTGGGGTACTTTGATACTGCCGCGTTCAGCAAAGGGACTCTAATGATTAGATCCAACGCTTTTATTCATCCAAGTTTCAGTCATATGCGCCTCACAGAGAGACTGACTTTCCTCGCGGAATGAGTGCTTTAAAAAATAAATCTACAGCAAAAGAGAGGCAACGTTTGATGGAGCTCGAAGGTCTCGAAAGCCAGCGGAACAGAATCATAGCAATAATACCCAACATTATTATACTTATTTTTATTATTATTATTATTATTATTATTATTATTATTATTATTTATTATTATTATTAATTATTATTATTATTCCCAGAAACTTATTATTCTTATTTTTTACCCAAGGTACATAATCCCTCAAGATTACAAAAATTATGGGAGCATTCATTATTCTGGGAAGGCTAATCTTCGCAGATGGCTGTTTCGGTAGGAAAGGCGCTGCAAAATGCGATTGCATTGAAACGCCGGATGGTCATAGATAAACGCTGATGGAGGAAAGTAGTTTCCCTTTTATTTCCCGATATCTGTGCAAGGCGATGGCTTACTGTTGTTATTGTTGTAGTTGTTATAACAATTAACATTAACCCCATTTGATCTTAAATGTTGACTTTCAATGGTTGTACCAACCAGGCTGGAATTCCACTGGCGCCTGTGGTGTTTTGGTCTTGCATTGTATCGTGAACAGCGAAGTTACTTGCATCGATAGATTCCTAAAACATAACATCAATGCCAGAAAAGTAAGTAAGTTTGTAAGATATCTAGGCCCATTAAGCAACTTTTTATTCTTTGTTTTCTTCTTGTTATTAGCTGTTCGTCAACCTTATAACCTTATAACCTTGCTCTTTTTTCTCTTAATCTTCGCTTCCGTCTGTTTAAAAAAATTAACCTTCGATTTCTTATGTTTTTATCTTCTACCCCAAATTTTTCATCGTGTCCCATTCGCCCTTTTATTTCTTTCTTCATCCTGTTTCCTCGTTCACTTTGACTGAAGGAGGAAGACGAAGAAACAGAAAAAATCCAACGAGAAAACCGCTGCATCCAGAGTTACAACAGAAAATGACCAAGTCATTAAATATGTATGTATGTACAGTATGTAGGTGATGTATGTATGTATGAATGTATGTATGTATGTATTTATGTACAAATGTATGTATGTATGTATGTATGTATGTATGAATGTATGTATATATATAGATATATTCATGTATGTATATATCGACGATCTGGCGTAGAATGGGCTGAAAGAATGACAGGTGTGATTCAAGACGGATTTCAGAGACCCTAAACACCGCATGCGGCTATATAAAAGAAGTAAGGGGCTTTTACACAAAGGAAGGAAGCTTAGTTCCACCGGGGTCAGTCCAAGACGCTGACAGTACCCTGGATGCAGACGGTAAAGCTCCAGGAAGCCATGTCACATTTCCAATGCATAGTGCCAGTATTATTATCCGGCCTGCTTTTCATAGTTTGGATGGGTAGTCTGGGTATTATAATGTCACATTTATCCGTCCTGTACTTTTTGCAGTTTGGCTGATTCCGTTGGCTTTCTCATCGACGGTAGGAGCCACTCGGCGAGGGAGATCTTCCGGCGTGGAATGACTGCTTGGTCAGCGAGCTCTTTGGTCGAACAGGCGCTTCTTCTTCTTCGCGGTCTCTCGGCGGTTGGCAAGAGATGTCTTGCCACATCTTCGTCTTCGTCGTCATCAAAGCCAGAATAACGAATTTCACTTCGAACTAAGTGTTTGCCGGCTTTTTCACTCTTGACAAATTGGTTTGCCATTCAACGGCGATTGATATCCTTTGTAATAACGCCCTGAACTTTACAGATCAGTTCAGTGCAATCGAAGATGATTCTCCCGGAGTGGAAACAGTCAAATTCAGTCTGTCACTCAACTTTAGATGCGATGCCATGGAATTTTTTGCCGTGCGAGGTAATCCATTGCAAACCTACCGTAAAGTCTTATCGTGTCCTTGGTTAGGTCATGAACTGTGACGTTAGCCACGCAATTTAGGTTCTAGTGCCATGTATCTGATAATAATCGGATAGCAATGTCATGCAATGTAACTTTGTAACGCGACTTCGTCGATTTCACATAACAACTGTTCAAAATATGTAATTTCAGGACAAACTAAATAAATTTATGACCCTAGGGCTGTAAAACGAAGTGCAACACTATGAAACGAACCACTGACCGGCGTGAGACTGTAACTCTGCGACCGCTCTAAAGTCGCAAGCAGACTATCAGGATGCTCGCATGCAAACACGTGCGCTGTCTTATCGGAATGTCAATCACAAGCCACGCGCCTCTGTCCGAAGGTCCGCTGCATCGATGACTTACGGCTGACTTGGCTCCGCTCTGTTTGGCTAAGCGCTGACCGGGAATTATTTTGCCAGCGCTTTCGTCGACTCTCTCAGCAACGAGCAACGCGCTCGGGTCCGTTTTAATTTATCGTGCGCCTCTATCAACAACAGTTATCCTCAGACGAAGCACGACTTCATGTTTGACCGAAGGGCGGCTTTATTAATCAGCCACTTCCGGCGCTTGACCTGACATTCTGGAACTCTGGCGGCTCATCGATCGCTTCGATCCCTGGTGATAAGGACAGACACGGAAGACACACAAGCAGACAGGCAGACAAACAAGCATAAGAGAAGGTAGACGCAAAAACAGACTGAAGGGCAGACAGGTAGAATAGGAAGATGAGAAGAGATGGAAGACGGCGGCCAAGATATCAGTTATCTGGAGGCCATGCTGCTTTTTCCTGGTAAAATGTGCACCAGAAATATACGCGGGGAAGTCGGAGGACAAGGGAGAATGGGTGGGGAGTAGCCAAGTGCACCTGAATAAACTTTCGTCTGTTTTTATTCGGTTCAGCTGTCGGAGGGCGGCCCAGGAGCCCAGCAAAATTGAGAAGAGCACTGGGGGTGATGAGGGGGTGCGTCTACGTAAAGATCCGCCAATTAGCGCTACAAAAATACTCGATCAATTAACTGGGATTCTGCAGGGTGCGTTCGAGAAGGAGGAGAGAGAAGCAGCGAATCGGATTGTGAATTGGTTGGATTAGAGAGGTGGAGGGAAGGTGAACGTACGCAACAATTTCCTGAAATTACATCACATTTCGTTCATTGCAACTAGATCCATATTAGATCCACTAGATCCATCTCTTCATCTGAGTCGTGTCTTCTTCATTTGACTGTCAGTCAGGCGCAGGCACCACTTAGAAGTATGCCTGACTGCTACTGGATGATGATGACGACAACGACGACGACGACAATGATGATGATGAGATACAAGCAGAAATGCGCAGACACTTAAAAGTATGCATGATTGTTGTTGGTGTTGCATGATGATGATGATGACGACGACGACGACGATGGTGATGATGACATAATGGCAGAAGATAGATGACGACATAATGATGACGACGCAAGGTGATTGCTCCAAATTCCTACATCATTTCTTTATAGGTTGCGTGGCTCAACAGTGAAACGGGGACGCTTCGGCAGCTGATATTGCCCAAAAATTAGATTTAGCTAATTTACAATATATTTATAAATATTTTAATAATTGATATATATATATATTAACAATGAGCTATGCTATGCTACCCTGTCTGTAGTAACGGCGACCTTTCTCACGTCATTGTTTTTTGCCATTTCTAATGCGAATTTCGCAACAGTCAGAAATTGACCCAAAGCTAATCTACAGGGTCCTCTGCTACTCAATGCGGAGACCGCATCGAATCAGGAATCCACATCCGTTACTAAATTATAGCAGAACCTACTGACAGCATGACGGTCACGTGGCCGTGGAGACAGGTGCGCGCTGACTGATAAGAGCCATCAGATGACGTCGTCGTGTCGTCGTTAGTTCACATTGTAGACTTCATGTTGCGGGGTAGTATAGCCGTGCATGGGTTCATTTGTCTGTTTGCGTCATTTTCATGTGATAAAATCCAAATAGGCCTATCCTTTGGTAATCATAATTGTAATCGTAATCAACATTTATAAAGCGACACTTTAAGGTATATTCATCAGAGTCGCTACTTAGCTTTTGTAGCATAGGTATGGTAAAACCTACTTATCTAAGCAAATTTTTCCAGGATCTGCAAGAGTATGATGTTTAGGTGGTTCATGAAAGGGAATCGCCTTTTGAACTGAGAATTGCCTGACTTACTAAAAAATTTCCTTAAAACACGTGTTATTTTATTGCGCACGTTTCCTGACGCAGTGCACACCTTGAAGAGGCTTAAACTCTTTCAAAAGAACGAAAGAGACAGACAAGTACAAAGGCAGGTACAACCGTAAAGACACAAAGAAAACAAAATGAGAAAAGAAGCGATATATATATATATGGAATTTTAATTTGTGATTTAAATCTCTTGTATGCGCTCTTATAATTTCAAACACTGATTTGATGAGTTCCAACTTGCCTTTTGTGACTTTATTTCGAGATCTTTATTTTGGCGCTAAAGAAGTTAGTTGTCAATTTTTGAAAAGCAAAAGCTAGCTAGCGTATAATTCTCTTGTCTCTTGGGCGCTCTACTGCACAACGCGTTACAGGTTTCCGCAATCGAAATTCGAATTCTGGTCTCTGACAATGACTTCCACGGTTGACCACCAATTCTCCACCCGTTTGCAACCTGCTGAAATCAATCAGTGATGCTACTATTAAAACGGAGACTCGGAACAGATTCATGAAGATGTTGCTCTGATGCGTCAAAGCGAGGGGCGAATAACTAAGCTGCTGAAGCAGAGGACATAGAAGCATCACTGCAAAGTTCTGCATTTTATTCATGTACTTGGAATTCGACGTTAGAATTCTCGTTGAGTGCCCTGCAGTAACTGTGTCTTCGAATCCGACAAAGCCTTAATTTTAAGTTCAAGTGGTTTTCTTTTGCGCAAGAAGACTGGGTAACTTGGTAAAATGACGGCAACAGCGAATACAGGTAACTGCAAAGATGATTACAAAGTATTTCTAGGCATCACAAAATCCACTGTAATTTCAGATCTTAGAAGTTTTTTCAGTGCTAAGAATTACAATTCGCAGGGCATCAGCTTTCCAATAGGCATTCGGCAAAGTCAGATGGATTGCTAATGAGGATTTTCATCTTGTGTGATGCCATAGAGGAGAGCAATGGTACCAGCTGGACTAAGGCGCAAGCTAAACATTAGCGACAGGAATCAATTGGGAGCCGATATAGAAAAAGGAGAAATCCATTGGTCAGACAGCACATAGGAGAACTCGATAGATCAATAGAATGGTATTGCTCTCGAATGTCACAAGACATCGTTCTAATCTACGTTCTCTCCTTGCCGTATAGTAGCTGTGGTTATCAAATTCATAAGCTCAATTGTATTTTTTTGTTTCCGTCTGTTTGGCCGACAATTAATCACCGCAATTGTGAAGTCATACTTCTTTACGCTATAGATTTCCAGCACTTAGGCGACAGTTTATTCATACTTTTATTAAGGGCTTTCGGTCTTGTAACCGGAGTTTAAACTTTATTTGCGATACTATCATGAAACAAGATAGGAAGTGTCATAATTATGTATTCTTTTAATCAATGCACACTAGCAGCGTTGAAGGACGTACCGTGGTATAGGTCGGCCAGGTTGATGCTGGCCATTGTTTCCGCCTGGGGATATATCTTCTTCTATCTGCTGCGTAATGACCTCAGCATGGCTATTGTCTGCATGGTTCGAGACCCTTCGGAGTCTTTGACAGCGTTCACGACTGAAGCCTGGACAACATGGAACAGTTCGACCCACGAGTCAACGACGGCCTCAACAACAGAAGCAGCAACAGCAGGAGACAGAGGATCCGTGTGTGATGAATCGTACTCAATGGCCTCAGAGAAGTCGTCGTTTGCGGTGAGTGCCAACTCTTGCATGACAAGAGACAGGCTACTGTTCCAACAGTTAGCTGTAAATGTGTTATGCATGTTCATCGTTGTGTAAGTTCGAGTTCGTAATCGTAATCGTAAGCTTGAGATTTATACAGCGCCCAACGAAAGCTAAGCCACGGGAACCAGCTTATTCACAGACGCTCAGTCAAAACAAAATCGATAGGCAAAAAGGGTTCGGTTCCAGGTCAAGATCTGAGAGTCAGGCATGCAGGCAATCAGACGGCTACGGTGGATGGTGCTTGTAATTGAACCTGAAAGTGAGGTAATGGAATGGAATGGAGTGGTCAGAAAACAAAATAGGTGAGTTAAAGTTGACGAAAGTAGGACGCCGCAGTCTGAGGGTTTAGCAAAGACAAAAGACAAATTGGCTGGTCAAAGTGCATTACATTGTAAACGTTCTATGAGACATGTTTTACAATTGAATAACATCTTCATGAATTCTGTACTGAGTCGTCGTCGTCGTCATCATCATCATCATCATCTCCACAATTATCATAGTTAGAGATAGAAAAGCAAAATATGATGTCAGTCTACTAAATGGTTTCTTCATTGACAGTCTAGAACGACATCCACTGATATCGATGACAATGGATTAGCAGAGGTGGCCATGAAGAAGTCACCCAAATATTTCTACAGCAATGATACTGATGATGATGATTAAGATGATGATGATGATGATTAAGATGATGATAATGACGACGACGGAGATGATGTTGCTGACACGGCAACATCACTTATTACGATGAGCCTACTGTTTTCCGCAGAAACAGGGTGAGTTGGAGTGGAGTAAGGAGCTGCGTGGTGTAGCCCTGAGTTCCTTCTACCTGGGCTACGTCTTCACGCAGATTCCCGGCGGTTTGCTGGCCCGGCGCTTCGGAGGGAAGCACGTCTTTGGCAGCGGGATCTTCATAACGGCTCTGGCCACACTTTTCGTCCCTCTGGCTGCTCGAACACACGTCTCCCTGCTCATTGCACTCCGGGTGCTCATGGGACTCGGATGCGTGAGTACATTACGATAATTTGTTTGACAACATTCAATCTCCTAGCACCTTTTGTTTATTGTCACGGTATCATATGCTTATGCAGTGCCATTCTGTCAATACCAGCAGTCGATTATAGTAAGCACCTGTGCTATTGCTCAAAGGCACTATTCATTCTTCGCGTCATTGGGTGCCATATATTCCGTGTTTCATGACCAACACTCAACTAATAAGACCAGCACTTTACTAATAAGGTCCGTTTGTTTGACCTGAGATTGGCAAACATCTGTGTTAGTAACAGTCGCTTTGTCAACCCCAGTCTGTAGTTTGTCTGGCATCGATTATAAGAATGCTTTATTGCTTACCCATCTGTGTAGGGTGTTGGATTTCCAGCGACACATCATCTGTATGGTCTGTGGATCCCTCCGAACGAAAGGAGCAAGCTGATCGCCTTTGGCTACGCGGGTATTTCATCACACTGCATCCGACATAATTCAATATGTCCATCATTGCTGTCTGTTCTTATCTTCTTTGTCTAATCTCATTCACCCATTCTAATAAGCTTAGCTGTTCAACGTATTAATCTCCTTAGGTCTGATGTAGGACTCCAATCTCATGCAATTTATCTTACTCATGTACACGAAATCTAATCTACGTCGCCGTGGTCGACTGTACGCACATTTACCACATTGGCAGAGGTTAGATTCTCAGTGTGTACATGATATTTAGTTGTCTTCTTTTCTGTTTTAGGCACGTACATTGGAACAATCATTGCTATGCTATTGTCTGGAATCTTTTGTGATTTAAAAATAGATGGTGGATGGCCGATGATTTTCTACGTTTATGGTTAGGACGATTTCCGCTTCACTTTCGATTCTTGCATATTCATCAGCATCGCTTTCTTCATCACGATCACCTCACTCATTATTAGCACTCGAAGGTGTATATCTTGCTACATGTATCAACATATAGGCCTATTACTGAGATGAGAATGTAAAAATTGTACTATGCTGCCCCACTGTTGTTCTTGATCGAATTTGAACTTTCTTGGCGCTTCATATTCTCCATGCTCTTTCATCGTGATCTTAATCGTTGCCAAATTAGATGGACGATGTTCTTGATCGGACGCGAGTTGAGCAGTCAGCTAAATGACCAAGTTACAGTGTTGTTGCATTTAGTAATTTCTGCGTTTATCTAAGGTGGTGCTGGCGTGATCTGGTGGATATTCTGGAACTTCCTTGCCTATAACACTCCGAAGGATCATCCAAGAATCGATCCAAATGAACGGGAATTCATCACAGCCTCCGTTGGAGCCAAAGTCTACGAAAAAGTATACACTAAACAATTTGACTTGCTTATCAAATATGCATTGCCTACTGCATTAATGGAGTAGTCCTACAAAGGGTATTATTTGTGGCTTTACAGCTTAAAATCATGGAGGTACAGTCTATAATAATTATTAGACCAACTTTTTACCAAGTTCAAGACTTGAACAACAGAGTCAGAAACGCTTGCAAATCCTCTGGAGCCCAACGAGCGTCTAAACGTAGATCATTGGTCATTCACTGTATGATTTGGGGCAACAGAGTCAGAAAGCCTGACAAGTCTTATGAAGCCTCAAGAGGTGCACGCCGCCATCACAAAAGGCTTTTTGGGCCAATTGCAATGTACCCGCAGTCAGAGAGAGAAGGAAAATAAGAAGTGATGAAGTCAAGTACATTCTCCTGCTTTCAGAATGCAGTTGATTTGTTAATCAACGGAAAGACCCATTTGATTATACGACCTAGTATTTTATCAAATGCCCACGACACCTTTAAAAATGAGCTACATGAAAGCTCAGATACGTACACACATACAAATATATGTATCATACCATAAACACTTTACGCTGGTCCATTGTCGTTTAACAATAGTTTAGTGTAGACCCATGTTTTTCTTCTAGTTAGCAATAGTGTTACTGGTGCTTGGTATTCTCATATCTGCATTATAATTGACCGTGTGGCTTCCTTGAATATGTGGACAGGATCTGAATGAAGTGACTCCATTTCGTGAGATGGTGAAGTCGACGGCCGTCTGGGCGATAGTCGTTGCTCAGTGTTGCAACAATTGGACTCAGTACACAATTATGACCTGCATTCCGATGTATATGAAGGAGGTGCTCAAGTTCAACGTCAAACAAGTAGGCCTTCCTTGCAGTGGCCTCTGAAGTTCAATCGGATTCGTAGTTCAGTTTCGTAATCCAGTCTCACCTGACCTAAGAAAGTATTAGTTTTTGGCCATAGATTTCATGCCATTAGTATCCAAACGTTGCCAAAATCAAGCTTAATTTGCTATTATTGCCCTGGAAATTGATATATTCTACTGTTTCAGTCTGAGAAATATCTTTAACTTTTACTCGGAAATTTTATCTTAAATTAACTCTTATCAAGTTGAACTTAGATCACCACCTATTTAGCGCTTACTTTATTCATGTTAGCGATGGAGAGGGTGCGTGATAATCTAATGGTTAGCATGTTGGACTGCTAACCTAGAGGTTGGTAGTTCAAATCCCTGCCAGGGCATCATTTGATTCAAGATTTCGGCTTCGCTTGTGTCATCAGCTACAATGAGTTAACTGACTGTACACTGCCAGTGAGAAAATCAGGCCGCGAGAGAAAGGGCTGGCCATCCGCCCTTCAGATGCCGAGGCTAAGAAAAGTAAAGTCGCTAACACTTCATATCCATGGCTACCTTTCGAGGGCTGGCTTAAAGAACTGCTCGGCTTCTCTCCTTCTGACTTTTATTCGTGTTATCCGTTGTTAAGTTCATTTAACTTTCTTCGTGTTATCCGTTATTAAGTTCATTTAACTTTCTTCGTGTTATCCGTTGTTAAGTTCATTCAACTTTCTTCGTGTTATCCGTTGTTAAGTTCGTTCAACTTTCTTCGTGTTATCCGTTATTAAGTTCATTTAACTTTCTTCGTGTTATCCGTTGTTAAGTTCATTTAACTTGCTTAGCTATGAATTTACGTCCTTTTCATCTGAAAATTTATACTGTTCGCTTTAAAGTATATTCTGCATTTGCTTAACACTTCACACGTCTTTTCATTTGAATTTTCTCTTTTGTTGCCATAAAGCTTAAGGACCTATTCTTCACCGGAGTTAAAATCGACGATCCTGTGATTTCAATTTCAGATGCTTTAATAAACCTTCATTTGTTTTGAATTTGCTATAATTACAAGGCAGAAGTCAATACTCGATGTCAATAGACAGACACAACAGAAGTGAATTTACGGTGTCGTTGTTCTTAGAATGGTGCATTGTCTGCGCTGCCATATATCGTCAGCTACATTGGAGCCGTAGGCGCCGGACAATTCGCCGATTTCCTAATCCGGCGTCAGCTTGCCAGTACGACGGTCACAAGGAAGATTTGCCAGTGCAGTTGTAAGACTATTTTCACTTTATTCCTCCTCATTAAGTCGAATGTTTGGCATTCCATGGGTGTGTGCATGCTTAAAGAGACAATCATATCGACGATATTGGAGATCTGAATATAGATTGGAGAGTCAGGTCAACCCTTGTACTATGACCTTATTACGTTTGTAGGCCTACCTGGCGAAACACAGGCTGGTCATGCAGTGTGTATTTGAATGTGGTAGACTATGGATGTCTTGTGTTTAGGGAGCTTTTATTAGTCCAAAGGAGCACATTTTGCATCTGTCTACATCTTAATGCTGTAACAGACGAAGGACCATATGAGATGTCGGTTTTGAGTAAATCCACAGTAGATTCTTGTTTTACTGCTCAGTGCTCATACTGTTCTTACATCAGGACAAAGTGGATCATCATTAAATGTGCAAATAATGTACAGAACAGTAGGTAACACCATATCTTGTTATCCTGATTATCCTATTTAGTACAATGGGCCTTGTGAAAAGTGGGCGTTAGGTGTTTATAGGAAGTGGGTTTGAGGAGTTTTGTATTAGCAAGACTTGTCATTTAGGCACTTATTGACTTTAAGCGTGTAGATGTTTCTTGTTGATCGTGGCTTTAAAAAAGAAGGAATGGTTGAATAGATGGCAACGCTCAGACCCGTAGAGTTTGGAACCCTATAGACCCTACGTTTATCGATTGTCTTTTGTCTGGTCTGAAAACTTTGAAAAGAATGGAACGAATTCTTATGGCAATGCAAAGACAATGTAAAGTTAAGTGGTGCGATGTTATGTGACGGAAATTGAACTATTATCTTCCTATCGAGTCCTTATAATATGTGCATATCTCATTAAGCGTCTGGAATCCCTGGTGTGCTGATTGTTACGATGGGTTTCCTGTCGTGTGAACTGAGATACGTGGCAGTCGGCGTCCTCTGTCTGACGCTCTTCTTCAACAGCTTCTGTCGAGCAGGGTACATGGTCAACCACGTCGACATCTCGCCCAAGTCAGTCAAACCATCCACCTAGTTCATGGTTGCGCTTATAACTGCTGCATCACAGTTATCATCAAAATCAATGATGATGGCATCAGTGTCACTACCATCACCATCATCATCAACATCGTCGTCAACATCATCATCATCATTATCGTCATCATCATCATTGTAGTCTTTCTCTTTTGTTCTTATTTTTCTTCTTATTTTTTCTTATTACTTCTGTTTCGTCTTTTCTTCACTCTTTTCCTCCTTCTCCCAGTTCTTCGGATTTTTCATCTTATTCTTCTATGCAGTAATCATCATAATCGTCGTCTGTTGTCATGGGCATCGTCAAACAACTACGTTATCATCCTTGTAACTTTTGTCGTCGTTGTTGCTGTTGTCCGATTCTCTTAGGTTAATTGTCTTTGTGTGACTGTCGCCGATTGATGTAATTGCGTGCGTCGTCGTAATATTCTGGGTGAATCCCGGATGGAATTTCTTGTAGATATGCGGGGGTTCTGTTCGGAATTTCTAACACCGTTTCAACGCTTCCTGGTATTCTCGCCCCAATCGTCGTCGGAGTACTTACGCCAAACGTAAGCTCATCTCATTGGGTATCATGAAATGATGTAGTGGTGAATAAGGGAAGGGAAGGGAAGGTAATGTCAGGTATGGTAAAATCTAATTCCACATGATCTCAGTAGTCGATAGAGCATAGGCCTACGCCAAAAACAAACTGCTTTCACCCCTTTTTCCAATTCTAGATTAAACCTTGATCATTTCCAGTTCCGTTTAGTATCGGCTGTTTAAACGCAATGCAACACAGCAGAATGTGATAATGTCCCCTTGCAACAGTGCTCCGGTGCATCTTGAACCCTGGGATCAGCAAACATTATGAACAACTGGGTAAACGCAAGGTAAGGTAAGTTTTCAACCGAAAGATAAAGACAATGCTCAGTAAGGGAGTTGTGAACATAAGGCATAAAATTCCAGCGGTGGGACAAATGCTAGACACGTTTTACATTAAACATCCTCTTACCTAAGTGAAATATAATATTTTTGCGGCAAGACAGAAAAGGTTTTGGGAGTAAGACCAGGAATTGATGCTAGTGTATTAGATTTTTCTTCCTTCCTTGATCATACAAGATGTATCGAAAGGTTGAGCTGTTGTTGGTTCGCTGCTGTCCTCTAACCAAATGAATACGTCTGATCAGCATTGGTGAAACAGATACCTGTAATAACCGAGCCTTACACCATGTCGGTGTCACATTCGAACCCCATCAGCGAAGGGCCAGAGCATGCATGGCTAGACTGTTCCATATACCGATCGCATGGTTTTATTGTGCGTATTTCTGTAGAAGACGCAATCGGAGTGGCGAAATGTCTTCTATATCAGCGGTTCATTCTACGCCTTCAGCACTGTCGTTTACGCCATCTTAGGCGACGGAACGGAACAGACCTGGTCCAAGGGAACCAGCGCAGAACAAGGCAACAGACGCATACCGGAAATAGTCGTGGTCGAAGCATTCGAACCGGAAACGGAAGTGGCAAAGGAGATCACGAAGAAAGTTCAATCGTCTGAATCCAAACTATGATTGCATTGAACCCAATATATTTATATTATACTCTATAGGCCTTATACACAATAAACACATATTGCAATTTAGAAAATGATCGTCTAAAACGTAATTTCGTGTTTAATTACGCTATTGTTTCATGGCTGATAGCTACAGCTAATGGTGTAAACTTGAAGAAGTACACTGTTGGCAGTAAATTTGAGTAGATTTGTTTCAATTTTATCTATGGTTTTTGCGGTAATTTTTTATTACTCATAGTGATCAGTTTAAACCCACGATTAGCTAGACTTATAGGTTCCACTCAGTCAAGTTATTGGCCAGAGTAACTGAATGTAAAGCATGAATGCATTAATATAGCGCCTTTTAGACACCTCTCAAAAATGTAATTTGGTGTTAAAGTTCGATAAAAGGAATAAGTTGATCTGTAAGAAAGTAATGCATGATAACTTGAAAGTCACCACTGACAGGCTCTTGAACAAAAGCAGAGCCCAGCCAACAGAGTCCCTTCCAAAGTTGGTAGTTTTCACCATGGATGTTCCGAATGAATCGCAAACAATCCAACACCAGTTAAATAATTGTAAATCTTCACTTAGGCTTACGAATTACCTAGCTTGACTTGTCAAACGGAACTGGAAATGATCAAGGTTTTCTCTAGAACTGGAAAAAGGGGTGAAAGCAGTCTGTTGATGGTGTATGCCTATGATTTATCGACTACCGAGATCATGTGGAAATAGATTTTACCTTACCTGACATTACATTACCTTCCCTTCCCTTATTCTTCACTACATCATTTCATGATACTCAATGAGATGAGCTTACGTTTGGCGTAAGTACTCCGACGGCGATTTGAGCGAGGATTCGAACCCAATGCTACGCGAGTTTTATATTGTTTTCCGGGGAGGCTAAGCAGCAAGATCTTTGTCTTAATTTCATGTGTCCATATGTGACACTTCTTCACACAACCAGTGGAACGTTTCTCCAGCTGCGGAAACTGAGCTTGGAATAAGTAGGATGGTAAGCTGTCATTTTAAAGGGCTTACTCTCTAGTAGGGTCTAAATTGTCAATAACCCATGCGTTGCGCACTCTTTAAACTCTATAATAACAATTGATCAACTTTCATAATATGTATTTAAATATTCATTTGGCATGATTAACCCTGATTACTGATTAAAATTAAACGTTGAAAACAGATAACGATACGGATATTTAATTACCTGCGGCTAACGTATAATAGTCGTTATGCAAAAGAGTTCATTAGCATGTAGATTTATTCGGACGTGTTACATTCCTGATCAGCAAAACAAGCCAAGAGAAAATGAAGATAAGCTATTGTTACTTGTCAACGAGGTCTGCAGCCAAACAGTAAATGTCAACTATTTCTCATTATAAGAGCTGTATCCAGAAATCAAATAATATTTATGCAAAAATTCTGTTATCGAGTTCTAGCGTCGTTCACAAAGAGATGGAGTAACTTTGATCAGTGATGAAAAGGCGCGGAATATGCATAACAATCAACTGTTCAGACACAAAGTCTATACTTATATGAAACAATATAACTGAAATAATTAAGTCCATACATAAATGAAAGAATATAATTGAAATTAGCTTTCATAAAATTAAAGTACCAAGAAAACGTAAACGTAATTTTCGCTGTTCAGTCAGCAACTTTTAAGGGCATGTTTATATTGAAATTTTTCGCGACGTCACGTCGATAAGTCATCGGGTTGTTGACTTGTTTGTGATCGGATGGCGGTGAGCCAAGCTGAAGTTAGCAGGGATTTATTCCCGGGAACGTTTTGAATATACGCTTCTGAGGGCGATCACGCGCATTATCTGACGTTAGGGGTGGCTCATGGACATGTCTGGGCTTGTCTTCTAAGGCGTCGGGAAAAATGTATACTGCATGTAAAGTGGACGCAAATGCATCGACAAGAGAGAGAGAGAGTGAAAAGACGTGGTAGAGATAATTCGTCGTGTATTCAGTTGATTGAGCTGCGAATGTCACTGATGATTGTTGACAAAAGCAATTTGTAGATTCGTGTGTTTCGACGATTTTATGTCGGCGACTGAAGTACTGTTCATTAAATTAATTTTACTGTGTGTCGTTGTTCACATCGGGCGAGTCTACAGTTCGAAACCTTATCGAATCAAAACGTCGGAAGGTTCCCATTATAAACGTATGGTAATTATTCAAAAAACTGTACAACCATTTAGCTTAATTAATACAGCAGAACATCTATAAGGTAGTTGGCCAAAACTCCGCCACTGCCTTGTTTGAGGGTAGTGCCAGTCCCAAGTCTGGATAAAAGAGGAGGGCGACGGTAACGGCCTTTGATGCCATAAGCTGTCGTTAAACTGTGGAACTACTAACTAGGTAGTTGGCCAGTTCAGACGATGGGTTCCCACCGAAGTGCTGAAACTGCTTTCGTGCAAGACAGCCCAGCAGCAGCAGTTCAAGTACGCGAAGACGCATAAATTTAAAAAACTTTCTGACAGTTAACAAATTCAGATAACCTGACATACCCTAATACATAGTCAAACTTTAACAGAAGATGGGTTACCATATACAGAAATAATTAATTACAACAAAAATATTGAAAAAGTTGGCTTGTGTTCCCAATGCCAGGTGTCAATGTTTCTCAGCTAAGTAAGCAATATAAAATTTTGCAAAACGATCTCGTTTAATCAACTAATCATAATAAACCAAAAATATTGTGAGGAAACAGAGCACCTCAGTCCTTGTCCCCAAGACGATGCAGACTTAATATTTAAGCTTATTTCCGAACTTGTGAAGCTTTGGGAATGACGTGTTTTACGTAGTGGCATAATGTTCTTGATAGGGAATCATCGGTTAACAGGAATAGTAATTCCAGCTAGTATCGTACGCAGTGCAAATGAAAATGCTAATTAGTTTAATGCAAATAAGGTTCATATGATATAGATTGGCTTGATAAGAGTTAGTGTTGGCCATAACCTTTGCCATGGGCATTGACAGGCAGATCATTTGCAGAACTAATGGACCTGTCAGCAAAGTTAGTCTGCAATTGGAAGTCAGGCGGGGCAGCAGCCAAAAAGGTGATTGGCTAGAGGGATGGGCCAAAAATGAGCGATCCAGAAGAGGGGTAAATATAAGGGCTATGCACAGAAGGCTCGGCCTCTCTTTCACTTCTGGCCTCTCTTCTGGTGATGTCTTCCCTTGTATGTTGAAAGGGTTTGTTTCGGTTGGACGGCCGTCGTCTTCGGAGATAGGAACTCCAGCCGAAAGGCAAACGAGGGTGAGTAAGCCATACAGTGCTACGACATAGGTAGAAACCCTATTTTGTGTTAGGTAGCAAGACAGTTAGGAGGTTGCTGTCTCGAAGAGCAAAGAGCCGGTACCTGATGTAATATTTTCCCATTTCGTTTGAGTTCGAGGGACCAAAAGTTTTTTTAGTGTCGTTTGAGCGACGAGAGACCCGTTTGTTCAGTCAACGGCCTCTTTTGCCCTAAATAAAACGCATTTTTATCCCCCTGGGAGTCCGGCTTTAAGTCAGTTACTGTAGTATATTTTTCTTAGTGAACTTGTGCTGTATAGACACCCGATTGATTGATTGATTGATGTGTATGTCTTGTAGAGTTGATTGATTTTAATCTGTAGTTCAATTCAAAGATTATATAGTATTATATTTAAACAAGTGTTTATTGTGCGCTATTGTCCAATTGCATAGCTACAGATGTCCTCCTTTCTAACCTGGATAATTTCCCAGTTGGATCCCATGATAGATTTGCAGGATTTAGATCAAACTCCGTAAAGTTGGAACCCTCACTATTCTGGGACGCGGGGTCCTTCGGCGTCACCCAGGCACGCGGAGATTTATACTTAGCTATTCTGTTCTGCATTCCACCAGTGGAGAGTTGGAACCCGGCAGAACCAGTAAAATGAAGGGGTTTGCCATAATATGATATTACATTAATATAAATACAAATGTTTTAACTAAAGAAATACTTCTCAAATGGTTCATGCAGCCAAATTTGGTGTTGTAGGTCTATCAGCAAATTTCTTTGTATTAGTAAGTTTGCTTGTATTGGTAATTTTGCTTGTATTGGTAATTTTGCTTGTATTGGTAGCCTAAATTAGGTTGTCGTGTTTTTAATTTTATTGGTTTTCATAGTTGAGTGTAACCTCTCATTCAAACCATCGGACGCCAATATCGACGCTAGATAGTCTTTTCTCAGATGTTGTCTACTGTTCATTGATGTTGTGCTATGCCGTCCTCCACATGTTTCTCCCGCTCCCAAATAATATGTACACTAGCAATCATCGCATATAGCGTTGTGACAAAATAGGCTTAGCCAACTCGCCAGATGTCAATCTTTCAGCGCCAATTAAGCAATCTATACGTGTTGTTTTGAGATCTATTGGATTCTGAAGTTCCTGTAGATAATCTGCTTCGATCTATTCATTGATATTTACTAAGTTTAGGCTCATATTGGCCAAACGCTGCTGAAAGGCTCTTAAAAGATCCTATGCAAATATCCAGGTTTACGAAGGTATAGTTACACGAATACGCTGGATCGATTTAAAACAACAGATATTCTGGAATACACCTCTTCTGTGAAAGGTGTTTGGAATTGTGGATGCAAGGAAAATCTGGAGAGGAAGAAGAATCAGGTCAATACTCGTATCTATCCTTGAAGTGAATCATCTACTTCAGCTTAAGTTTTGTTGCTTGTGTAGATATAACTTTACCTCATTGTGAATTACATACAGAGGAGGCATTTTGGAGTGACATGCAGTCTGATAATTTACATCAAATCCAAGAGAGGCAGTTTCTCATGCGCTGCATTGACTTTAAACTAGCCATGTATCTGGCATACAACTGCACGATTTGGCACCGCCATACCTCTTCACGTTTTGTGTTCTGATCTTTGCTGTTTCGAGCTGTTCAAGACTGCCTTCTGTCACTGAAGGAAATCTGGTCAAAGCAAGATTGACTCTGCCACGTTTGATCTTGGTGAATTTCGCAACTCCTGTCCTGCGGAGGGTAATGCCCTGCCGGTTGAGCGCAAGGACAATAAAGTTTCACTGTCTGCTTTCAAGAAAAGCTTTAGACCTACTTGTTTGCTAGACATGCATAATTTGAGACATTTGTGTTTTTCATCCTTACATTACATCATGGTGAACTACTAGTATGTGGTCGTCGCCTTTGAAGCTCTACTTGAATTGTGCGCTTTATAAATAGATCTACCTGTATAATAAATGTACTGACTGAATATTTCAACATTATAGTTGAACGAATTGTTTTAGCTATAACGGAGTTTTTCTGTAATTTTGTGGTCTTAAGCTATAGCTATAAGTTTTTTCAAATTTAAATGAATTCCTGCCTTTGATCAAAAAGTGTTTTACCCATTGTATGAGGGCCGATAACCTCATAATTTTTCGTTCAATGTTTCTGTACAATGGCTGGCTATCTACACAAACGGTGTACGGGTGAGCTGCACTTTGAACACTTGGAACGTCATTGCTGTATGTCAGCTGTTAAATAATTCATGAGTTAGGTTCTCGTTTTCCTTCCTGTCGCGAACAAGAACAAAAGTAAACTGCAGATGGATCGAGTTTAATGCCTCATGGTCATCCATTGTATTTTGTTACTATGATATGTTCAATGTACGCTTTGCGAATTAGTCAAGCCCTACAAGGCTACTACGTGCCTCACAAATGCAGATCGGATGCGATTAATCGTCATTTATTTTTCCTCATTCTACTTAGTTTGTTAGTATGTACTACGTCGATACCTGAGAGACTTTAGCTGTTTAATGTTCTATCTAAATCTTCGGCTTTTTAGCAGTGGATTAACTGTGAACCAGGAAAGGAAACCAGAGGAAGACAGGAAAGAAAGAAAGAAACCGGAGCGAAGAAAGCGCCGGACAGAGAAGTTTAAAGCTAGTGAAAGAAAGAGATATGTTCGAGCAAATGACAGTCTGTGAAAAGTTACTTTATACAAACACAGATATGCAGAAAAATAGAATGAGTAAAAGAAGTCGATTGAAAGGATTACAGACGGTCGGCGAATGAGCGACAAAAGAAGCGAGAAGGAAAGCGGAATGCAATAAGCAAAAAAGAGAAAGGAAGTCTTAAAGAGAGTGAAGGTCAAGGATAATAAAACAGAACAGGCATTGTTAGAACATTATTATTTTATTATTACTTTTATTATTATTATTATTATTATTATTATTATTATTATTATTATTGTTATTATTACAGATATCGAGAAAACAGAACAGTCGAGTCCGAGCAGCATGGGAAAACCATCAGACGAAGTCAAAGTTAAGCCAAAAGGTTGGTCTTGGCACAACATTGCTAACATTTAGCAAAACATTTTGATATTATTTACATGCAGATATGTGATGATAGCGACGATGATGATGACTAAGCCAACAAGAACACAATTAAGATAACGACGACGAAGAAAAAACAAAGTGTCCCTCTGCTGAAAGGTCTGATTTTGAACTGTCACAAAGCGTCTTTACTTACAGGTAAAACCCGAAACAGATCAATCGATTTTCAATTTCATTTATATTGCGACAACCGAAATATTCTGACACCATTAATGTCATCACATTTAAATTATTCAAAGAGAATGTTGCGCCTAATGATTAACTTGATTGACTGTCAGTCGAGAGATTGAAGTTTGAATTGTAGCCAGGACAGAAGTTGATTTCCTACTTTCTAAAAGCCTCAGCTATAAACTGGTGAAAAGTTCATAAAGAATACATCTGTCCACAAGTCGGCGCAAGTCGATGCTAAGCAACTTAAGTCGTTAATACCGCATACCGAAGCCCAACAGGTATACCCAGCCTAACAGATATACCTAGCCCAACAGATATACCTAGTCCAACAAATATACCAAGCCCAACAGCTATGCTTAGCAGGTGATAGACCTTTCTATGGTCGCTATAGTGTAGTCTGTTGTGTATAACAGAGTTGCCTGATGTTCCGTGGTATAAGTCGTGTCGTGTTGTTCTGGCGATCATCTCTGCCTGGGGTTACACGTTCTTCTACGTGCTTCGTATCGACCTGAGCATTGCCATCGTCTGCATGGTCAAAGACCCTGCTTCACCTCCTGCCTTCTCGGATCATTTCGACAACTTCAGTGTCATCGATGTCAATCGAACCAGTCTGTTTCAGACTGAGGAACATCGCACCTCATTTCTAGTCTCTGCCAAAAACGACTCCTTCGCGATGACCAGGTGTGGAAGCGACTCGATGGGCAACAACAAGTCATCGCAGAAGGTTAAGCTTCATGTCTTCTGTCACCACCCTCACTCTCTACAACTATCACTTGGATAACTTCTTATCTGAACTAAAGATTTCTCTAGCGCCTTTGTAATAATGCCCAAAGGCTTCAGTCGATGGTCGCTTCAAGTCAAAATCGCAATCCAAAATCATAATTTCTTGGAGAAGCCGGGTCGAATTCGGATAGGTCATAACTTTGTTTACAAACTTATAACTTTGTTTTAAAAAGCCCACTTTTTATTTCAGACACAGCAAACTACTTCTCTTTTCATGATAATGTTTTCTTTTATTTCAATCGTCGATTTACAACTCTCTTTGATCAGTTTCTTAAATTCGCATTTTAAAGAAACGAAACTATCGACAGCAGTCTGTATGAGTCTCTCGATCTCTAGGCTGTTTGACATGTAAGCTAGTGTTAAAATACAAAACACAAATAGCCACAAAAACAAATTAAACGATCATCTTACCTACTTAATCTCATCTTCGCTGACATTGCCTCCCCACTGCATTGACATTGCATTGACTCGCTGGACTTTATCTTACCTAACTTGCCTTGACTCACCTCTGGCCTGGTCTTGCCTTGAATGTAGACTATATAACACCTGTATTCGTTTGTTGCAAATCCTTCGAACAGGGAGAGTTGGAATGGAGCAAAGAGCTGCGTGGCTACATCCTTAGTTCCTTCTTCTACGGATACATCGTGACTCAAGTGCCCGGTGGTTGGCTGGCCTCGCGCTACGGAGGCAAACATGTCTTCGGCGGCGGAATACTCATCACCCTCATCGCCACCATACTGGTTCCGGTAGCCGCTAGGGCGCATGCGTACTGGATGATAGTGCTGCGGGTCATCATGGGAATCGGATGCGTAAGACTCCGTTTCGTGTTTGCTATCGTCCAGTGTCTTCTTCTCTTTGCTTATGTCTGCTTGTCTGCACGATTATATAGCCATTCGTGTCTGGCTGTAGTAATCAAATGCCTGTCTGAATGCCTGTCTGACTTTGACTATAGGCATCAATCAATGGGGCTCCAAAGGCATATATATCTTAGCAAGACACAATGACGATCGTGAGCGTTGAAAATTTTATCTGATTTACTATGTGTGTGTTTCATGTAACAAATATTTTAGGGCGTTGGTTTTCCGGCTACGCACCATTTGTATGGGGTTTGGGTTCCTCCTCTGGAAAGAAGCAAGATAATGACCTTCGGATACGCAGGTTCGTTGATTTAGTCTTCAGCTCAGATGCCTCGTTTTCCTCCTGTTCTCTTAAGCTCATTTATTGTTCATAAGGCATCCATGTCAGCACATAGCTGAGGGTTTTCATCAATGTGTTCGGAGTTCAATTCATCTGAAATCAAGTGAAAATGGCATATATATTACACACACATATATATATATAAGGGCGTTGGCGTTGACCCTACGTCTAAGGTCAGCACGAAAGATAAATAAAAATATGTCCAAAAGACTCGTATGCAACAATAAATGTTTATATTTAGAATTCATTGTGCTTCAGACGTTATAGCCTACGTAGGTTTAGACCTAAGGGAATCTGTGTGTCTATAACTTCTTACTAACTGCTGAATTTCAACGCTTGGATAGTCTGCATTCATTTCATCGCCTTCTTCCAAAACATCTGCCTTGGCTTCAAAACAGTGTACACCGCTAGCGTGAGAATAGGGATCAGATAGGTCTAGATGACAAAAGTTATAGGCTACGAATAATGGGTATAGTTACAAGTTATAACAAGTCTTCAAGTTTCAGTTTTAATTACTAAATTTCTGCTGAGCTGAGAAATTCAATATCGCCTATGAAAGAATGCAAAAGTCATCAATCTAAGAAATTACAGGAATCATTTCGTAGTTGGTCGCCGTCTGAAGAATCTATCAGATTTAAGTAAGTTCTTCGTCTGCACGTAAAACTCCTTCCTATCTAATCGTTCAACAGGGACGATGTGGGGAACCATATTAGCGCTGATTGTGTCTGGCTTCCTATGCGACTCAGGAGTCGACAACGGATGGCCTCTCATCTTCTACGTCTATGGTCAGCACATCTGCTTTCTTGCTTATCATGATTCATAATCAGTTCATCCTACACACAACACACGTTTCGCCTATTTATGAATGTGTATGTATGTGTGTATGCATGTGTGTGTATGTATGTATGTATGTATGCATGTATTGTTGCAGGTTGTTTAAGGATATGAAATAAGATGAGTTTCAGGATAAAATATATAGTTTTATTTTCGTAAGCTATTAACATGCACAACATGACTCACGTTGGAGTGTGTATTTCGTTGAGTCAGGCGGACTCACATTTGTCTGGTGGGTCTTGTGGAACTTTCTCGTCTACAATAGTCCACAGGAACATCCGAGAATCGATCCAATCGAACGCAACTACATCATGTCCACTATTGGACCAAGCGTCTACGAAAGTGTAAGTGAGCAAAGGAACATCTGACGACTGGAACCAGTGCAACGCAGTCTAAATGCAACACAGTCTAAATGCAACACAGTCTAAATGCAACACAGTCTAAATGCAACACAGTCTAAATGCAACGCAGTCTAAATGCAACACAGTCTAAATGCAACACAGTCTAAATGCAACACAGTCTAAATGCAACGCAGTCTAAATGCAACAGTCTAAATGCAACGCAGTCTAAATGCAACGCAGTCTATATGCAACGCAGTCTAAATGCATTGCAGCCTAAATTCAACGCAGTCTAAATGCAACGCAGTCTAAATTCAACGGGGCACGGTAACCGATTGGTTAGAGCGCTCGGCTTGTAATGCAGAGAGTACCGGTTCGAGCCTCCTCTGAAACGGTTACTGTGTGGGGATCTTGGGCAAGTCCTTCACTCACAATTATTCAGCGCCATCGATTGATGCTTTGTCATTAGATTGTGCCGCTTAATAAATGCAAAAATAATAATAACACTATATACAGACTACAGAATCTGTTATACAGCACGTTTTATTGACCAGAATTCGAAATAACAACTGGTTACCTGAGTATTATGTAATAATGTAATCCTCTAGTGTATAAATGTTAGCTGGGCTTTGCAGCATCAGTGTGTCACCCTGGTTTTGATCTAGCACGAACACCTTCTGGCGTATAAGCCTAATGTTCTAAGTATAATTGTTCTTGAAGTGGTGCTTTATAAATGTCGGATTACAAGTACAAATTACAATTATATTGCTGCTTTAAAGATGCATGCCAATGAATTGTTAATACATCCAAACCCGTGGTCTTGTGAGCGGTTTGTAATGTTAATATCTGGTTTTCCAATCCACAGCCGCATTTAATGACGATATTATTTGTCAACAGCATAAGAAGGCGAGTATACCGTGGCGCCAAATAATGACTTCCGGACCTGTGTGGGCGATAATAACGGCTCACTGTTGTAACAACTGGACCAACTACACGATCCTCGTCTGCGTCCCAATGTACATGAAAGAGGTTCTTCGATTCGACGTCAAACAGGTAACAGAGGACCATAAATTCCGAGGAATAAAATTATGCAACACAGCACATGTGGCGACTTTATTGATTAAACACGCTATCCATGGCTGTCTTAGGGCATATTCGGACAACTCATACCTTTTTAGAAATACTAGATAGCCAACTTCCAGCGCTTTTTGGGATTCTCTAAAGTTAAATGCTCAAATGCACATATATTCATCATGTTCAAGCAGACTTTACCTGAAAGAAAACAGATCAAAGTGGATCTCAACCAAAACCTCGAAATCAGTGCAGATTAATGCATAAAAGATAGCAAACAGTTGCATTTCCACGTGAAATGACAGTCTTTTTCTGTCACCCAATACACTCTTGTGTAACTACCTGTCTACCTGTCTCCTTGTCTGTTTGTCATTCTACGCATTTATCAGAATTTATCAGAACTGTAGCCTGTTTGGCTCCATTTTGCATACAGGTGACAGTTCTAACTGTGCAGATGTATTCCTGCTGGCCTATCCATCTGTACCCCTTTGTCTGTCTAAGTACTTGTGTGTTTTCTAAGTGTGTGTCTCGATGTGTTTGTTGGAATGCAGAACGGAGCTTTGTCTGCCCTTCCCTACGTATTCAGTTACTTCGCTGCCATAGCTTCCGGTCAGCTGTCGGATCTACTGATCTCCAGAAGAATTCTATCGACGAAGGGCACCAGGAAGGTGGCTCAGACCATATGTGCGTTCGTTTCATTTGACTAATTATTTATACACTCTGTCCTTCAATTCATTATCACGTATCGTACGAGTCTTTCATTTGCTGTTTAATTTTACCTTTTCTAATTACGATCGAGCCCTTTTCATCATCATCATCATTGTCATCATCATCATCATCGTCGTCGTCGTCGTCGTCATCATCGTCATCGTCATCGTCATCGTCATCAGCAGCAGCAGCAGCTTCACCATCATCATTATCATTATCATCATAGTCGTCGTCGTCAGAATTATCTTTCTAATTCTTTCTTTCTCTGTCGGTTTTTAATCTCTCTTGTATCTCGCTGTAAGTGCCTCTTTCTGTCAATCTGCTTTGCTGGCTGCTTGACTATCTGCGTCTCTGTGCCTCCGTCTGTGTTTGTTTCGTTGCTCGTTCGTTTGATTGTTACTGAAAGCTGGCTTTATTTCGAGACTCATCAAGATGGTAAAAGGTATAAATACCACACGTGTTTAAAGAAACTCCTATGAAGAGTGGTCCCGAGGTCGAAGGATCATTCGGCTGAGGAGCAAACACAGCAATTAAACAACAGAACAGTTCTTTCAACCTCCTAAATTGCGTTGGTACTCCTTTTTGACCAATAAAGGATGGAGGGCTGTGTGGGCGCCAGGTCACGTGACATTCCACGGAGGGTCACCCACTCAGGTATTAAAACGCCTTGATACAGCTTACTTTCACTGTGTCAACAGAATCAATTGGCCACCCTTTGCACTAGCACGATGTTCAGCGTCAAACTAGCACCACGGAGAACCCACGATGAAAATAATATGATTTCCGAGTACTGGAAGAATTAGAATGAGCTGCCGTTGTACCCAAGTCTGCCGATATAGACATGACTCCTGTTATGCAGATAAGGTGACAGTGGGCGATATTGTTTCCTAATGCAGCCACTTCGATTCCTGCCGTGCTCCTGATAGCGTTGGGCTTCGTCGACTGCGAGATGCGCTCCGTGGCCGTGGCTCTTCTCTGCCTCACAGTCGCAATTAACAGCACCTGCAGAGCCGGGTTCATGATCAACCACGTCGACATCTCACCAAGGCTAGACATACCATATACGTCTTCAGCTGTTGCTGTTATCGTTTAAATTTAGGCCCCACTTTGATTGTGAGGCTGATTTTGAGGTCAGAGATAGCCGACCTGTTTAAAACGTTTATTGCTGTGGTTCTACTTAGGTGTTTTACCTGTTGTGCGTATTTTGCATGTAAAGGTGTATGTACGTTTGTAAACGTTTATGTAGCGCGTTTCTTAAAACGAGCTGTGTTCTGAGTCGTAATGGATAGTCTTAGAGTCCATCATGTTCGCCTACGATGTTCCAGCCACCTTACATTACTTTGCACCTTTATGTTTTTACAGGCACTCAGGAATACTGTTTGGCATTTCGAACACAGGTGCAACTATACCAGGAATCTTAGCTCCAATCGCAGTTGGATATCTGACGCCACACGTACGAACAATTTTAATTCACTTTGCTTAAGCGTTGAATCCATATGCAGGGCTACTTTTAATGGCGCCATTTAGAATGGGCGCAACCGTTGCAACGGAAACTGATCTATACGTATGGTGCAACATTGATTGAATATGTGTTGCTCAACTGTGATTACTCGCGTTTCCTTGTTTACTCTATGATGACTTCTGAATGATGTACAAGTTAGGTCTACTTTATGCGCCCATTACTTTTCCGCAGCTAATGCTACCAGATTTCCTTACTCTTTGAATGTGGCACGAGTGAAAATGTTCTGGGTAGAAGAACTCAGCCAGTGGCAGGACCGCGTTTCATCAACCTCTACGCTCAGTTGAGACTTCGTTGTGTTTCCTATCGTGACTTACGACCTACCTGTTCCCATGGGTTCGCCTTCTTTAGCTAGCTTCTATAGATGTCACCTACGCAGTGGCTCTCTGGAACTTACCGGTTTTGCGGATACGTCTTGGCAGGCCACCGATTGATGGCTCGTGAATTCTTATAGCGGAACTGTAGAAGATATTCCATTAGATTATTTTCAGTTAGTTTCGACCTGAGCCTAATTCCATTAGGACTCTGGATTTCTTTCCAGTCGCCTACAGAACTCCTACTCAGATTTGTCAGTAACTCGTTTGCTTAGTAACTCACTGGCCTTTTCAGTAATCCTTTATGATCGTCAACTTACAATTATGATTTATTGTTTAGCTTTCTTAATTGTGCATTTTGAATTGATTTAATCACTTGTTTGCTTGGAAATGAGCAGTCAGATGCATCGGTAGTTGTGCGTCGCCTGACTTTACTTTCTAACTGCTTCCTTGCATGATTTTAACTACAGGGATTTACTTGCATCCTCTGCTGTTGAGCGACCAAATCCTTAATCGTAACCGTAATCGTAATCTCGAAAACCTCTAAAGCGCTACTTTAAAGCTAAGCGCATGGCATCAGCTTACTCATGAGCACTTTGCAGAGAGACTGTGAGCAGTTGCTGACTAATTGTGTCATGATCGGTCTTCTTTGTTTTAATTGATTGCCTAATCTACTTATTCAATGTTGTATCATGAACCAGAGAGTCTTTTGTAGGGAAGCCGTGAGGAGTGGCTTACGGTGTTTTACATTTGCGCCAGTCTATTCGCCTTCAGCACAGTCGTTTATATCGTATTCGCCGATGGAGAACCACAGTCATGGTCGAATAAGCAGAACGCCTCTAAGAAGGAAGACGATGACAGAGTTAAAGTCATCGAGTCAACGTTGAGCCTTCCGTCAATCGTCATTAACTCGAGCACACCGAACGGTACTTGTGATGACACCGAATGTCACAAGTATTCGGTTCCAAGTACCACGATGACGCACATGTGACGAGAGAGGCTCATGGTGGAAATTGGACGAACCCGGTCTAAAAATTCTACTTTGTACTTTCTGCATATGCAGATGTAGGCCTATCATGTAGCTTATTCTGTAGAGAAATATATTTCTTTGCTTTCTCTTTGCAATGCGTTCCAACTTGATGGTTATCTGCTGAGGAGTGGAATGAGATGGAGAGGACAATAGTCTTTGGAGAAACCTCGACTGATAAATTATGGATGCAGGAGCTAAAGATATCAACACGTGTCCAGTTTGGTTTTTAAAGCCTGTTAGCTTTGGACACTTGTGTAGTCTGTGCTGTTGGCGTGCTCCTCTGGAGTACTATACTGAGGGCCTTCCAAAGACACCCAAGGCAAGACGAGATTTCTTAGATCAGGTGTTGGCCTTGAAAATCAAATTTAGAAGATATGTTGCATTGTTGCTTGAAACGCCAGGTTACAATGATAATCGAAAGCAACGCTCAGTGGCTGCGACGATGTGGAGCTTCAACAATTTCAGAATGCTTACAAGGCTTCTGCTCACGAATGACAACCTTTTGGAGTTAATTAAGAGGAATGTGCTTATCCAGTTAGACTGAAGTTGGCAAGAGAGGGCTGCGAATTTCACAACAACCTTCATAATGCTTCTTTTAGTATTAAGCATTTAAACTGTACTAGTCTCCCTTCTAAAATATCTGAGATTACTTTATTTTCGTCGTTACTACTTGTGATACTCTCATAAGTAATATAACTTTGTGTTGTACGGCTATCAAGTACCTTAATAGCCATACTAACGGTTCCTATCTTTATATCCTGGCGAAGAAAGTTTTTTTGTCAATATCGTCTAACTGTCGTTCTCTCAAAACAGACGTTAAAATAGACATAGACAATAATTAAAAAGCATTGTTATGTCGCAAATATGCTAAAATAGCAATTAACATGAATTTGCATAAATGTCTAGTCCCCGTTGCTTTTGGCTAATGGAAAGAGAAAGGAACGGCTTTGATAGTTAGAGATGAGTTGTCTTTCAAGTGCAGACGGAGGTCAATATACCGGATATCCGGTGCATGGACAGACGTCCCTTGTCCCAGGTTCTCGATGCCAACGTGAAGTTTGTATCGCTCGATGAACTTCTCAAGGTCATCGGCTCCTGATCCAGGTTCAGCTCTTCCGTTTTCCATCGGAGCAGGATTGCGCGTGATTGGCGGAAGTGGCGCTGGTGGTACCCTGTATGGCGCTGGTGGTTCCCTGTATGGCGCTGGTTCCCTGTATGATGGCACAGGTTCCCACTTTGGCGCTGGTTCCCTGTATGCCGCTGGTTCCCTGTATGATGGCACAGGTTCCCGGTATGGCGCTGGTTCCCTGTGTGGCGCTGGTTCTCTGTGTGACGCTGGTTCCCTGTATGGTGTTGGGGTTAAAGGGTGTAGGGTTTCAGTCTTGAAGTGCTTCCTGTCGGTTAGTCTCTCGAGCGGAGGTGGGCTATTCAATGCAGCCGTTGGATCACTGTAGTACTCCCAGGGTTCTTTCCACAAGGCCGCTGACTCTGCTCCCTTACGGTACGTCAGGGCCCGACTTAGCTGAAGTACGTTTCGGTTGCTCTCCTCACTTGTCAGTCCGGCCGGGAACTTCTGGTCGCCCGACGGTTCCTCTTCCGGTTGGTCCCAGAATTGGCCGTACTCGTCGTTGCTGCGCTTCAGCCGATGCCTCGTCTGGTCGAGGTAGCGGTTCTTGAGGACTCGAGTTGGCTTCGGAAGACGCTGGTGGTAGGGGTTCGGCTGGTGTCGACCATAGGCTTCGCTCGTGGTCGAGTCCAGCTTTACAGCGGATGGCTGGGTGAACATTGGCTCCAACAGAACGAAAACTAACAACCAAGTGGTTAGAGAGAAAGGGAGAGTGGGAGGGTGATATTTAACGAGGAAAAACTAAAAGTACACTCTGTGACGTAGAATTCCTACTCGCAGAAACCCTCAGTTGCAGAATCTGAGAATCAAAGAAGATGAAAAGACATCATTGAAGCTTTTCCCGCAGAGCATCGTTGTAAAGAGGAGAACCTAAATCCTAGGAAAGATCCCGAATGCCCTTCAATCGGTTGAAGACCTTGATCCTTGGTGGATGTTCTTCGGCTGAAAGACAAAGAATCAGATCAAGTTGGGCCAAACAAATATCTTCGATCTGATTTGTAAAATACAACGACGGAGGCTTATAGTGATTGCAAAAATAATAAACGATGATGTTGAAAATGAACGTTTGATGATTGTGATGACGACGACGAAGATGATGATGATGATGATAATGATGATGATGGTAGTGGTGATGGTGATGATGGTGATGATGATGATAACCCAAATGCTTGTTACAAATTTATATAGTTTTCGAAGTCTTGCCTTTTAAAGTTGCCAATACGTTTGGCGTTTCAAGTAATCAAGCCACGCTCAAAGAATATCCTTGGAGATCCCATGGAAAAGGTGTTTACACAATCTTAGAACTAAACATCCTGTAAATGACTCGCTTCTTCAGATTGTAATTGTTATTGTAATCAGAAATGTCTATAGCACCGCTTCAAGAGAAACTAATCGAAGGCCTTAAGGATGTCATTAAGAACTGAACATTTTTCCATTAGCAAACACTGCGCAGATAACTAGAAGAGTCACCAGTGGCCAGCGCGCGCGCACACGGACAGCCCTACCAACAGATTCCGAACTAGAGTTGATTCTCTATGAACAAATTCAATATGAATTGCCTTTGTAAAAACTATAATGAATTATATTGGCAACGAAACCTGTTTCCAAGGAAACGCATTCAAATAGCTAAGCAGTCTCCCGATCTGTTTAGACTTTTCCAGATAGAATTCTCTGCTCATCGAGAATTTCGCAGGGCCATGGCGTCGATTCATTAATATCATCAGTAGGAGGATTAATAATCAAAATAACAGTAATAAATAATAATAATATTTTAATTAATATTATTAAAAATAATGGGCTTTTGATAAAATTAATAGCAGTATTAGTGACGGAAGTGAATGTAGTAAAAGTGAGAGTGGTTGCAGTAGTAGTAGTAGTGGTAGTTGTTGTTGTAGTAATATAGTAGTAGTAGTAGTAGTAGTAATAGTAGTAGCAATAGTAGTAGTAGGCCTAATAGTAGTAGTCGTAATAGTAATGGGAATAATAGTTGTTTTTGTTGTTGCTGTTTGCCTCTTGTCCCTCTGTCGTTTTATCTCTTAACTAAGTTTCCAATCTATACATATTTTGGAGTTGTTTTGGAGTGCCATAGATCGATAAAAATAGTTGTATAATTACTAAACCTGATCGGATACAACTTACGGCGTATCACTGGGCTATTCTTCTGCGGCTGCTGTTGCTTTCTTCTCTCCACAAAATCTCTTAGACTTCTAAAGACGAGACTGCTCGTTCTCCTAGTGTGCTGTCGACCATTCGTTTCCTAATCGAGTTCTTCGGTTGCTATGTAGTGGCGTTCTAGTCATGGGAACGGCAGGTGCGCCGCACGGTAATCGGACAATGTTTATGTTGTATTAATGGACTCCCTATTGAGTCGATTATTGACAGACCGAGGACGCTAAATAATGGCAGCAGTGCCAAAAGTGCACTTGCCTCAGTCCAAACGCTTATACAATGCCGAGGCCTAAAACGACCCAAACGATTGCTTTCATAGGCTGCTAAGGCGTTGTCGTGTCCTATATTCACAACTTGGTATACGCTTTCGCACTTCCAGTCAACTCAAACATTAACTGTCATTCTCAGCACTTCTCTGTGTCTCTGCCTTTGTCTATATCTACATCTATGTATGTGCACATGCCTCTTTTCTCTCCGTGCCATTTATTACTTAGGCTATTAATTAGCAGCTTGTATAACGCCGGTGTCTGATGCACAAGGCATCAACCGATAGCGCAACAAATCAAGCAGCAACAGCCGATTAGCTTCATCAAAATAAGTGAATATTCACCTATGTTTAATAGTAAAAAAATAATAATAGTTGTAGTAGTAGTAGCAGTAGTGGTAGTAGTAGTGGTGGTAGTGGTAGTAGTAGTAGTAGTAATCTGAGAACTTCTATAGCGCCACTGTAATAATGCTCAGATGGTTTCTGCTAAGAAAAATCGGTGTGCGAGCCAAAGTCCAGGATCAGCCGAGTTGAAAAGTCAAGAAGGGAATCCAGAAGACACGGAAATAGCCCAATGAGGAAATGAATACATGAAGAGCTGAGTTTTTAGTTGAGGTCTGAAGGCCAAAACAGACTTTGCAGAGCGAACATTTGCCGGAAGAGAGTTCCAGAGTCCAGGGCCAGCGACAGAAAAAGGCACGCCTGGTTATACCGCACAGTCACAGAAGTAAACACACGCGGCAGAACCGTTAGAGTACGATATTATGTAAATTCGATTAGTTCCGCCACTGAAACAGAACATAGAAACACAGCATGTAATTTACATTTATTTTTATACGTTTAAACCAATCGATTCCTCTCACCTAATACGCTAACGCTGATCCCAGATTAAGTAAGTTCTTCGATGAAAGTGACATCTGAGCAACATAGTCCATATATATATATATATATATACATATATATATATATAGGCTGTGCGTAATGTACCTCAGCTAATTTCTTTAGCGCCTATGCAGATAAGAGTTCCTCGCATGGGTTGCAGCACATGTTGGATCGTTCACCGTCGATTAGGACACATGGGGGTAGAGTGAAGGGTGGTTAGGGTTGTGACGACGGAGGCTGGTATTCAGATGTACCCTGGATGTTCATATTTGGAATGCTGTCCGTCTGATCCATGTCTAATAACCCTAGGTCCACGCCTTCCGCCGATGGTTTCCTGTCGTCTATTCTCGGGACGCTATCCGTCGTATCCAGTCTATCCATAAGGGCCACCTTATCGTCCTGATCCTCCGGAGTTGGAGAAGGAGGACGAGAGTGTGGTGGTGATGGTAAAGCAGGAGGAGGAGGAGGAGGAGATGGAGGAGGAGATGGAGGAGATATGGTAGGTGGTGGAAGTGGTTGGTCTGGTTTTCGTCCACCGCAGAGGATGACCTCGTCCAGACGGCGCTTGATGTTGGCGAAACAGTCGCAGCCCATGTAGTCGATGAGGTTGCGCTCCCAGTTGTACTGGCGCTGTCTGTCGGCCAGTTGGTCGGGCGTCAGCTGGCCGAGGGCGCGGACCTTCAGTCGAGCCAGTTGGCCGCACAGACCCTTCATCGCCGGAGAGAGACGGGGCAGGACCTGGCTCATGAACACGTCCCACCACAACTGCAACAGGTCGCTACTCTGCACTGTCTCCGGCTCAAATTCCACGTGACAAGTCAGCGTGTTATACCTGAATCAATCGATCGGTTATTGATTTTAAGGAGTCATTCAACCGATTGACTGGCTAACTTAATTATTGACTGACTGACTGACTGACTGACTGACTGGTGAACTTATTGGCTGACTGACTCAAGGGCGAACTTACTCATTTGCTGACTGACTCAAAGGTGAACTTACTTCTTGGATGACTGACTGACTGGTGAACTTATTGGATGACTGACTCAAGGACGAACTTACTTATTTGCTGACTGACTCAAAGGTGAACTTAATTCTTGGATGACTGACTGACTGGTGAACTTATTGGCTGACTGACTCAAGGACGAACTTACTTATTTGCTGACTGACTCAAAGGTGAACTTACTTCTTGGATGACTGACTGACTGACTGGATCACCTACTGATAGATCGACTGACTAGTAACAATCTTGAATTGAGCAGTTTTTTAACCACAATACCGACAGCGTAACTTTTTATTTAATAGGAAACAATTTACTTAAGTGCAAAATTTTAAATAGGTTTTATAGTGTTTTAGTGAGATATCCAAGGCTATAATTATCAGGGAAGTGATGACTGGATGGCTACGTAACATTACAATAAGACAGACGTGGATGTACATAGATGTGGAACGTACCTGAAGTGCCAGGGCTTCAAGGCTCCGATGAAGTGAACGATTTTAGTCTCGTGACCGAACTGCTTGTAGGCTGGTTGGTAGCTGTAGAACGCCTGCCAGACAAGGTTGTAGGTGAAAGGCAGGTGCTTGCGAATGTCCTCCGTCGCCCACGTGTAGAAGAAGAGGTTCAGCAGACCCTGATCACCGCCGTCGAAGCTTCCGATTGATCGAGCAAAGGCCATCAGGGCCTCGAACGTTTCCAACGATGGACTAAAGTAAGGCAAAGCAAGTAAAATGCACTTCTCACACGCTCTCTAGTACACATATAATTAAATAATAATAATAATCATAATAATAGTCATAATAATAATAGCCATAATAATAATAGTAATAATAGTAGTATTAGTAATGATATTTTTATATAGCATAATATGATAACAACAACAATATAATACTAATAATATTTTTCCCGAGGTACATAGGCTATGAACCCTCGGGATTAAATACTTATTGGAGAAGACGTAATGAGACATTATTATTATTATTATTATAATTACTACTATTATTATTTTTTGCCAGAGGTAAGTATAGTCCCTCAGGAACTGAAAAATTACTCAAGGAGCTGTTAAGGGGTGTCTGGGAAATCAGGCCTCGTCCTCAGCAACATCAAAAAATTATTATTATTATTTATTATAACGTCTGACAGTTAACATTTTGGAAAAATGAGACGTAAATTCATAAAACCAGTCAGCAAAAGAACGGAGTGGTTGATTGCAACAGGGTTGTTAAATCACCGACAGTGTCATTCTTGATAATCGCCAGCATTTGCTTTAGCGCTGAGGCTGTGAGCCGAATTGGCTAAATTTGGTTTGATTTACTATTTACTATTAAGGACACATATTCATACTTATGTCAAGATTAACTACTTGACACATGGCGTTGGTAAGCTATGGCAATCAAGCAAAGACTATTAATAGCAGCCTCACAGAGGTGATACTTGGGTACAAGGATCTTCCGGCTGAACCACATACAATCCCATAACAGGGAAACTTTTCTTTTTCGTTACGGTTATGCGACGAATATCAATTTTACAGGACACACTGGAATTGTAATCCCAGACGCACTGGTGACAGGCCAGTTAGTCAGCAATCAAGCGCTGGTGTACCCGAGTGGCACTACCCAGTCAGCTACGTTCATTGCGCCTAGATATAGTTGGCCATTGTTGCGCCACTGGTGAAAACTGGTGGCCATGTATGAACCCAGTGGAGGCTCAGCAGATGTGGATATCAAGAGTCCTGATAGACTTACACGTAGACGAATACTCCGGAGTTGAAGCAGTCTGGCCATCCAGCGTCTGGCGCCGCAGACAACTCGTCCCGATCGAACAGATCGTCGACATTCGACAGAACGATCGTATCGGCGTCCATGAAGACGCACTTGCTGAACTGGACGAGACGCCAGCAGTGGATCTTCGTGAAGGTCACGCCAAGGTCTTCACGCCCGAGCAAAGTCAGGTTGACGAAATCACGACTGTCGATCGGCCAGACGTCAAAGACGACGTCGTACACCGTCGAAAGAATGTGACGCATCTCTGACGACACTTCCGGCGTTACCATGACAACGAGTTTGCGCATAGTTCCGGTCCGGCGCAGCGTGACGCCAAGGACCATGGCTCCAAGGGCGTACACGTCGTTCGTGGCCAACGTCACATAGGCCTGCTCTTTCATCGGCTCCACTAAAAAGAAAAAGAAAAAAAGAAAATAGGACAACAACGACGACTGTTACGATATTAGTAGGTCTAGAAGAAGAGTGTTTATGAGTGCTTACGGCCTTTCACTCAAAACTGAAAACATTCCTCTTTCACAGATCCTATCCTGACATGTCTTCTTCCTCTTATCTCTCTCTCTCTGCTCTCCAACCCCAAACACCGCCCCCCGTAGCTGCCTCGCTGTCTCTCCGTCTGACATTTGGATCTTGACCTGGAACCGGACCCTTTTGTCTATCGATTTTGTTTTGACTGAGCGTCTGTGATTAAGCTGGTCCCCGCGGCGCGGCTTTCGTTGGGCGCTGTATAAATCTCGGAATTACGATTACGATTACGAATCATGTTGACGTTGTGGCAAAAGAAGGCGAAACTGATGATAAACGAATGAGATTGGTTTTTGTTTCGAAAATTCTATAATTATCGTCATCTGCGCGAAATAGGAAAAGCCAGCCTATTCAGTAATGTTCACTGAATTGAATGACGTCTGTAAATGCATGTCTTCACCAACATTAGATCTTGTTTTTTCTTGTCTTCTTACCTTTTTGAATTTCCGGCGGAAGTTCCTCTGGAGACGGAACCCTCTCTAGCTCTTCCCTCGGTGAAGGCAAGCGGATCTCTTCTGGAACCAGAATCTCCGGCATCTCTTCAGGATACCCTTCTGAAGGCAAACAAAAACATGGCGGCGTAAGTGAGATCTGTAGACCTCAGGCGAGAAAGGACGTCCAGAAGCAACATAGCTCCAGTTCCATTTCTGAGCTGTCTTCCATTGTGCATCCAGCAACAGTATAATCCCTTCCATGCAAAGTCTGATATGCCTGGCTAGTTTATGATTTTTTCATCATTGACTCAACATGTGTTACCGTAGTCGTCATTGTAAATAGGAAATTTCTAGAGGGTTATTTAAAAGCTAAGAGCATGCAGAGCACCAGCTTGTTAACGAGCGTTGTATCGAATCAGAGACAGGCTACAGCGTGTTTATGTTGAGGGGAATGGGAAGGGGTGAATTGAATAATAAGATAGCTTAACGCTCTTCATAAATCCCTTGCTTCATTAGGACTACGTTGTTCCGTGCCAGCCAGAAGTTTGGATTGCGAGCAAATGCATGGCAGACCCAGCTGTGGATGAAGTTAAAAGGAATTCAGCGAGACAATACTTGTATACATACCGGGCAACACTTCTTCCGATTTGACTGCTGAAAAAAACGGATGACATTCACATAAGCAATTACACGTCATATTACACGTCATATTACACGTCATATTACACGTCATATTACAGATGCCACGTATCTAATATCTGCCCAACTGACGAATTTCCATCCAGAGTTGACAGTTGACACCATTTTCAAAGGCACCGTGTTCAAAGACACCGTTTTCAAAGACAACGTGTTCAAAGACAACGTGTTCAAAGACACCGTGTTCAAAGACACCGTGTTCAAAGACACCGTGTTCAAAGACACCGTGTTCAAAGACACCGTGTTCAAAGACACCGTGTTCAAAGACAACGTGTTCAAAGACACCGTGTTCAAAGACACCGTGTTCAAAGACACCGTGTTCAAAGACACCGTGTTCAAAGACACCGTGTTCAAAGACACCGTGTTCAAAGTCCCTTGACTGCATTGTTTCGAGGACGAGGAACGATGACGGCCGATGCAGCCCGCATTACACGGTAACCACACCATCCAACGGTAACTCGTACGTGTATATAGAAGACGCAGCATCCGGATGTCATTCGAGCCATCACGTTGTGACTCTATGGTGACTCTTCTAGTTTATCTGAGCAGTCTTTACTTTCTGATGAACTGTGTTTGTTTCAATGACTTTAACTTCATTTAGACTAGCGTAGGCAGAGCTTTTGTGTATTGTATTGTGTTGCATTGTATTTGACAACTTATATAGCGCTCCTTACAGAACAAACTACTCAGAGGCGCTTTCAGCATGAGAGCCCCTGGGAAATAAGAGGTACTTAATAGGCGCTATATCAAATGTCGAGATAACTAACTATGAACTAACCTATACTAACTAACTAACCTTCTAACTAATTACGTACGTACGTACGTACGTACATACATGCGTATATACACCCATAAACGCATAGTTAGATAGATACATACATGCACACATACGGGGAGAAATACAGACAGAGAACGCCTTTCGACAGGTTTTATCCCATGTGTACCATTATTAAACAGTCAAATAATCTGGATTAGACCGGGCTTTGATTTCGTGTACAGAAAGCGCCACAGAGCCCGTAGACTAGTTAATGAAACTGGCTAACCTTGTGGCTCAAGTTCGACATCCGCCGTGCCAATGGCTGAAATAAAGAAATAAACAACGATCCAACAGCTGACTAAATCAGTGGAGTTGTATCAAAGACTTGATTATGATCAATTACATTCATTCATTCAGTAACTTTATATAACGTCTCTTACATACATATATAGTCAAAAGCTCTCCCAGCCCAGCCGTGGCGAGAAAAGTGATTTAAAGAGTTGAAAAAGGCGCACGAAAGTCAGGCGTTGCAGCTCTAGAGGAAGTCCCTTCCATTAAGCGGAGGACGCGAAGAAGAAGAACGCGAAGAAGAAGAAAAAGAACAAGAACAAGAGGATCAATGCGAAGACCATGACGATGACGACTGTGTTGATGAAGAAGACGAAAGATGAGTGTGACGAAGTGACTGACCAACACTCCTGAAGATGTCATCTGTCTGTACCGCTTTCGACAGAATGAACTTTTCTGCCTCTTCCTCCTCCTCCTCCTCCATTTCCTCTTCTGGAAAGAAATACAACAACTGGAAGCAACGAGACTCCTATTCTAACTTCGGATGCACGTTGCATCATCTCACTGACAACTTACAACGATGACAACGATGTATGCGTTCAGAATAAATACAAGCTAGAACGCTATCTTCGAAACGCTTAAATATGATTCATAAGCTCGAAGGTGACGATGATAATGACGACGACGACGATGATGATGATGACAACGACGACGACGACAATAATGATGATGATAAGGATGCTAATGACGACGACGATAATGATATTGATGCTGATGAAAGTGCTAATGATGTGGATGAAATGCAATTAAAATTCTGAAATATTTAGTAAGGAAATCGAACCCTCTGGTATATGGTGCTGAACGGCCTTGTCTCCAGTTTCGACTGCTTCGACTGTGATAGAAGGAACCTTTGCCACTTCACCTGCAACACACAAACTAACGACTGACTGAAAGTCTATTTGACTGACATGAAATCACGGCCAACCTAGTCGGCGTTTTTCATTATAATGAGATAATATTTAATATTTATAATGATAACGGACAATACATTACATTACGTCGTATTCTGACCTTAATTTTTAGACAGCATTATTAAACGCTACGATGCATTTCTTTTCATCATATTCTATCGTATTCGTCGTATGAGGTCACATCACGTGAGATTTAGATGGGGAATACTGATATAGTCAGTGATACAGTGCAGCGAAGGCTGACCTTTGACGACCTCGGTAACAAGTCGCCTGTTCAGTTCATCGATGGCTCTTTTAATCGCCTCCAGTGACAAATTGTCCTCTGAAGAAAAACAAAAGCAATCAGTCGTCACCCAATTAAACAGCTCTTCAAATGCTTCAGTTTTGTTATGACAGGCCATTTCAGCGTCAGAGGTCTTCACATCGTCTTCTGGATCTTATCTTTTGGGCTTAATTTTCATTGCGCTTCATAAAATTCTGACGGATCTTTTTACCTCGGGTAAAATAATAACAATAATAATGATAATAATAATAATAATAATAATAATATTAACAGCAACAATAATAATTTATAATTAATAATAAAAAATAGGATAATTGTTGTTATTGGTGTTGTTGTTAATAAAGTAATAATAACAACAACCATAATAATTATTATTATTATTGTTATTGTTTTTATAATAATAATAATAACAATTATTAGTTGTAGTAGTAGCAGCAGCAGCAGCAGTAGTAATAGTAGTAGTAGTATGTTACAATAATCATGATTATGGCTACACTGACGTGAGTTAGAAACTAAATAGAATATATCTGAGTGAATGAAGAAATCTTAAAGGTGCAAATGATATGAACAAACTCTTTCCTAAACGAACGATTGACTCAATTAGCAAGAACAGTGAATGATTCCTGACCGCGGATTTCAGCCAAATCGTGGGCCAAGTAGAAGGAATCAAGCGCTGCCTTCGTCTCTCCGAGTCTCACTGAAAATATCACCAGACACACACGACGATTTAAACTATGACTAATAAAGCCTGATGACCGCAACGATCGATTGCAAACGATGACAATTATTAGTGATGAAGGCGACCACAAAAACTTCAGAATTACGAAAGAAAGAAATATAAAGACTAGGTTATACTGTCAGTGATGAGGAAGGTTACTGCGATGAAGAAGATGAATAAAGCCACAAACAACGTCATCATCATCGTCATCAGTATCATATATGATCGTCATCGTCGTCATTATTATTATCATCACCAGCATCATCATCATCATTATCAGCGGCAGCAGCAGCCAACCTTTGGCCTGGGCCACGAGGACAGTGGAGTTCAGTTGCCACATCAAGTCCTCGGCAGCGACGGCCTCTTTGACGGATTTCTCGCCGAGCTCCTTGGCCCTCTGGAAGTTCTCCAGTTCATAATGGCATCGCCCCATCTCATGGAAAAGCCACGTCTTCTCCAGGGCACTCTTCGCCAACGGAAGCTTCACGTTCCATCTGTGCATCCCAAATAACATGAAAGGTAAATCGATGAAATATCTCAGCGCTACATAAAAGCCGCGTCAGAGAGACTAGCGTCGGTTATATCTAATCAAATCCGCAAGAGTCAGAAACTCCACGGAACCATACACAACACCAAAGAACATTCAAACTGCCATATTACAACAATTAAGTATATCACTTGAACGAATAAACGAATCACTTACCAACTATATATCGGTCAATCAGTAATTTAGTCAGTCAGTCAGTCAGTCAGTCAGTCAGTCAGTCAGTCAGTCAGTCAGTCACTCACTCACTCACTCACTCACTCACTCACACACTCACTCACTCACTCACTCACTCACACACTCACTCACTCAGTCAGTCACTCAGAAAGACAGAAATTACTGATAATTTGGCTTACATATTGATCGCCTTTTTGTATTCGCCCATCTTCGCATAAGATCGGCCCATGTTGTCCAGGGCCCGAGATTTTGCCTCTGCTATACCGCTAAACAAACAACGACAATATCATCATCATGGCCGCCGTCGTCATCATCACAATCCGAATCGTCTTTCTCTTCATCTGATCAAATGGTCACTTAATTTTGAATTTTCACAGTGCAGTATGAAAGCATTTTTCTGTTAGCCTATTATCTTGGAAAAGCATGCTAATTCTTAAATGCCACAAGGAATCTCGGTATACTGAACATGTGATTGTTGCTCGTTCACCTTGAGTTTTAACTTCGACTTTCCAGATGTTAGTTATGATACCTGCCTCTGTTAACACTGCAGGACCACAACTTTCAAAATTACGCGTAGCATACAGTATATTGTTTTCGTGGCACTTAGGAAGAAATGAACCCTCTTCAATTGACTATCTATTTCTAGCCCATAAGCATCCGGCACGTTCGCTTTGTATAATAATTAGTTGCTTTTATCAAAACAAGTCCTTAATCCTTTATCTATCTTGGATTTTAATCAGCAACTTCCAAAAGCTGTGCATTGTGGGTTTGAAAAGCGATACACTTCTTAGTGCTAGCTTTGAGTCTCATTACGTACGATATGTTAAATTTCTGGATCAAATGGCTGTTTATGGTGATCGAGCCTCAAACACTTTACGACGGCTAAATTTAAAAGACGAGGATGACTTTAACGAAAGAAAGGAAGAAGAAGATGACAACGACAATCGTGATGTCCACATAGGCTAGTGATACAACCGCGGTAGCTCTGATTGGGTCTATAATAACCACAACAATAATGACAATTATCTTGATACTGATGATAAAGATAGATAATACCGACGACGACGATGATGATGACCTGTTTTGCTTACAATTGGTCAGCAGCTGACTTTTCCATCTTGAAGTGGTCGAGAGCCTTTTGTGGATTTCCGAGTTCCAGGTAAGCATTTCCAATGTAATCATGTAGCGTTGCAATCACTTCCTCTCTTTGTAGCCACATCACAAATCAGTTATCACATCATTCCCATTTACTGACTTATTAACATAGATCAGAAGATAATGAATCAGTGAATAATTCTATATGGTGGGCATTATCCTGCATTCTGTATAACCCTCTTTCAAGATATTCATGCAGCTCTGCTTTAAGAAGACATCTCTTCTCGATGATGCCACCAGGTGACAGGAAAATTGCATAAAAGAAGACGGACTTCAGCAGAACGAAAGCATAAAAATGCTCCGAAGTTCTTTTGTTGATTATTCAGCTATAGAGGAGGGATTAATTCCAGAGACAGAGACAGACAGACAGAACTTGAATTATCCGAATATTCCTATTCCAAAATGAGTAACGAACAATCTATTTTACGTTGATAAGACATAAGTATTCTGATAAAGTCATACAGAGTTTCAACAGATTCTATAGAGTGGAAGTTCCTGTTTTGCTGCATGCGGTTAAGTTCGGAATGGCGTATAAACTGGTCGTGTTAGGGTTTAAAACTTTAAACAAAAATATTTGTAGCCTCTAAAGATTTTATGCACATGTAAGATTCCAGCCCAAACAAGCATCCGAGAAACCTTGCGTTCCATTTAATCTTCAAAAGTAGTGGTCTTTGGCGTTGGTAAGAAAAAGAATAGACCTACCTTTTATGGATGACCCCCTGTGGAAATGCCTCGACCGTTGCGAAACAGTTAAGTGCCTCGTCCAGACTTTCCTTGTACAGACCTTTCGACTGAACTGAAATTTCGCATCAGTTATGCACACATTAATCAGTATAATAACGATAATCAATATAATAATATAATTATTTCTGTCTTTACCGTTGTCGTCACTGATCCATTTTCAACTGCTGTACAATTTTTATTTTCGGTTTTTGCAAAACAGTGACAAGTTATAGAACATACAGTATACACGGCGGACTTAGTTAGCCTCAAGAGTCACAAGAACATATGAAAATATATGACGCCACAAACCTGGTATCAGCAACATTCTTCACCTACCATGTTACGGCGTCAATGACCTAAATTCTTCTATATGTCGTGGTATTGGTGACCTACTTTCGTCTATCTGGGTCATGGCGTCGGTGACCCATTGGTTGGCTCTGGCTCTTTCGGCTGCGATCGTTGGGAGTCGTTCTGCCTTTCTCTTACGAGGAGCTGGATTCTCCTGGCGCCAGAATTCGACCTTTTTGTCGAGGAACATGATGGCGTCGTAGGCCTCGTCCGCTATCTCTTGGCCTATCTCAGTCTTCTTATCTAAAACGAAGACAAGCAAAACGAGGCGTATTCTTAAGGATCAGTCTATCAGAGTCATCCTTTGCCACCAGAAAATGGCGTCAGAAAGAGTTCTAGTCCTTTAGCCACGTTGGTTAAACATCAGTGAAGAGGCGCTATACAAATTTGAAATTACAATTACGATTACAATTACAGTAGGAGAGTAGTAAAACTGTCACAGGCAGTGTACCATAAATGCAAGCAAACTCTTATCTCAACAGAAGGCCATCTTATTGACGGAAACAAAATCCAAAGCAAATGGTCTGTTTTATCGGTAGGGTCAGACCCCGTCAAAAAACGAGGGGCTTTGGCCTGATGAATTCATTGAAAAATGAGCAAGATCGAGGCCGCAAGATCGCAATAGAAAAACTTGTACGTTTACATTTAGTAATAGTAACCGACATCTACCGATTGCAAATGAAAAATAATAGTCCTATGCATGAGATTTTACTGCGACATGTACCATTACAACTATTCTGTTTGATTGAGATTCGCCTCTGTGTGGTTTCCTATGAAGAATCGCTAAACAAATCGAATATAATCTAAAGACTTCTATAGCCCCGTTATCATAATGCCCAAGGTGGACATGCAAGTGAAAATTGAAATCAGCCACAATCCGTTGGAGAAGCCACGTCGAATTCCGACAGGTCAGAGAAATCAGAAGCTAGGCTACGGTAGGTAAGCAAGTTGAAAGAGATGAGTCTTTAGTTTAGACCTGAATGACATCTAAGAATTGACAGAATGAACTGAACTGAGCAGTGAATTTTAAAGCTTTGGAGCAGCTACCGCGAAGGCCCGAGTGTTCAATACTGTTGGGTAAGGAGGCACACCAAGAGTCGCAATGTCCGTTGATCGAGTGCAATATCTATTAGTATGAGGGGTGAGCATAGAACGTAGAAGGTCGGCTGATTTTAATGGAGTACTTTGTCAACTAAAAGGCTGATTTTGAAATGAATTCTTTGCTCAATGGGCAGCCAGTTCAATGAATGTAATATTGGCTTAATATGCTGATATTTAGGGATCCTTCTTATGACTGACAAACTGAAGATATATGATGATATATTTGATGATGATACCATCCAAAATCACATGAAACCCGCATTGCTGCATCAAGTAGGTCATTTACTTTAAATTTGCATTTGCAATCTAGCGAAAAACAAACACATTCAGTATAGCTTTATGCTTGTCCAAAGAGTTCCAATCAGACTACTGTCTGTGTAACCCACGGATATAAGAACCTGGACGAGTGAGAACATTGATTACGATGAGTGGAACTGGCCTGCTTCGTTGAGGATGGTCTCTAAGTAGATCCTGTCTCCAAACAGTTCAGCCAAAAGTTCTCTTATTCGTCGATCGTTAGAGATCTTCTTAATCGGCGCCTTCGCCAGTTCGATCACTTCAATTTTCTTGCGGAAGCTGATCTGTATTTCCTGTTCTCCCAGCATCTTACGCAGCTCCGCCAGTTTCGCTTGTCGATCGGCCTGAAACAGACATAGCAACGTACTTCGCCTTTTCCCCTCATTTATATACCACCATCTATCTTATGATTAGCTGTTCTCATCAAAACTGCCATTACAAATGTATCGTTATTACAAGTTTAAAGTCGAATATGCAGCAATTAGATTAATTCGCTGCCAAACCATTCCACGTGCAAATTTCTCATCGTCCCTTTCTGATCGCCGCATACCTTATAACCGTGCGACTGTCTTCTGTTATGGGATCTCGACCTGGAAACAAACCTGATTCAACTGTTCATTTTAACGATTTGACCTCCGTTGAGCGCCTGATCCTGGTCAATACCAACCGTGCATTTACTAAGAGCCTTCATGGACCAGAATTCTTGCACTATAAGGCTTCTGCATGGGTTTCCACACCAAATGCAATCCACCGATAACCTGAAACCCAATAAACTGGGTGATACGTCTACTAATTTTTACCAGACACGACGACAGAACGAAGATACTCAATGCCTGGCACAGGTTGAAACACAATAAACTCGAAAACAATAAATTCGCAATAAAACTGAAACTCAGTGAACACTCGGTGAAACGTTTGCCTCTCTTTTAACAAACCTGATAAAGTTAATTATGAGCAGAAACAAGATAAGGTCAAGGTACGAGTTAGAAGAAACATTTGGAAGCACTCATCTGATTCCAACCAACCTCTATTTCTTTTTGGAAGAACGATAGGTCGCCTTCCTTTGTCAGTTCTATTGTCGGATCTGCAAACACCGAAACGAAATTTGGAATAACAGGATCAGATCATTTTAGCCGATGATGACGAACTTCAGATTAAAACGAGTTGAGGCAACAAGGCAACGTTGAAGGGGCGCGATAAGCAAATGAGAAATGAAGACGCAGTAGAAAGAATAAATACATCGGATGAAGTGGTCAGCAAAGAAGAACTTAACGGTTGCCTAAGTTATGGAATATTTATATTGAATCTGTTGAAACATCCCATGATTAGTAAATCTCGGGAACAAGCTGAAAGATAACCATTTCCTTTTTGCATAACCGCCAAACCTCCATGATCTGCCCGAAATGACCGTAGTTTTAAGGATTCTAGGAAAATTTGGCGCAGGAAAAGTAAGGAGTCTTAAATGACAACGCAGAAAACTGAAAGAAGTGTCAGCATAGTTTGGTAGATATTCGTGCCGATGATGTATGACTCATGGATTATAGTGAGAATAATTATGCTGACCTCCGACTGCTTTTTCGATGGCTTCAACTGCCTTCTGGATTCCCAGGCGAAACGGATGTGCCTCCGGCATCAGCTTCTGTCCTCGATGGAAGTAGACCAGAGCCATCTCGAATTTCCCTTCGCTGTACAACGTCTCGGCCTTTTGAAGTATTGACTTAACATTTCACACAAAAGACATGTGTCATCATCACTGTTGTTGTTGTTGTAGTTGTTGTCGTAGTCGTCGTCATCGTGATCGTAAAATTAGTCATCAGCTTCGGTCCTGATATATTTGTTCCTGTTGTGAGACATTCGGTCTGTTGTGCTGTGTGACGAAAACTGAAGCCTTAAGTTCTCTAATTTAAGGCAAATATTTCGAAAGTCGGCGCCATAATTATGCTAGATAAAGCCACTTTCCGGCGTCAAGTAGGGCTTTATAGGCCGTTTTCTTGAAATACCCTGAACGTCTCAACACGTATCACGTATATCAAGACTTTTAGAACTCAGCACCACATAACATAGACAGGTAATGTAACATAGGAGGTCATTTACGATGTATTAAAACGAACCCTGACGTCGATTTCCTCGGTCTTGAGAACAACGTTGACGTCTTGCAAGGCTCTGTCTGTTTCTCCGAGACGAACGTAACACCTGGAACGATTGACGAGCGCCGGAGCATCGTCTTCCTTCAGTTCCAACGCCTGCCCCAAACACAACCGCCTCTCCCTTGCACGATTTAGGACTAACATACATAATATCACGCACGGGCAAAAGCCTATCAATAATAGGTTAGACTGTGGATTGAATTGCAAACTAGGCCTATACTGTGGTAAATAAGTTTCCAAGACAATAGTAATAGTAGTAATTGTAGTAGCAGTAGTGTTGGTGGTGGTGATGGTGGTAGTAGTAGTAGTATTAGTGGTAGTATTGGTAGTAGTAGTAGTAGTAGTGGTAGTGGTAGTAGTAGTACAGTAGTAGTAGTAATAATAATAATAATTTCCGCAGCACACTCCCCATGCCAGAACTTGACGATGTAGTTCCTCGTCTCCAGTAATTGTTTCAAATCACGAGGGATCATAATAATATGCACCTCAGGGAAAAATAATAAAAATCAAAATCAAATTCTTGGTCGTAATCATATTCACAAATAGAACTGGGATACATTTGGAAGTGAGTGATTTTAGTTTTACCCTCGTGTAGCTGTCGATGGCCTTCTGCCAGAGTCCTCTGGTCTGGTAGAGGTCACCTTCGGCTTTGAACATGATGTAGTTGCCCTTCGGACCTTTCTTACCCTCGTCATCGTCTTCGACATCATTGGCTTTCGCTGCTGCCGTGGCTGCGGCTGATGCTGCAGCTGGCGTCGACATGGTTTGCTTTCGAAGTAATACAACGAATCGGAGAAACTTTTTGAAATGAAATTCCCAAGGAACAGAGTCTTTTTACTTTGCGCTAAAACCTATAAGACGCTACTCGACGTTCTCTTTGCCGCTCTGTTTATCAACTCATTGTCTGTTACCCTGGTTTTGCCCTTTATATTTATTTATTATTTAAAGGCCTCTTTATGACGTCAGCAAACAACAGTTGTCACTATATCATACGTGTTAATGCATCTGAACATATTATGTGTGTATATATACATATGCCTCTCAAAGGCCCTGGAAAAGCGACACAGGCGATGAAACAAGAACTGGCCTTGACAGTACTGAGAGGTCAAGGCTTAATTATTCGTGGCCTAATTCCACGCTAGAGTTCCAGGGTTTTTCAAGTTAAGGGTAATCGTAATTTGGTCTCACCTTTACCGATTACTAATAATTATAATGTTGTTTTTGTTGCTGTTATTATTATTATTGTTGTTGTTTTAACTCGAGGTAAATATGATCCTTCGGGATAACAAAAATGAGGGAGAACATTGTTCTGGAATGGCGTATTTTTATTATATTTTTACGAGATGGACTTACATACATCATCATCGTCATCATCATCATCATCAGTTAATCCCATGGGTAAAACAGAAGAAATTCTATTCACAGAGAGACTTGTTTAATCTGGAATGGCTAGATGGCTATAGTCTTCGCTTAAAAAACGTATTAATTCATAGCTTAATTATATTTCCAATCTCAGTATGAGTCGGTTAATTGGGTCAGTCGGTCGGTCGGTCGGTCTTTCTGTCTGGTCTGTCTGCCAGTATGTCTGTCTGCCTGCCTATCTATTTGTCTGCCAGTATGTCTGTCTGTCTGTCTGCCAGTATGTCTGTCTGTCTGTCTGCCAGTATGTCTGTCTGTCTGCCTATCTATTTGTCAAACCTACGCTTCACACGCGTCTTTAAAGCGCAGTGTGACACACTCACACTCCCTCCAAGCTACCTATTGGCCGCCTGTAGTCACCCTGTCGCCCCATTCGCAGCTGAGTGCTTAACCGTCTTCTTACTGGCAACAATCCTACAGGTGTTCATTAGGCCTCAGACTGTCGCACACCTGCAGACCCTCTAAACAGGGCACGTGTTTCCCGGTTCGACGCAAAAACAGACAAATGGGGCAATCTGCAGCATAGATTGCAGTATATAAGTCACCATGCGCGTGAAACTGAAGTTTGTCTGTGTGAATAGGCCACTTAAAATAAGCCATTTAAAAGGCTATGTAAGATAAACATATCTAGTAGAATGTCGGAGTAATGTGTGTGCGTTGAGTGAGGAGGAAACGAAACGTCACTTAGCGGGCAGTTATGTTTACCCCGTGTCTTAGCGCCATAGACATCCACTCTCTCTCTCTCTCTCTCTCTCTCTCTCTCTCTCTCTCTCTCTCTCTCTCTCTCTCTCTCTCTCTCTATGTCTCTCTGTCTCTCTGTCTCTGTGTCTCTCTGTTTATCTGTCTCTGTCTCTGTCTCTGTCTCTGTCTCTGTCTCTGTCTGTCTCTCTCTCTCTCTCTCTCTCTCCATCAAGTGAGTGCATCGTGCACGTGCAGATGTTCCGCTTCCTCTGTACATCATTTTCTCATGCAGTGTAACGTAGGATTTTTCGGTTCAAAGGACATCGACTGAATCACTGAAACACCGCGTTTTCTACGCCAATCATCCTAGGCATACGATATAAGAATAGGAGCATGACATAAGAGCATGGTTATGCGATTGCTCACTATATGAAGGTCAGCGCAGGAACTTGGAATGAAACCTGGAACCTTTGATCATTGGTTAAGCTTACCTCATTGTATTGGCCTTCGCGAGACAAGCGAGTGTTTATTACCAACATCTTGCCAATGATAAAAGATCGTGAATGCATTCATTCCTTCGATCATCGAAGCTTTTGGCTAAAGAGCAAACAAATGAATATCGTCCAATAACCAACTATTGCCAGCTTTAGGTTACTCTTTACCTTTTTAGATATCTTAATATTTAATTCCGTTAGCAGTAAAGAGATGCAGTAAAATATTCACAGGGCATAATAATAACTAAGACTTGCACAACGCAATTAAAGTTTTCGTTAGCTTGTTTTGGAGCCTGAAGATTAGTTCCGCGAACAGCAAAGTCACTATAGTCATTTAAACTGTGTAATTAGGTAATTATATAACTATGTGTGTAATTGTGTGATTATGTTCTTTAATACTTTTTAACTTAAAAGCAGTTCAGTGTGACTTGTTCGCTTCAACCCATGGCATCGCTGTATGATTAATGTCAGCTGTTCTTGCTTGCTTTACAACTCCAGCTTATGCTGGTGCAGAGAAGTTGTTCCTGTGATCCTCGACGAATTTCAGCAAGTATTGCTTTTCTTTCTTATTCCGTACAAGAGAACTATTGAACTATTGTGCTGTGCCAAGGCGACTCCGTGCTCAATAAAATCGTTGTCTACCTTTACAAGCTGAGGAAACTTCTGATTCATTTGATATGTTTCCTGGAGTCTTCATTCCTTGGGATCACACTGCAAGAACTTCTCAGAGAGGCCAATCTTACTGGTAGTGTTATGAAAAATTATGTAGTCACTTTATTGAATCAATGGCTAAGGAGTCACTCTTGACCCGACACTCGCTAAAACCCTAAATTCCCTTGACTCCTTGAACGGGCTTTTCAGAAGGCTGGGAACATAATAATGGGGATCTTAGGTTCATGGCAAAGTCCCTCGTCTGGGGGTCCGACAAGAAGCTACTCTGAAGCTGAAACGTTTACAGTTATCCATATATTGTCATTTGTAAAGGGTTCTTTGCGTTTTTGAGACAGCTTAATTAAACGAAGCTTTCAGTTTACAAGTTATCGCTCCACCAAAACCACACACTTGTATCATCATTGATGTTTCGTCGAAACAAGCTGGCATTTTTTCTGTAGCATAGAATAATTACATGCATTAAAATATAAGTAAGTATATGAAGAATGGAAACTTTTTGTCAGTCCACAGATACGCCTACCTGTAGTTGCCGATTTTGCTGTTCAGTATTGCCGGGGTCCGACTAATGGCTGAACCTCCTACTTAAAATATTGCCGGGCCCCGGACCCTGGGAACACCATATGATCGAAGCCCCTGATATGCACACAACGTTCTGTAAAGTAATACTGTAAAGAAAAGTCTGCATTGATTTTCATGAACATGAACTTAAAAGTCGTAAAGAAAAGATAAAATAGTGATAAGTTATAGAAAGCAATTGTTTGAATGTTTCAACTGAAAGCAACCGTATGCACCTGTATGCCATTTCGTAGCACTAAGAAAGCAAAGGATTGCAAGAGCTCTTCTCAAGAACATATTTTATTAGAAGACTAGATACGTCTCATTTGAATAATGGTTTGCACCATCCACCAAATGAAAAGGCGGAGTTTTAAATCTCAGGCCACGCCCAACGGTGTGATTGCTATCCAATAACTGCAAGAATGTTTTATACATTTGCTTGGTTAAACAGTCCACTCAGAGTGAAAGCGTTGCGTCTGTTAGACCTCTAGATATTTGGCTGCCAAGCTGGCAAGGCTGGCACTGGATACAGACACGTTTTTTGAAGAGGGCTAATTTCCTAGGCCAGGAACGTCTCTGTTGATGAAATCTGCCTGAAAATTACTCTGATTGGCAAAGACTTTCTTATCAAACTCTGGCAAACGTAGGCCTACATGAAATGGTCAGCTATGTGAAAAATCTTACTTAATTAAATAAGTCGGTAATTAAAACAGTTTAGGGTCAATTTGTTATCAGAAGAATGAGCGAATCGATGTGTCTAAGAAAGGTTAGTACTCTAAAACCATTACTCGTACTTTAATTATCACTTTACCTTTGAAAAATCAGGTTACCAATCTTCGTATGACTAAACCAGCAAAGGTTCACATGTATCTAGGGCATTGATACGGTGATACCCAGTGATAGTGATGATTTCGACGACGACAACTATGATGATAGAACGAATAATACTTACTGATGGTACTAATTTTCTGGAGGTATCTGAAATTACCCTTTATCAGAGTCCAATTTCCAAGCAGTTGTTGTCTCCAGAGGCTCCGACAGAACCTTTCTTGAAACGACTAAACGCGCATACGTTGCTTGCTTAAAAGTTGCTTAATAAAATGCAATGCTAATTCTCGTCGTTTTCTTACAAGGTTAAGAAGCCACTTATAGAGCGAAAGAGACGAGAACGAATCAACGAATGTCTCGACCAACTGAAGCGCCTTGTCTTAGAAGCAAAGCACACGGACGTAAGTCCCTTAACAAAATCAGTTTACTTTATTGCTTGTAATGATCCTACTTTTGCCGTCATCGTCACCATCGTTTTCATCGCTTTCCCTATTTCAGCTTCAACTGCTGTACCAATTCAAGCTTTATCTTACTGTAATATTGCATGGGCATCTAATTATCCATCCCGGCTAAAGAGACTTGTTCTGCTTCAAAAACGAGTTGTCCGTATAATCTTAGGAAGATCTCCTTATTCTTCTTCGGAAAAACATTTTCATGACCTTGATATTTTGAAATTTGATCAAATTAACAAATTACAATTTGGTGAATTTATGTATAGGTTCGCACATAACTTACTTCCTTCTGCCTTTGGTTATTTTTCATCCAACTTTGACTACCACACTTTTAATACGAGATCAAAGAGTAATTATCATAGAAGTTATGCCCGTACAAACACTCGTTTATTTTCTATTAAATGCGCTGGTCCTTCTTTATGGAACAATTTATCTCATGACATTCTTATTGTAATTGTAATTGTTATTTAAAATTTGTATAGCGCCACTTCAAGATAAACTCATCAGTGGCGCTCTGTGCACAAACCGCAATGATGTTAGAAATGTCATAAGATCATAAAGTCTATCCTTTAACAGTCGACTGTTAGTAGAACTAGAAAAGTCACCGATGACAAGCCGGCGCGCACACGCAGAGGCCTGCCAACGGATTCCCATCCAGAGTAGACGGATGACACTACGCTCAGAGTGTCCCCGGATTCTGCCCAATATAAAATTATTTAAACATTATATACGCGCATATTTAAATGAACTCAATAAGTGAATTCATTGGAATTAATTCATTTTATTAGTTAAGTTTTTTTATTCTTGTTTCAAAGGTTCTGTTTGCTCAAGTCCAGTTGGACTAGAGGCCTGTTAAGTTGATTATTTGTCATTTCAAGTAGCATTCCATGTGATGTAGGCGTCCCTAATAAGCGGAACGTGGTTCTTTCTGGGTCTGCCTGTTGTATTCCACATGTATATTTTAAAATGTAATATAGTATATGCTGTTGTCTTTTTTGTGGAGCAATAAAATGAAAAGCTTCAACACTATAACAGCAGGAGTAACAACAGTAATTGTTGCAACATTATCATCATTAGTACAGTTAATCATATATATGTATATATGTATATGTGTATATATCAATAATGTTATAAGTTTTAACAATGATGCATGCTTACACTTGTATTTAGCTTAAGGGGTCGAAATATTCCAAGATGAGAAAAGCAGATATCCTCGAGATGACTGTGACACACCTCAGAGTATTGAAACGTCGTTCTCGCTACCTGACCAGTTCTCCTACCTCAATTCCTTCTCCTCCTCTTCCTTCTCCTTCTCCTCCTCCTGCTCCTCCTCCTCCTCATCATCTTTGTAATCACTCGGACAGCTTTTCCTTTTCACTCCTGAGCCGAACTGACGCCGATTCTATCATGGATTACAAAGACGGATTCAACTCCTGTCTCGCTGAAGTGCAAAGATATCTCTCGTCTAATCCTAGGCAGATGCGACCAAGGACTGAGTCTGATCTGCTAAAGCATCTCCATCGTAGCTTGGTGGAACATGTTCAGAACACATGGAATTGTATGCAGGAAGTATTTAGAAATATTCCGAGCTGCGAACATTTCCATTGCAGGAGATCAACTAACTGTCTCGATCAACTAAATTCTTCAGATTCTGGGAATTCGCTTCATATGTCGCAACATTCAACACTTGGAAACGAACAGATATCGCCTTTCAATTTTCCGATGGCCTCGATTTCCACATCGGAAAAATCATTTTCTTGTTCCAAGGACACATGCGAAGAGAATTTCAACCACTGCATCGAATCCTCAAGATTCGTTCCACTCAGCAGTTCATCGCCTTTTACTGCTGACATTGAGCTCCGGAAGAATGAGGCCATCGGAGCAACATCTGGAATCCGAGTGACGAATAATTCTGAAATGACGCTTAGCTTCAAAATGGCGCCAGAAGTCACAATACCTTCCGACCTAGTGTCAATTACTTCAGCAGAGGACTCGAACGCAAGGTTCTTGATAATCACGAATTCGATTTCTGTTGATAGCGATGAACTCCAGAGTGGAAGCCACCAAGGAAAGCATTCGCCACAACAGAAAGCATCCAACGAAACTCAAAGACAACTGGTTTGGCGTCCTTGGTAACAGACAGGCGACGGACTAATTACTTATTAGAGTACCGTTATTCTTTTGAAGCCATTGTCGTTCTGCATAGGTTACCTTGAAACAAGGCGGTCAGTTGGTGACCAATGGGGTACAATTCAATTTCCTGTATATATTAAACAGGAAATAAAGCTGTTGGAGTTGGAGCTACATATTATCTTTATAGGATATGAATTATACATGTAGGGCCTGTATATGGAGAGAATCGGATAGATTTTAGCGAAGCCGACCAAACCTCTGTTGTAATAAATTTGAACATCTCACAGTGAATAAAATTAAAAGAAACTATTTACCTCACAGTGAATAAAATTAAATAGTTCTAAATTAATTGACCGCTCTTTAAAGCACACGTATGGCAGCTTTAATTCGGAGCTGTACACTGGATGCAGCATCTGATGCAAGATTATACTGAGCTCAACCAAATAAAACACTAAAAATATTCTCTTATATCGCCCATCAGCTTCTTAGAACTTGACTTGAAAATCGCCTCAGATTCATGTAACCTCTACTGGCTGCGCTCGTAATATGTGCCTTAGATAAATAAACTTATCTGTGCATTTGTTGAAGATTGATTGTAAACAGAAGGATAACTAATGGAACTTGACTTCTCCAATGCAGTTGTCAGCGAGTTAAAACCGACCGTGGACCGACTGAGGGTTGACTTTTGGTCTGGGGTCGAGCCGCCAGAAAAACCCTTCTTGCGATGTCGCCGTAAGTCGTGGACATCGACAAATCACACGCTGTAACGGGTTCGAGGACTAGAATACCGTAATAATCCATCTGTAGGTCTTTTAACATGCCTACCCAACACAATATTCATCGCTTACTCTGACCAAAGTCACCAAAACAAAGCGTTAACTCGCTCCTGCTGTTGCTGCTCCTCTTCCTCTTCCTCCTCCTTCTCTTCCTCCTCCTCCTCTTCCTCCTCTTCCTGTTTCTTTCGTCTTACTGTCAAACCCGCCTTAAACTCTACAGTTGCAACGGACGAACAAACCCCGAAAGCCCTCAACGTCCTTCTAAAGAACGCATTCGATGCATTCTGTGCATTTGAGAACACATTTCCTGGCATGAATGTGTGAATAGTGGCTATAATGCATTTGCCTTTCACCTCTGTGTCCGAGGTTCGAATCCTGGTGCGTCTTGGTGTGAAATTGTCAATCTGTTAAGCCATGCAACTCTAATCATTATCATATCTATACCCTGTCTTACCCTAACTTACCACTTCTTACCTGCTTTACCTTATTGCCTTACCTTCGCCACTGCCACACACGGGTGGTGCCAGTCCCAAGCCTGGACAAAGGAGGAGGGCGATGCTAATGATCTTCGTTATGACACAGTGTCGTTAAAAAAACTACTTATTTTACAATTTGAAAATGGGCCTAAATAAAATATGGGTGCCCGATATTTTGTTCAGCGTGCTGAACTGTCATACCATAGATCGAGAGCTCAATTCTCCGCTGAGATAAGAGAAAGACGTGTTTAGATTTATGTTCTATAACTTGTTTTAATCTCTATCCTTCCTTGATAACCTCTTCTCTTCCTACAACACAACTCTTTCCACGATACTTGACAAACACGTTCCTACGATTACCAAATCCTCCCAATGTAACAATCCTTGATACAACTCCTATCTATACAGGCCTCGAAATCTTTCCTACGACGACTTAAGCAGGCTTACAAACGCACCTGTGATCCTCAACCTCTCCCTTAAATCTGCCCCAAAAAGTACCATCATCTATTGCTGTGGCTAAAAAGAGATATTATTTCTTAGTATTTCATTCCCGATCCTCTACCTCTCGTTTGCTGTGGAAAACCATAAACCAATTCCTCAATCGGAATTCCTCCAGCCCACTTCCAAATTCTCTTCTTTCTTCTTACAAACTGACTCATTTTATTCTTTCTTTTCGGATAAAGTTAGTACCTTGCTTCTTTCTTTTCAATCTTTCCTTTCCAAAACCACCAACAAGCTAAGTGCTCCTTTAAACACCCTTACTGATGTGTGATCAATCACGAAGCCATTGACAAGTACATTTGTGCAAAAGGAATAACCGGAAGGAGGAGGATGAAGAGGAAGAAGAGGAAGAAGAGAGGGAAGGATGAATAAGAAGAAAAAAGGAGGAAAATTCAGACGAAGAGATGAGGAGAAATGACAGCAAATGCACAGAGAAATGAGAAAAAGAAGGGAATGACAGAAGGGAAAGGAATACGGGAATGATATTAAAATGAAGGAGAAACAGAATGAGGAGTAGGAAAGAAGAGAATGAAGAGGAGGAGATGGAGAACAAGAAGGAGTAGGAGACGTCACTAATTTCATCTTATGCCCCTGGATTTGAACCCAGACAGAGCGATGATAGTGCGGCGCGTTCCTTAACATCAACGAAAACCCACCATTTTGTCTCCCAGACTAGGATCGAGTTCCCACGCAACCGTCATTCACCCCAGTGGTCGATTGGCTCCAGTACTCGCTTAGCAAATAAAATGCGCCGTCAATTAAAGTCTTGCCGTCAGACAGTGACCGAGGCGCTACACGAGACAGAGAGCACGCGACAGACGACTGGAGATCCACTGTAGTCTGAGTGCTGTGGCGACGTCCGAATAAAGACACAGTTAGGTCGCGACTTTATGGCACCCTCTGTATTAAGCTACAATCACATACGGAAACTCAAAAGGGACGTGCTAGAGAAGGGAATATCTTTAAGTGTTGACCTGTGGAGGTTAGTTCACTAAGTTTTAGAGCGAAAGATTGAAAGAGAAAAAGAAACAAGGAGAAATAGAGAGAAATAGAAAATCAGAGAAATGTGAATAAAGGACAGAATGACCACGTAGAGATCGATCACAAAAAGGCAACTATAAACTGTAGACAATTTAATATGACTACGATGTGGCCTTGTGATATATTTCGAGGGCAATAGAGGTAACCTATAAAGTCACAGCCCGTCAATTAAGCGCTCAAATTAGCTTCAGCTAATCCACAAAGGAATGCACGATTCCACCGGAGTCGGCAGTCTTTCCTTGTCAGTTATGTCAAAATTATAATGCACAGCGGGGTTCGTATCCTGAACGATAGATAGCCATGCAAACAACTGACAAAATTATGCGTGCATCCGTAGTTGAGATCGATGTGGCTCGGCGTCATATTGAGACCTCAAGCGGTGGCTACAGAAATTATGGCGGCTTACGATCTAAACAGTTCGTCAAAAACGGCGACTCACTGTCCGGCAGGAGATGGACATCGATCGATAACAGCAAATCCCTAATTCACGTCTGAAATGACCTCTGACCTGAACCCCTGCTGCTCCACCCACATTGCGAGAATATTCTGCTTACTTACCACCGGCTGACCAAGTCCAGTTATATACGACATATGTAAGTAAGCACCTGTTCAACAACGACCGAGGCTCAGGCCATCGAGGCGCCAGGGCTTTCGTACTTACTTACCTGAAGTCCTCTTGAGCCACATGATATTCAAAGGATGCCCGCATTAACAAGGCTTAAGTAAACAGTGTCAGCCAGTCAGTGGCCATTGATTTCAGCTGTATGTATTTTAAAAAGATCTATGCATCGTTGTCAGCTATCGTACATTCTTCCGACAGTCCTTATTCATACGGGAAAACCGAGTTAATACGTCTAGAAAGCATCAATAAAGAAAACGAAAGGCCTTTACCTTAAATGGATAGGGAAAGACCTATCATGGATCGAGAAGTAAATTGTAAATATCACATGACACACCAAAGTTCGAACCCTGGACGAGAGGTGAAAGATAATTCACAAAGGCTACTCTTAGCCGAATAGACGTGAAACTATAACTCTAACTTAGGCTTCAGCAGTGAAGAGATGTCTTTAATTTGCGCTGTTCAAGATTTGTTAAACTGGAATTGATTTAGTTGGTGACATATGTTTTCATCGCTATAAATTTAATTTGAGTGTTTCCTATGAGTAGTTGGCGTACTTTTCAGATGTTAAAATTTCCATAATCTAGCCATTTTTCCCATTATAAAGATCGTGTTATATTTTGAGTCCTTCGCACAACAGCAGGCCTAATCATGAAGAATTTACTTGCATTTATATCAATAGGCGACTGCTAGCCTACTGGTCTCTTGGCAGCGTTTCTCGACATGGAGTCAAAATTCAATTTCGGAAGGAGAGTTAATTCCACTGGAGAATCTATATCAGCTGGACATCATTTGAGAAGATGGTCGCGCGCCAGCCACAGGCCATCGTACTTAATTGATGTCACTCGATCGTGACACCTGACCTTTGACCATCGACGCTGCTGACACCTGCGCAGTTGACCTGGCGGGAAGAATGCAGGCGGAAAATAGAGCAGTTCAGTCAGCTGGAAAAGAAACATGCCAATCGACGATGTTAGAATAAGCAGTTTTAGCAGTCAAAGAGGCCAACTGCAAATTGCAAAGCCAAACACCTATACACAAGCCTTGATTCGATGTCATGTCACACCCAGGCTGTAAACCTCAGCCTACATATCCAGGTGATGGTCATTCACTTCCAACCGTCGCTAGCAGACAAAGAGCTACGTTACATCCAAAGGCTAGCGAATAAAAACGAGTGACTGGCTCGCCATTCATTCGACGGTGCCAAACAGTCACCTTTGCAAAATGTTGTTACAACTGAAATAACAATCACAACGTCACACTCCATGTGTCTCTATCGACTGCATAAGGCGAGAAACGCAGTTCTGGGTGACTCTGGTGACTGGGCAAATGTAATCTATCTGGACATTTATATAGTGTCCCCAAGAATTTCGGATGTAAGATGGTTATCTGGCTAAATGCACAGGCAGCAGCAGCATTCAGGTCTCTGCTCCATTAAAAGAAGCGGATCGTCGAAACAAATATTATTCAACTACCGGTCGATTCAACGCGAGCTGTCTTTTAAAGTCTCTGCGCTGGAACTCATTTCAATGTCATCGCTGGCAGACGAAGATGGAAGAGAGGTGTCTGTTTGACCGACAGACAGACAGACAGATAAAGACAGACAGACAGATAAAGACAGACACAGATACAGACAGACACAGATACAGACAGACAAAGATACAGACAGACACAGATACAGACAGTCAGATACAGACAGACAGACAGATACAGACAGACAGATACAGGCAGGCAAATACAGACAGACGCATATAGACAGATACAGACAGACAGATATACAACCGACCGCTGTATACAGTATCCTGTGATGATGCATGGGTTCTGCTGCTGCTGCTGGTGCATCTGTGCCTTAGAAGAGGCGCCGTCGCCAGATCGGTAGCTGCTAACGATCTCGGTGCCAACCATGCTGCAGCAGTGACGTCAATAAGAGACATAGGCGTCTGGTCTTGAACAATTAACGACGCAGTCCATTAAGCCGACGACTACACCTGTTCGATCGCACCATGCACCAGCACCAGCACCAGCACCAAGACTGTTGTTGGCACCGTCTGTCTGTCTTTTCTTCTTTGTTTTCTATTTAGACATCTGTCTGGTTCTCTCTGTCTCTGCCTGTGTCACTGTTCATCATTGTTCCTGTCTGTTTCGTGTATATCTGGGCGACTGCCTTTCTCTCTCTCTCTCTCTCTCTCTCTCTCTCTCTCTTTCTCTCTCTCTCTCTCTCTCTCTCTCTCTCTCTCTCTCTCTCTCTCTCTCTCGTTCTCCGAGTTAAAAGACCACCGTGTATTTGAAAAGCCGCGTGTAAATTTGTTCAGCTCAGTAGGTATACGACGCACAGATAGGCGACCAGAGACAATGCGAGGAAGTCGAGTCTAGAATGCTAAGCGCAAGCTGCGTGGTGTCTATCACCAGCATAGAACAGGTTCTTGGTTAATCAGCCTATACGATAGGCCCCCGCTGCCTAATCAGCCTATAGGCATCAGTGTGCCTAATTGTAGGAAGCTGCTGCACGTGGTGGCAGCTATAGGGATCAGCTGAAGATGTCCGAGCTGTCAACATCTGCACCTGAACTACTCGAGTCAATCGATCGTGTAACTGTCGCACCTGTCATATCAACGAACTGCCCTACCACCAGATAGACAGAACGGAAAACTAGACAGCAGGGAAATAAACTCCTGGTAGAATATTTAAAAACGCCTAAGTAATTGAGATGACGAAGACTGGAAATGTGAGACAGACAATGACACGGGGAAATGAGGGTGTAAAAGTTCGTATAAAGAAAAGCGAAAGACATAGACAGAAGGAGAAAGAGAAAAACAACAGATATTTGTGAGTATAGAGGAACCCACAAACACTGCACCCCTTGCAAAATCTGCGCAGGCCTATCACTCAAAACTGAAAACACTCGCTATTCCACAAATCCAGTCCTGATTCCTCCTCTTCCCTGATCTATCTCGTCGCTCCAATTCTAAACACCATCCACCGTAGCTATTTGCCTGTCTGACCCTTAGATCTTGACCTGGAACCGAATAGAACCCTTACCTACTTATCAATTTTGTTGTTTGACTCAGCGCCTGTGAATAAGAGGGTTCCCCCAATTTAGGTTACCATATTATTAGCTGAAGGTAAAAGAAACAAGGCATTAAACGCCATTTTCAAGCAGCATCGAGATCACTTACGATTATCACCAGGTGGCGAACATTCGGGCAGCGCGACAGGTGCACGCCAAGTGGTTGGCATGACAACGGCAATGTCGATATCGCTGTCTAAGACTGAGCGTCGATTGACAAACAGGACGACCACCGGCGCTGCTGCATGTTCTCATTCTCATGGAGCTCATGGAAACCATACAATATTACAGCAGAAAACCTATTGAGCAAGCATTGTCAAATGCGTTCACCTGATAAGAAAGAGGGAACACGAGGTAACGCAAAATACGATGTGCAATAAACTGGGAGGCAAATAAACCAGAACTGGAAGAAAAACTGACATCGACAGAGGAACTTTCGAGACAAAATTTAAATGAAGAAGAACAAATCGACAGAGCAACAGACAAAATACAATGACAGACGAAGATGTCAGTCAGTCCATCAGACGGTCGGTGAGTCAGTCACAGATCGTCAGCCAAAGATACAGTCAAAAACAGACAGATATTAGAAGCAGAGAATGATGCCAACGTGGCCCGCGAGTCGTTGAGTGCATCTGGCCAGAGATGTTTGCAGTACATTGTCCCTACTGAAAGGTCAGGACTTGAGTTGACTAAACGGAGCACCAGTCAGAGCCAGTGTGTAATATTTGTTTCATAAGAGCAAATGATTTTTTCATAAAGTTAATTTAAATAAGAGTAGGGACTACGCAAGGGCAGTGCCAATAAACAAACCGTTTGTCACGTAAGACGACCACGGAAAGGCAGAACCTAAAAAGGCAACATGGAACAATGTAACTGTAACAACAGTCATCGGCCTGCCTTCAACTCGCCTGCCTCCTCGCAATGCAGTCAGTCGATCGGTAGGTAGGTCACTGCCTTCTCTTGGCCCTTCCCTCGGCCTGTATGGTCCTCGTGCACAGATCGACACAATCCCCGAAGTCCATGGCGTCCTGTTCCCGGCTGTAGTCGAGATCGGCCAGGCGGGCGAGGGCGACGATGTAGCTACAGGCGATGCGCAGGATAGCCAGCTTCGACAGGCGCTGGTTGTAAGCGTAGGAAGGCACCGCTCGACGCAAGCTCTCAAAGGCAGCGCTGATCGTGTGCACTCGGCTCCTCTCGCGTGCATTCGCCTCTATGCGCCGCTGGCGAGTCATGTGCTTGTAGCCCTTGCTTCCACGCACGACGTCACTACTCGTCTCTATGGCAACGACGTCGCCGGACGACCCAGCATCCATGGCAACGGCATCACAGAGGTATCCGATTTCTGTGGCAACAGGATCGCCGCTCAGTTTGATCCCATGCTTGTAGTTGTGTCCTTCAACTACCTCACTCATCTCGAGGTTGCTGGTTTCTGTGGGAAAGGTGTAAGAACGAAACCACCCTTCCTTTCCAACGCTATCACCGGGCTCTGTTGACGATCGTAAGTCAAGTGGCTGACCCGAGGTTACGCTGACGGCAACCTGGTGACCAACTCCTGCTGGGTCATCGAGATTCCAAGGTCCGTTGGAATGCTGTTCTTCCTCCTGTACCACTCCTACTCTCTCCTCCCTATTGTCCCCATGGCAATGATTTGATTCGGCTGAGGCAATGTTGCTAGGCAACATTCGCTTTGGTCGCGTCATCTTTCGCTTGTTTCTGGCCGCCTTCATGTCATGGCGGTGACGTTGGTCAAGATCTTGGTTAATGGCACATTCTGACGACATTTTCAGAATTGAAAAAAGTTAAAATTGATCAAGCTACCAAGTGTATTCCGTTTTCAAACGTGTAGTTTTAGTTTTCATGTCTAGTGTCAAAGGTTCTGAAGCTTTCCGAGATATAACCTGGTTTGTGTCCAATTTCAGTTCATTCATTCCATGTGACACTTCATCTCCAAAAGCTTCATTTTGAAGGGTGACATCCTTAATGTATCAGTTTTGCTAGATTTTGCCTTCTGAGAATCGGTTTTCAAAGGTTTTGTTCATCTTTTGCACATCACATTCAAAGGTTATGTTCAAGAAGAAATCTGGAAGGTAGTTATTCTGCTTCTATTTCTAGACGTCTTCAGGAATTGCTTCATCTCAGAATCAGTCCCATGCACTGTACCTTCATTAAGTTTATGAACTGAATAGAATAGCTGCTGATTCATGGTCTATGACTAGAAATTTCTATTAACGTTCCTTCAGAACAAGTCGAAACTGCAATAGTTTCCCGTGAAGTGTTCAGTCAGTGAGATTTACTACCTACAAAGTAGCAAACCTTGAATTCATCAAATCATTCAGGTCTGATATCAGACAGAACAGCAAATTAAAAACAAGAAAATACCTGCAAGATGTGTGTCCCAAAAGACTACTAGGCCTACAGCACCTGCTAAAATCAATACAGATAGAGGCACTTGATGAGCCCTGTGGGGTGGATTCGCGCAGAGGAGACTTTGCACCTGTACCAGCAGCATTTTACCTGCATATGAATTTGTTCTGAACAAACTCTAACATCATTTTGACCAATGGGCAACACCTTCGAGGATTACTAAGAAAGCACTATCCAGATATAAACTTCAAGTTACATTATTTTACATTACATTATTTTACATTACATTATTTTACATTACATTATTTTACATTACATTATTTTACATTACATTATTTTACATTACATTATTTTACATTACATTATTTTACATTACATTATTTTACATTACATTATTTTACATTACATTATTTTACATTACATTATTTTACATTACATTATTTTACATTACATTATTTTACATTACATTATTTTACATTACATTATTTTACATTACATTATTTTACATTACATTATTTTACATTACATTATTTTACATTACATTATTTTACATTACATTATTTTACATTACATTATTTTACATTACATTATTTTACATTACATTATTTTACATTACATTGCAGAATGACCATAATTTGTCCCTGAACTGTTTAATTCCCAATACAAATTAATCAATGTCTAAAAATATAAAAACAAAGAAACACACTTTGCCCTTCCAGTTTTCTATGAACGTCTTTTAACGTGGGCAAGGTAGCCAGCCGATTGGTTAGAGTGCTTGGCTTGAAACACAGAGAGCACGAGTTCGAGCCTCCCCGAGACGGTTACTGTGTTGGGACCTTGAGCTAGTCCTTCATGCACTATTGTTCAGCATCATCAATGCTCTGTCATACAGTTGTCTACTTCTGGGGGTTGGAAAAGTTGTGTATTTGGAAAAGTTGTGTATTTGATAGACTGAAATCTCAACCATGCATAAATTGAAATCTATGATGATATCGACAGTTTCACATCTAAGCACAGTTCAGTATTAGAATTAATTATTATTAGTATATATTATTTAATATTAGAATTAAAATACATCAGATTACAACGAAAATATCCAGAAATAATACAGTGACGATGAATCTGTGAGATTCTTGCTGGCCATAAAATTTAAATTATAGTGACTGTCAAAAGTTTCGAACTTTGACATCAATTTTAAGTTCAAATGAAGCCAGTGCTATTCAATGTCACCAATACTAAGTTGCAAGCATGTGGGATTAGTGAGCTGGTGCTAGCATAGATTCACAGATATTCTTCACCTGACAGGAGGCAAAAGGTTGGCATAGGAGATAAATATTCTGGCTGGACAAGAACTTTCTAAGTGGAGTCCCACAAGGACCAGTGCTTCGACCACTGCTGTTCATATTTTTATTAATGACATAGATGATGGAATTTTATCCAAAATGTTTAAGTTTGCAGATGATACAAAACTATGCAAAACATTGGGTGATAAAGAAGTGGAGATACTGTGAAAGGATTTAAGAAGAATGTACCCATTGGTCACAGGACTGACAGACACTTTTTAATTTGGAAAAATATTGGGTGATGCAAATGGGAAACAGGAACAACGAGTTTTCATATGAAATGGGGAGTAAGGTGTTGAGAGTTAGTAGGGAAGAAAGGGACCATGATGTGATAATGCATGAGTGCAAAATCTTCAAAGCAAACGCTGACGCAGCAAAAAGGCTAACTTGACCTTACATATGATCAAGAGGACAATAGCTAGCAAAGCCAATGATATAGGCCTAATACTGAGGCCACACTTGGAATAGTGTATACATGACATAGAACAGCTGGAGAAAGTGGGGAGCAGAGCTTCCAAACTGATTCGGGGTTACATGGGTCTGAGGTATGAAGAACCATTGAAAAGGTGTCTACAGGCTAACAACAAAACCGAGAAGCAGATTGCCTGAAACTGTAAAATCGGCTCAAAAAGAGCGGTAAAGACTAAATAACTTGTAAGCAGTCTTTCGGTCTCAAAAGTCTCGCTGACAAAAAAGCACGGTTGTGCAAGATCTCATCAAAGGTAAAAATTGCTCCCTCTATTCTCAACTCATAGGCCTAGCGATAACAGCATTTGTCGACTAAATTATAACGTTAGAGACTGATCATTAGCAACCTTTTCCGAGGAAGAAGCAGAGTACAGATGGCAGCTGAATTCTACGAAAATCCGAAATTAAACTGCAGAAACGCAACGAACAAATTCATGCTAGTCGTCGCCGTCTGCAGCTGAGATCCGTGACGCACGCCACCTGTCGTCCGTTCTAGGCGACTGTCTAAGCGACAGATGTCGCGTTGCGCCAGGCTATCGACCGACGCCTCGTCCGTCCGTTCGTCAAGCGATCATCTTAGCAACACCGCAGATTGTCGTCTCCATGTGCCGGAGACCCTTCCAGACTGCTTCAGATTAGCCAGTGCACGAGAAATCGCCAAGCCTGCAGCCCGCTAGCACTGCGGGGAATCGGTGCCAAGTGTGCAGTCTGGCAATTGACGGTTGTCGCGCCATGGGATTCATAGCAAAGGCTTTCTCGTTATAGACTGGTCTTTTATTTGCGCTTCCAAGAAACTCAGCGCTTTTCAGAAGTAGCCTAATGCACAAAATGCCCTTAATAAATTATGCATTGTCCTATCTTAGGGCTTAAGCCGTTGCGTTGAGCAATAAGGGTCAGGCAGTTTTTTTGTTCAAATACTGCTACGCAGCAGTTCACATCGTAGCAGACGACGCCGGCGGCGCAAAGGTCTGTGTGGGACAGACGGACTGATCGAAAGTTCAGCAACACTCAGGAATCGGAAAACCATGTTTTCGGGAAGATTAATGGAGCGAGGACGGAACCGTATTCGTCACTGTATGGTATACGAATACGCGAACGGGAGTAGGTGAGACAGAGAGCAACAGAGAGACAGACAGATACAGACAGACACACAGACAGAAAGAGAAACACAGGCAGACAGACAGTCTTAATCTAATCTCTATTCTACACATTTCTGTCACTGATATCTAAAGAATCAGATAACATACCAGACCCTAGCTTTGAAGCAGTCAATGAACAGAGAAATCGGGACAAATAAGGTAATTTGTCACAACACAAATAAATCTGCAGTAGCAAAATCGTTGCAGTTTTTCACAAAGGGCTTTTTAAAAATCAAGAATTAACGCAGAACGATGAAAGCTTTTATTTTGCTTTATTAAGACTGAAAGTTTGATTAGATTAAGCAACATTATTAATAGCAAGTACACAACTGAAAAGTAGATCCTCCAAGTAGCAATGTGGATAGTTCATCAGTAACCTCAATCTTCCTTGGACCTGTAATGAATTAACACCTCTGCTGCAGCCGGTACAGCCAGAGTTGCTCCAAACAAAGATAGAGACAAGTGACTGAAACTCATCCTCTTATTACGAACACAAAAAAATTCATTTATTTTGAAGTGATGCAAATCTTACATTTCAAAGCCAAGGTGATTTCTCTAGAATGACTAACTGTGTTTCAAACATCCACATTCCAATTCCACATTGAACTAGTTTTCTTACACAAAAGACTAGTGCAGTGTGGAAAAAGGCAACAACACCGTTTTAAATGTACATCCCAAATCGAGTTTCAGGTTCCGGAAATAACTTTTTCAACACTTCCGGGTGAATACGAGGCAACTGCACCTGCAAGCAAGGACTTCCAAGGCATCCAGCGTGTTTATTACGTTTTTTTTATTGCCGATGCCAGATTTCCTTTGCCACAGATACAGCTCTCCCCTAGAGAAGACACTTTATCAGGAAGTTCTTTTAACTTCTATGGAAAGTAGGGTTGATGACGGACTTCTGTGGAATAGGAGTGGCTGTGGATAGCACACAAGGACTTCCAAGGCCCCGGTGAAGGCAGACAACGGAATGCGGGTTTTTAGATGTTCCTGCCCACTACCGGGTGCCAGAATTCTTTTGGTACTACCCACTGACCCCTCCCTTTATTTGTGGGGTCCTAAGAGAAAAACTTCAAATCAGAACCTGAAACAGCAATTTGAAATTAATTAAGTGGAACAACATCTTAAACTGTTAGAGTTTTCTTAAAAGACTGAATTTTTTGCCATTACTCATCTCTGAATAATCAGAACATTTAATGAAAAAACAACTTAGAAGATGTTTTGCCAAGTGTTAAAACCAACATTCTGCAATGTTCCAGTATTTCTGTCACTTTAAGTTTGAGCATTGTGACCTCCACTAGAAGTTAAGAATTCTGGGATAGCCAGAATTCTTAAGACCTTAAGTCAACCCATCATCACATTTTCTAAGTTGTTTGTCACACATCCTGTAAATGGTTTCAACATCATCTGTTTAAACTAGATATGAAATAATCAACTGAAATGTTCTGGTTAATGTTAAGAACAAAAGCAGTAACTTTAAGCAAGCTCAGTAAATCCAATAGTTAACAAATGATCTTAATTGTTCATTTAAATCTTTAAAAACATCTTCAGATTAAGCAGAGTCAACTAATCAATGACATTTTGGCTTCAGTCGGTCTCGATGTCACCATAATTTCTCAGATTCGACAGAAGTGGTGCTGTTGGCTGTGCCACATTCCACTGCACTGGAGGCAATTCACGGACTGGAATATTTGGAACATAGGCACAGTTTGGAACCTTGAAAAAAGACATTCACAGTAAATCAACCATTTTTCTCATACTAGAAAATGCAGTCAAAAGCCAAGGCAATTGAACACTTCATGTCACGACGCCCTCCATGACATCAATTTGTCTGACAAAATGTTTACCAGTTCTTCTTCAATTCCTCCATAGTTATCACTGTCCATTTTTCCAGACATAAGTTGGAAAAATTTACCTATACTATTTCTTTCAATAATGACCACAAATTTCTCACTTCAGAAGATATCTTGAACTCAACACAGTTTCATCAATATAGCTCTTGAAATGCCAGGAAGAAGGGGGTTGCACTAGTCAAGATGGGTGTAGATCAAACCACTAGCCAAACAAACCGGGGTGGAAAAGAGTGCAGTAACCCTTCATGCAAATGTCTTCAATGTGACAGGGGCAGAGCTAATGCGCTCATTGAAAGATATGCTAGAGTTTGAATGCTGTGGTATTCGACTCTAGTGCATCTGTTCAGTCCAACAGTAAGTGATTGCCATTCGATTAACTACCACGAGAAGCAGGGAATTCAACTGTATTCAGACAAACATTACAAAATACCTGTGCTGCTGACGACATTCTCAAAGGTTCTACAATAAAAGAATGGTGAAATATCATCAAACACTTTTAAGGCCTAATCATTAAATATTATTATCATGGAAAGTAAATTCTTTCAGCCCAGTAGCGGTACAATGTAACTAAAGATGATCTGTAAGCATTGCCAGCCAGTGGTGCCAAAAGGCAACAGGCATAGTTTATTGGAAAGATTCCATACAGATGGACCTACAGCTGAATTACATATTTCTGGGTAAAACACAAAAGCCTATTCTCCTCTGCACTACCATCGAATGGAGCGACCTACAGCCAAGCAAAACAAATGCTGCAGTTGAGCGACATTTAAGAGATTAAAAGATTATAATTAACTAGAAGGAACTGACTTGACTGAATGGCAGGACTCACCATGGGTACCACACATTTCACAGAAAGTTCTTGGTGCTGGATTTTTGTATGTGCATGCCTGGCATTCCCAGTCACCAGACCGACCTATGAAGACAGATTTCAACAGAGAACTGATCTCAGAAGATAATACATCAGCGTACTTACTCATCAAGTGCCTCAAATTACACCAGAAACTTGTTATAAACATTGCCTTTGGGACCCAGATCAAGAACTGCCACCTAACAAAGTTGTGTTTTAACAAGTTTAATTTCTATAGGTTAGTTAATTTGGATTCATTTCCCAAATGTATCTCAGAATTTGTGTTACAACAAAACATGTTATACTGAGTCTCCAGTATATTTCAAATCTGTTTTTAAAAATACATAATTTTAAATGACTAAGATCACATGACTTCGTTTCATAAAACCTATGTCACAAATCTTAATATCAAATGACAACAACTCGTGATAGCCCGTGTTGTACAAGTGGAATGCTGAAAGAAGATGACAACATGAAATTCTGTATATTATAGTCCGACTACTTTGTGCAGTAAACCACTTACAAGTGTTTATACAATTTTAAATAAACCAGTAAACACTATCATTGCAGCGAGATCAGCAGTCATTGCAGGAGTAACTTTTCAAATTCTCTACTGACCAGCTGCATTAAAGTTAACATTTCGATAAATCTATCAAGTAGTATTCATATTTGAAATAAAGCACTGATGCCGAGTTGAAGGATTGTTTCAATAAGCCCATCATTACTACTCCAAAGAGAAGCCAAGGAAGCAGAAACTAGCAGCAGTGTTACTAAGCAAAACATGTTTTACAGTTATGAAGATCTGATCAAAATTATCCTAAAAATTACAATGAAACTGAAATAATGGACATGAAATGAGGTCATGTCAAATTAAAGCATCATATCACTGCATCTCCAGATGAATCAGATACACTTGCAACGTAAGTTCAAACAGAATGACATTTGGCAAATACCAGATGGCAGTGGTGGTGATGGCTTCTGCTGTACAAAGGTATTCTGAGGGACTGGTTTTGGCACCAGGGTGTGATTCTGAGCAGATGGTGAAACTGCTTTAGGTGGTGATGCTGTGAACTGGCGACCTTCTTTCAAAGCCTCCGCTTCCTCTGTCACCTTTAAAGATGCCAATCAACAGATTAAACTTGAAGTTTGAAATCAGGCTAATTGTGAAGGCCATTTACAAATTCACTTCTTGTAAGATAAGCCCAAGTGAGTCAATACTTGTGGCAATTTACTGCTGTCAACAGATGTTTGATAAGAAAAAAGATGCTGTATATGTGCCAAAATGCAGATGTTATGCTGGTCAGAGAAAGATGCAACAATCAGGCATTTCAGTAGAAGCAAAAATTCACCCCTTGACTAAATCATTAGGCTTTTTATCTGAAGCAGTTCTACGTAGCACCACAACACATGATGGTGCGTAATAAATAGTTACAGTACATTTACCCAGAACACCCAACAGAATACTTGGGTAATTATAATCTGGGCTGTGATTGTCCCATGCATTCAGGCTTCTCATAATCTCATTGCTTCTGTCTGCTTCACGACTTTCTCACATCTGAATTTAAGGCACATACGTTGAGCTTCTCAAACCACTAGCAGTTGCGATCTTGATCTCAGTGGACTGAGTCTGATGGACCTATCTGCCTAGTCTTCATTGTTTCTCCTGGTTTCACTCAGCACCACATTTGGCATGTTCCAACAATGGCACTACAACAGTTCCTAGATAACATACAACACCAAGTTTGTATACATTACATTACTGTGCTAACTTACGCTTAAATGAGAAATCCATCCAAACAGTACATACAGAGCGTAGCTTGGTTCTCAGAGTGTTGTTATCAATGCGGAGCAGTGTTATGTCGTCTTCAAACTTCTTCAACTGAAACCGTTAACAAAAACTGCTGCTGTGAAGTGACACAAAGACACAAAGAGTGACCTTAAACTGCTTATAAAATGTGTCACTGAACTAAACAAGTCATCAGCGGCTGTCACATGCTGCACTGTAGACCCATTCACCCATTCTTGTTCATAGATTACACACATCCACTCGAAGGAAAAACAAATTGTTTGGTCAGCTGTTTAGATATTGTCTGTTAGTCATTTGATAAGGGGTCTTGTGTTGTGCAAAGAAATACTTCCTCGTTCCAAGTTACCTTGGAAAACTACAATATCACCTCAAACTCAACGTAATAGACATTACTTAATGCATCATTATTCAATGTGCCATCGGTTGATGCCTTGTGCATTAGACACCGGCACTCAAGAAGTTTCTAATTTGTTAACAGACAGATAAATCCCTAAACCTTCATAAATTCATAATTTAATTATTATCAGTGCCTTTCTCCTTTGACTGAAGACAATGAGAAGATAAATGCTGAAATTTTATTAAAAAGTCATCAAGGAAAACTGTAAAACTCACGGATGCCTCACATAAAATAACTAAAGCAGCTTTCAAACAGTGAACACAGAAGTTTCATTAACAGGTCAACTGAATGACAATATACCTGTTGCCTAGCAACATCAAGATCACAGCGCAGGATGTCATAGCAACGCTGAAGTGTGTCCTTCTGTGCAACCAGCTTCTCTCGGTCTTTTCTCTCAACTTCAAAATCTTCCTTGTAGGCTTCAATCTACAAATCAAGTAGCATAAAAATGAGAGAACAAAAAGGTGTTAGAGACACATCATATAAATAAATCACATGCCAGGAGAGGTAAAGCAGTGAAAAGCACTATTAAAACACAGTTTTGAATTTTTTAAAAAATGAGACACTGAGTGCACACCTTATAAACCAGCCTAGCCAGAATCTCAGTGGATATAAGCTCCATGTACTTCCCAAACACTCTGGAGAAAACCGTTTTATGTTTTGTAAAAATATTTGTTTCACAACATTTCAAACAAAACATAAGGTACAATAGTCAGGATGACACTACATCTCAACCTGAGGCAGAAGATAAATAGTTATGAAACGGAAGATGACAGGATAGTCATTTATAAAGACAATCAAAAAGCAACAGAGTTGACAATTTACTTCTCTGCTAATAACGATGTTTAGGGTTTTGAATAACTCTGCTTGCTACCAATAAAAGGACATCTTGCAAATCTCAAATAGTATTTAATTTTATTTAAAATATGGCTATATGTCTTCTGTTCCATATTCTGAATTCTGTTGCACAAACTTCGCCCAGTGGTAATAATTGTATTTGTTTTGTTAAGAGTTTTTAAAATAAACTGATCCAACAGAACAAAACAGATAATCTGTCTCTACTCTCCTCAGCCTATAAAATAAACAAGTTCACAGAACTAAGTGCTGCTTAAATCGGTCTAGGCCTACGTCAGGAAAATAACATTTTCCAATAGCAACTTAACTGCATGTCCCATTTTCCAAGCTCAGGGAGTGACACAGACACACAGGCAACTTAAACTGGAGTTCGCACTCCAATGTCAGTAAGCAAAAAGAACACAGAGCATGCTTAGCAGTGCTGAGGACACAGTAGGTTTTGGTGGCAAGCTAACAAGTGACAACATGGAAAGCAACCGGCGTAGGAAATGCTCTAAACAGAGCAGGAAGAAACAGACAATATACACTGAAAAGGGACATTTTCTATCATTATCTCTGCCTTCACTGCCTGTCAATTTTAATTTTGTGAAGTTCATCACATACCTGGTGTCTGAGGTGAGCATTCTCAGTTGCCAAATCCCCGGCTATCCCACTGTATGCCATGCCTTTCTGAAACAGCAACACGAGTCATTTACTGAAATATAAGACCTCAAAAGTCACAAGTGAAGTATGAAGTGACTGGAATAGAACTGCCTAACACAATCACTGTTTGTTTTACAATGTAAAGTAGTCATTTCAAGAGTTTTCATTATAAACTCCACACAAATGGATACTACAGCAAACTGTTTATTGTCAGCATTAGAAGCATTCATTTTGCACTTATCAGGGATTTTGTGATTTTTCAGGCGAGCATCCATGACCAATTTCCAGTAGTTCTCAATGACAGCCACACTAAGACTAGAAAGGCCACAGTTAAGCAGCTCTTTAAAGTTCTCTCTGCAAACCTCCAACTTAAAAGTTATACGACGCCATTACTTCTTCTACTTTGGATATGATGAAGCCATTGTTTACCATCAACTCTCAAGAAGCATCTGTTAAGCTGTAGCTGCCAAAGAGTTCTGTGCCATCCAACCTTCAAATCAATCATGCGTGTGTATGTGCCCATACAACAGGTGATTCAGTGAGGGGCAAAACCGTGTACTGCAAATGGACACCTTTGGTGCAAAGCTGATACAGTGCCTTTTGTGCATCCAAGCATCAGTGACTGATGACAGCCAAGTTCTAATGTTTGTCATTTGATGGTCTTTACAGTTCAAACTCCATAAGAAACACTTGCCAAACAGTGTACACTTATTCTGAAAGCTGCCCCAGCCATATACTTGCTGTGCAACTGTGCGTCACAACATCTGGACTGACTTCCACTAGACTATCGTGACCTCCCAAGAGGTTCTTATTAAGCTGCTACATTAATATTTCTGTACATACATACATACAAACGTACATGACGCACAAGCTCATTCACGAAGTTATGTGATGCCATGCTTCAAGTCAAGAAATCTAAATAAACTTACACGAAAGGCATCAATATAGCAACAGAATCCAAAACCTGTGGAACAATAGGGTCTTGAGTAAAACAGATGCTGGAGCCTAAACCATTGCCTGACCTGCATAGAGGATTCTGCCAAACGCATGTGGTCTATTTCTCGAATCCTGGCTTCCAGTTCCTGGATAAGCTGCCGTTGAGACTCCAGCTGTGCCTCTGCATCTCTCACTCGTCTCTGCGACCTCACAAGCTCCTCTTGAAGCTGATGAAGAAAAAACAATTCCTTAGCATTTAAACTACCACTTACAGTGTAATATTTTAATGCAGAGACATTATTACTTAGGACCATTTAAAAAAATCTTCAAAAGCAGTCAAAATGTGATTAAGTATCACTAAAACGTATGCTAAACACACAAAATAGGGAGAGAATGAATACAAAACAAAGTAATAATAATAATTACATAAATAAATGTCAATTACAGATATATAACTGTTACAGATAAAAATTATGGCACTGATTCACTAACAACTGTAACCAAAACATTAAATCCAAACAAACAAAATCTGGTTTGTTAACTCCACCCAAATCATTTTTTAAAATTTCCACAATACAAGGGTGGAATACAACGGCAAAATGATACACAGCTTTTGCCTTTCACCCTTGAAATGCATCATCTGAAATCGACATTTGTTGTCAGGCCCTTACGGAAAGCCGTCTGGTTGCTAGAAAACCACTGTTGTGTTTTTGCTCTAACGAAAATAGCCTTTACCTGCAGAATAACACCTCTGAGAACTTAATTAATGTTGATAGAGGCATGTAATAACGGAGCTATTAGCTTACCTGACCTTAGTTTTTATGACTGCAGACATAGTGCTACAGGAGATCAGTCCATCACCATTTTGGTACCAATTGCACTCCTTCCCTCACTGATTCTGCACCTCTACCACTACACTTCTCTTAACTCAATCACTGCAGATTGCCACCATCAAAAATTATAGCACAAGAATTCTTAACCAATGGCTTACAAAATCAAAATATTGTAGAAAAACAATAAAATTATAAAGCAAATTAAATCCAACCCTAAGAAAGACACCTTACTAACCTCATCGACATTCGAAACTGCTGATCTCCACTCTAGCTCCCTCCTCTTCAAGTCTTCAATCTCCCTTGTCAGCTCTAAGTTCTGTTCTGTAAGCTTCCAGTTGGCAGATGACAGCTAAGCACAAGTGCATGACAATTTCACTCTTTGACAACGAGGCCATTAGAAAAACCAATCCACCTAGCCCTGATTACAAGCCTCTAGGGACACAAAAAGACCATCAGAGTGAATGAGTTTGAACTACTCATACCTCAGCCTTTAACACACAGATATACATCAAACATCATGATTTTGCATTTGATCTCCCTTCCCACCTTGTTGTTTAGATGGATATTCCAGATTTTTCCTCCATTATCAGATAAAATAAGAAATATCTTAATTTTTTTTTACAAATGAAGGCGATAAATCTTTTGGTAATTAGAACAGTCTTTCAAATAGAAATAAGTTAAAGCAAATTTAAGCAAGTTGCAGAAATTGTAAATTTTCAATTTCCAAAATCAATTACGGTGCAAAGCATGCAAGATAAGCATAATTAAACACCCTTGTCTGCTCTCTTTTGTCTTTGGATTTATTCGTTCCACTAAGAAATCTGTTCAAGTACCTCAGTTTACCAACAAATGGGACATCATGCCTATATTTTTTGCGCATTTCATGCCTTAAAGAGTGCAACATCAGCTCGTCAAATTTTGCACTCTTAATTGTTTATTTCTTGCAGTCTTAATTGTTTATTGTGTGTAATTCCAGACTTCCACAGTATCAACCAAAGATCTAAGAAAATTTAACCCAATAATCATTTTATCAGACAGATTATTTACAGATTAATTACACAAAAGAATCAGCAATACAATCTACCTCTGACACATTCTGTCTCTGGTCCTCTGACTGTCTGTCTGTTGGCGTTACTTCCAGTGCCTTGCTGTTATCCTTCTCTTCCCTCTGACTTATCTGATCCAATCTCTCCTTTAGTTCAGCAATTTCTCTCTTCCGTTCTTCCTTTTCAGCTTCCAGTTTTCTTGTTAATTCATCAACTTCTGATCTCAGAGCTTCAATTTCTTTTCTTTTTGAAAAAATGACAATGCTACTGTATGAGTAATTAGCAGAGCCACATATTCAACTATAATGAAAGCTCATCAAATACCAAAATTTACTCAATGACATACATTAAACATAACAAAAAACCAAAGTCAATTGACAAACACAAATGACCATGGACACAAAATATTCCATTTCTCATGAAACCGAAGAACGTTCTTGTATTCTGTTTCACAAGGGGCCATTAAATGAAAGCTTGAGATGATGTGGATAGTCCCCTCACCTATGAACAAACAGGATGGTGACAGAGGTCTAAGTGAAACACTCGTCTATTACTGAGTGGAAATTGTACCTGGGTTCTTACATAAAACACAGTCAGGACAATAAGATCAAGTGGAAAGTTTCAGAACAGAGTTTTTACAGGTTCTTACAAAAGCGCTGTCATACAAACACAAGCAACCCTGCAGTGCATGAAATTAGGTGGTTGTTTCACGTTATGGGCAGCAAACTTTAGCAACACCAAGTGCAGTTAGTCTGACGGCCATCTAAACTGAATATGAATGGCTCAATCAACTTTAAAATCAAATATCAGTGGTTCAATCTCGAACATCAGCAGCTCAATCAGTCAACACCTGAAAGTCTCCAACAGAGGGATAAATTACCTGTCAGCAGGTTAAATGCACAATATCTGGAAAACTCTACCACTTAAGGAGATTACGTAAATAAGAACAAAGGTGAGAAAAATCAGTGATTTATTACATACAAATGATTTGAGCCAAAGCACAAATAATGCATTTGTCACATATTTCAAGACAAGTCAGTATTCATACAAAGTCTACAAAACTAGCTTGGGTTTGGGTTTTCTATTCAAGAACAAAACCTAGTTTTTCTGTGACTGAACTCAGAACATAAAGGGAGATACTGTAATTATTTAAGAAGTTTTGCAGCAAGCATTGATACCATGATAATTGTATCCCGAACAGTCTATGTTACCTCCAACCACCCAATCTCTGCACCCCTTCATGGGAAACCTAAAAGTGAGTAACCCATAAGGTATTCAAGCAAAAATACATACTGGCTACAAACAGCCATAGTTGTCAAGAGCCATGTATCAAGGGCCTCTGATAGGTCCTTAAAAGTGGCTACAGAAATATTCAAACATATGAATAAAGCCAAATGTATTTAGAACCATCAACCATGGATCTTTATAGAAAATCAAGCAACTTACGTCCTGCTCATGGATGGCATTTTCATATCCTGTTCAACAAACAACCAAAAAAATTGATCATTCATTTCCTTTAATAAATAATGTTAATAATATAAGGTAATAAGCAGCTATCAACAACTAAACTACTTGCAAAGGTTCTAAACGCCTCAATCTCTGTAAGATATGAAACCAGCAAATCAGTGACTGAAGAACCAGTTGTAAGCAAGTTGAAACGGTTTGACAACATGTTGCCAGTTGTGTACGACACACAGAGTTTAAACCCAAAATATAATAAAATTATGTGTGTGCTATCATTTCGCATAACTTCTAACAAAATGAGAATCTAATCTGGAAACCTATAGATGCTGTATCATTATTGTAATGCACTGGACATCAGTAGATAGAACTGTGCATTCTACACAATGAAGTTTTGCTTATAAGCTTGGCAGACAGGATAAGGAGGATTAACAACACGAAAAGAAGCGATTTTAGTGCCAACGTGAGAGAATCTGCAGAGCTGCCAGAAACAGAGTGAATTTCAGAGTCTTGGGCCAGCAACTGAGAAAGCCTGGGATACCAGGCACAAGTAGAGAGGCAAGCAGAGAGGAAAGACGGGTTGGCTGGTCAATACGCATTACCTTGTAAACAGTGAGACACTTTTTTGTACCAGATTCTCAGATGAAGAACATTATGAACATTAAGCTTCTTTTCAGTCTTTAAAACAAAGCCATCTTTTGTTAATATCTGAATATTTAGATCTGCCTCATTCTTTTCAGTTGCCTCCTATGAACCTAAATCCAGAAACTGAATTAAACAATAAAATTTACGTTACACCCTTTAGATAAGCTAGACAGTGGGCAACCTACACCTAGCATACCTTAATTCAACAACATGCAAATAGAATTAAGAGTTTAATCCTTTCCAACTGACCTCTCTTTCCACTGGACTTCCCAAACATGACCCTTGACCCACGACCTCAAATGATGCACTCGATGCAGATGATGAAACCCCTCCACCTTTCTTCTGAGTGGTAGGACTGGCAATTTCCGTTTCCTTGGTTTCCTCTTTTCCATCTGTTACTTGTTCCATTGATGGCTCTGAACACTGCACACTCTTCATCATTGCCATGTGGTCATCAAAATCTGGTTCTCTGTTGGTCAAGTTGTCCCCACATGTCAATTCCCCAGATGCAACCAGGTGGATGAAATCATCTGAAGCACTGGTCCCTGCCAATCTCATTGGGGCATCAGGCAGAGATGTCAGCAGCTTTGTCAGGTGTTGGTAGTTGGCATTGTCACGACTGTGTTTTGTTTTCAGGGATTCCAATTCAATCAGTTTTGCAGTCAGCTGCCTCTCCAGTTCATCGTTCTGTCTCACCAGATCATCTAGCAGTTAAACAATTTCAAATATATACTTAGATAATGATCAGCCACTGACTAGTGATTTTAGTGACTGATTTTTACTGACTTTAGTGATTTACTTAATACAGCTTGTGATTTGCAAAAGGCATCAAAATTGTGTCATATTTAGCACTGACATTGTTGACATACAGTTGAAAATTGATATTAAAACATGTTCATACTGTTTAAATGTAACATCTACAGAAGTAAACTTGTTACTATAATAAAGTTTCTAAACTGCAGTAAAAGACTGTCGTTGATCAGTTTCCAAATCTACAAGCAGACCTAAGCCTAAGCTGATCAAATGTTTAGTTGCATTGTGTAGCGATATGACTGATTTCTTTCTTTCTAGTGTCACAGTAGCCGCTACATTTTCCTGGACAGTCAATGTATACATTCCTCCACTGCAGGCTGTTGGTTGAAGAATGCTGTTAAGAAGTCACCTGGCTGCGGATAACGGAATAACCTGGTGGGCCATGCCGATGTAAAAACGTTACCTAGTTCAAGCCTTGCAAAACACATCCAAGCCACCAATGACCATCAAACTTTGCTGTAATGCAGCCCTTTATGCCAGCAAAATTAATGCTCAGATTGTCAGCAGATGACTATAGAACACGTTCGACTCTCAGATTAGTACTTCACAGGCATTACAACTGTTGTCAGCAGTGATACCTATCTCCTGGTCTGCTTGACAAGAAATGCTTCTGAGTGAATATCTACAAATATCCTGTGTTCCAAATACACCACATTATAGCTTCATACAAATGATGAGCTGATTTAATTGCATTTTGTAAGCAGGAGCATATTTTTGTCTCTGTACAAGTTTAATCTGTTTTTTATGCATCAAGCACTTACCAAAGACTTTCTTTCCATTGTTAGTTCTCATCAAATGTAATTCATGGCTGAGCTTCTGCAACTGTTGATCTTTCTCTTTAATTTTCTGTACCAAGATCGGTTCATCAGCAATTTCAGGCCCATTAGTAAATGTTGGTTGGTATCTGCAATCTCTGTAGAAGCCAGGTGAAGTCAACACATGAGATCCAAAGTCACTGCATGTAGCATTTCTGTGGAACACTGAAGTTGTAGGTGTGTTTGCCGTGTTGCTGTAGAATTCATAAGCCATGGGAAGTTCCTGTCGGATTGGTGGTCCATGTCCAGCATTCAGGAGCATTCTCTGTTCCTTATCCATTTCAGAATCTCTTCGCCCATCCATTATTTCAAAACTGACTTCAAATTGTAAGCATGTTTATCCTTTGCTCTGCCTGATTCAGCCTTCTTTCTAAAATCTAAACTTCTGCAACAATATTCAGCAGTAACATAAAGTAATATCCTAACATGTTCACTGCCATGTTATACCATTAGGCACAAAATAATATTACAATTATGTCATATCACGTTATTTTATTACTAACAGCTGTTTTTATTCTGCTGTAGTAGTTTTGTTGTAACCATGTTAACTGTATCTGTTACCTAATACTTATGTATTCAATTTATTATCCTAACTTGTATGGTGTCATTATATAACTGGTATTGCATCACATATTAGCTTCTTTTAAAATAAAATTAATGCTTTAAAATACCGTTTTGTTTTGGCAGTTATATCATTATGAATTATGCCGTTATTACTTACTATTACATTAAATATAATATTGTGCTAAATATGTTTAATACTAAATCCTTCACACTGACTCCCTTGATTCCTATTTCTAACGTCAAATTTCTAACGCTCAGTATTTCCATCAAACTAATTATTATTTATACAGCTCCACACACGCTACGTTACGATAAAACCAGTAAATGCGTCCTAGAAACAGAACATCTGATCAGCCAAATGTAATATTCCGTACTTTTCTACAGCTAAGCTTCCTTGATGGGCCAGTATCAAATTCAGCTGTTTACTTCCCAGTTCATATCAACACCAAATTATACGGCAGACGAGAAAGTTAACAAGCAACATCGCCAAGGTCATTACATGAAGTCTGTCTGCTCAGCACTTCCATAACTTCAATCACTAGATATCACAAAGGAAGCATACTACCAAACAAACCATCATTTTGTACCCATCTTCTATAAAACAGAATTTTAGACGATTTAAGAATTAATTACAACAAGGAACATACTGTGCGTATTTGGGGCTTTTCAAAATATGCACACATGGTGACGTCATGCTTTACCACTACGAAGTGTTCGCAAATTTGCGTCGATACACAAATTTTATTTTTCGGGCAAATACTGAAAAGCGTCGCACTCGGGAATTGCGCACGTGAAATAATCCCCGTTGTACAAACATTGCCCAGAGTTCGAGCGGCGGTCATGCCATGACCTAGAAATGGCGCCCAAAATATCACCCACAGCGATATTTTATATTTACTGCATTATTAAAATGAGGCTGGGTATAACCGAAAGGAAGTAAAATTGTCAAAATGTTATACTTCTTGACATTAATTACAACAGCGTCATCGGTTGATGCCTTGTGCATTAGACACAGCGTTCTAGAAGTTTCTAATTAATAATTACATGATTACGCGGGGAATGTTGGATGGACAACATAAGGGAAGACCTGCGGCCACGGGGTGTGGACATTACAGCAGCCGTGGGGCTGACGAAGGACAGATCAGCGTGGAGGCATTTTGTTCAGGCCTCATCGTCGGCTATAGCCTGACGGACGAGAAAAAGAAGAAGATTACGCGGGGAAGGCACCGTGAATTGGGAAACCCAGCAGTATCGCAAGTCTCCTGAAATTGTAATCGCGAGATTTCTACAGACAGGACGCTGTTATTTATTTTAAAAGACTAGCAAAGAAAAATGCCTTTTGTAATCATTGCCAAATTTTATAATTAAGCGTTTTTCTTACTCAAATTATTGAGCGAAATAGACTAAGAATAACACAAAATTAACAGTTTTCGAATAGTAGTCCTCGACTTACTTATAAAAATAGCAACATAAGCTTTTAGACTGGGGCCTTGCCTCAAATCAGAATAAGTAAGTAAGTAAGTATATTCTTTATTAACCAATAGCTAATCGCACATCGGTTTACAAGTATTTAAGAAAACAAGAAAAACTTAATATGCATACAACATCCTAGTAATAAAAAATTTACGCGTTAAATTATCAGCGGGAGGAATAATACGGTCATGGGTGTGGGGCCGTAGGGAATAACCGAGGGTTTTAACTGGCGGAATTAGCTAATGTAAGACATGGTTTGGGTTGTTCAAGATTGCTTTAAAGAGACGAGCATCGGCTGTGCCACAGAGTTCATCGAACGTTGGGGAGTCCCCAGGAAGATAGCGGAGACGCACAAGTCTCCGTATTAAAGCCTGGAGCCGAGCCTTAGCCTGTGCCCCAGCATAGCCCACCATGTGGGAGAGGCTTACATCATCCTGGCCAGTGTTGTATCTCGTAGAGCCGAGGGCCAGTGAGGTCATGTGCTACAAGAATTCGTATGCTCTCGTAGATATAACCCTTACCTCTCTCTTCGCCCCCTTTTGTAGATACTATCCACCGCAGCCGTCTTTCTACCTGCTTGATCCTTGGATCTTGACCTGGAACCGAATGTGACCCTTCCTGCCCATCGAATTTTTTGACTGAGCGCCTGTGAATAAGCTAGTTTCAGCGACTTAGTTTTCAGTGGGAGCTGTTGAAATTTCCAATTAACGATTACGGTAACCGATTGGTGTATACGCTCAAGTCCTGCGTGCACATAAATTTCTCGACGCCATTGACGCTGACATTAGGCCTATATAGTGGCGCTAAATAACTACAAAATGCCTGAACGTCTTAATACTCGTATACTTGGCTTCTGCCCAAACTCTTCTCTTGCTATCCCGTTTGCCTTCCCCCATCTCTCTTGCTATGTACAGCATGGCCATAGATTTCGTAGGCCTGCAACTGCCGACGTGGATACGCTGTATGTTCTCACTGACCAACTCGCCAGGGCTGACTTTAGGCATTATTATTTCTGCATTTATTAGGCATCACTAATGACTTAGCATCAATCGATGGCGTCGAGCAATTGCGAGTGAAGGACTTGCTCGAGGTCCCTAAACAGTAACGGTCTGAAGCAAGAACCCATACTCTCCGCGTTACAACCTGTGCGCTCTGTCGAATGTGTTCCAAGTATTCAACCAGAGCCTCAAAATTCTTGGCCTGTATTTTTTACTTAAATTAAATTGGTAGTAACAGTGGCACTTAGTTCAAATTTACTTTCCGACCAAGCCTAACAATAGATACATGTTCATGTACACTTATAAATGTTGAAATTCACAGTACTCTTCAAAAGGTTTTAGTGTATGAACACGCTCACAGCTTCGGGGGCTTTGTCTCTTGATCGAGGCAGTTTATAAATATGCACTTGGAACATTTTAAAGCTTTATGGTGTTCTAATCCACTTGTGGGAGTCCTCTTCTAAACTACAATACCTTCACTAGGCTAAAATCCAGAAAAATTGCTCCTTAAATATAAATGAATATGATTTTATACAGAAACCGTATGGCCTCAACCCTGATCATTTTTCGATGAATTTATTGGGTGTGATCCTTCACTACTGCTGTCCGTTTGAAATGGTGCCACACCATTTAAGGCTCCTTAGCTATGTAATGGTTTTTACCTTGAGATGGTGATGCCCACATGACCAGGGCCTTGTCCTGGAGCACTGTGGCCCTCACCATAACATGGCCAGATGAAAAACAAATACAAAATTTTGATATATAAATATATTATTATTGATATACTATATGTTGCTACAAACACTGTTGTGTACAAAAATAAATAATAGGACATTATCAGTCAATAGGATTAGGCCTACTGGTAGCTGAAATGGGCTCATTCAAAGAAAGCATCAAGTTCACCTATATGCAAATACTGATATAAATGGAGGTCACCACTGGCACTCTTGCAGCCATCTGGAGCCACACTAGTCGAACCCCATCCAGAGGGGGCAGTTGATATCACAAAAAGTTCTCGGTCTGTGTTGCACCGAGGACGAGGCATGAGGGCAACCGCATGAAATCCATAGCAGTTACAAGTTACTGGGTACTTCCTGGGCAGATGGTAGAAACTCGATGTCTACCACTTAGTCCATTCAGAAAAGGCAGTTGTCAGTGGCAGGCCAGACAGTTGATTGATGGATGATTGATGTTATAATGGATGGCTGATGTTGCTCCAAAGACCCTCTCTGTTGCATCAACAAATCCAAGACTTCCTGATCGCAGATGGCACATGCAAGTCTGTGGCTTGACAATGTCCAAATGAGAACCAGTTTACCTGTTACAGGATCTATTCAAAATGGTGGACTGCCTTCAGTGATGATGCGTCCAACTGCTATCCAAAAAGTGCACATCCAGAGAGTTTTAAGAAAGAACTCCAGAATGCAGAACTGGACGCTGTAGACATTTCAACATACAAGAATCATCAACATTTTTCTGTACCAGATGAACAGACTACAAAACTGAACAAGATGTGTGAACACTGTAGCACAAAGTGTTTCAGAATTAAAAACTGTACTGGCAACATCCACATTCAAAACACTGATCATCCATCTGCCCTCGGCAGTACACAATAGAATTCAACTATTTTAGACAGTAGTTAGTTTTTATAACTGTGACAAATGTGTCGGGCAGGAAGAAATTCCGCACAGATTTTTTCTGCAGGGTGGCTATAAAATGTAATGTACCCCTTGACACTACATCAAATTTCACCCTGTTTATCTACCTGTTTTACATATTGTATCACAGACATCCCTCCATCACTGCCTAATTTATCTGAAAATAAAACTCCAATTTGTTTGTTTACCAATACAAATTTCCTAAATTTCATACCTGCTTACAAAAGTACATCATTTGCACAGGCAATGCATTACTATTCCAAGTAAAACATCACACTGTACGATGTATTATTTGAAAGCCGTTTTACTGTATTCTGTCAAGGGTCCTCCAAATGGAAAACAGAGGCACCTTGCAAAACTTCTGCCCTGTATACTGTGCCATTTTCAGATCAGGTACACCAATTATCGATTACTGATGCACCTTTTTTAGATGGCTATCAATAAAACAAGTAGTACTAAACAGGTAATACCATAATTTTCCTATCTCCACCAGAATGAAATAGAGTTAAACTCCTCACACAGGCACCATTCACTTTCATAATAAACATGTTATTGCCATTCTGAAGAAAATAGAGGTCACATATCTAAAGCAGATGCATTTTTAACTTCAGTATCTGTTGAATCTTTGATGAATTCGCATCGTTGGTCCATTCTCAGAGCATTCTTTGTCATTTCAATCGGCAGTGTACAGGGTGAGATGTCACACCCAGTTTATGTTGGGAAACACCAATAATAAATACGTTCTGCATTTTCGTGTATTTTTGTCACGGTCTATCATAGTGAGCAAAAGAACAAAACAAAATGGGGAAAGTTTGGATTATTCTCCAAATGGACTGCTCAAGCACATGTTGTCACTGGTATTAGATGCATACAGAACTTTGGGCTCAGATATTAAGCAGAATCTTGTGAGAATTATTTCTGCAAAATGAAACATACCATATCCTATTTAGACCCTACAATGCCACAAGAGAGACCAACAAATTGTGCTGTTCTTTCCATTGATAATCAATTTCAGCAAAGTTCTCTCAGACTGTAGCTATCAAAGCTAAAAGTTTTGTTTTGAATTTTCGTGTAATAATATTCGCTTTCCCAATTTATGTCATCGATTACTGTTCAGCACATGACGTTTCTGTAAATTGTTGCTTTTGATTAAACTTTGAAATAAGGGGGCGGGGTAGCAGCCATTTTTCGACCCAGGGCCCAAAATACTTACTTAGCTACACCACTGGGCGACATTCTGTTCAAGGCATCACTCTGAATCCTCTGTATAAGCAATAAGCAATTTCGCCAATTTCTGGAAGTATCTCTTCCCAATTCTGATCAACTCCCGATTTCCGATAACACAAAAGTAGGTCATTTCGGTTGATTCGAAAGACTCGCCCAGCAATTTCCACTTTAAAATTATGGCCGTTTCTTGCCACCACCCCGACATTGCTGTCTTTTTAGACGATTTAAAACATACAACCAGCAAGCACAGCACAAGGCTTATATATTCTAAATTTCCTTGGTATTAACAAAACAATCCCCACCACTCTGGAATAAACTTCCCCCAGTTTTCTGACCCGTCATACTCATCGATGCTCCACCGCCTGCAATTTCTGCATCGGCCTTTCACTCAAAACTGAAAACATTCCTCTTTCACAGATTCTATTCTGACACCCCTTCTTCCTTTTATCTCTCTCGCTCCTCTCCAACCCAAACACCACCACCCATAGCTGCCACGCTGTCTCTCCGTCTGACTTTTGGAGCTTGACCTGGAACCGAACCCTTCTGCCTATCGATTTTGTTTTAACTGAGCGCCTGTGAATAAGCTGGTCCCCGCGGCGTGGTTTTCGTTGGGCGCTGTATAATTCTCGGAATTACGATCACGATTACGAATTACGATTATGATCACTAGTTACACAGCACGATGACAAACAGAAACTGTCGTTAATTTTGTTGCTCTGTCACGTGAGCCGTCAGACGCAAGGCTACGTTTTTTCGGCATCTACTGAATAGAAGCATTTATGTTCTCCAGTAAAACCAAAAGAATTGACGCGAATTAGGGCCAATGTGACGCGGAAAAATGGATGTGAGGCAATGTATTAGTTTTGTTAAGAATGTTAAAATTGCCAAATTCACAATCCATTATTCATCAATTTTATTAACATATAATAAAATCGCCTTTAAAGTCAGATAGCTTCATGTATCAACTATTTACAGATCCTGTTTCTAGTACATCAGAGCATCAGAGCTTTTCGTCACATTATCGTATTCGTAATCGTAAACTCCAGATTTCTACAGCGCCCAAAGAAAGCTAAGTTTCGGAAACCAGCTTATTCACAGATGTTCAGTCAAAACAAAATCGATGAGCAGGAAGGGTCAGATTCGGTTCAAGGTCATGATCCATAACAACGGTTGGCTCATGGTCGTTAGGTCTGAATGCATTAAGCATTCTCTGACTTATGAAATTGTTAAAACAGCTCCTTGAACACTTGTTGGTTCTCGACTATAGCCTAGTATTACATGGCATATCCTCGTTTAATCTAAAAAGCTATAGGTGGTTCAAACCTTTCTTGCGAGGGTAGCTGAAGCAATCATCCGTATATCTACATTTATTTAGGGCCTACAACAGACGTGATAGCTTAATTGTTAATAAACTCTAGGCCTATATGATGCCAGAAGAGAGGTATGTATTACTGTATAAACCTACAAATGCGGATGATCATAGATTCAGGCCTCGTGTTCTGATTATATGTGACCGTGCCTGAGGAAACCCTCACAAAGTCGAAAAGTTGATTGTTTTAAACACGCTCCGAAAGTTATAAGTAGACCTAGGCCTGTACAAAAATGGGTCAGAAATGAGTTTTTGCATATTTATTTTTCTTATTGCTTTAGCTGTCAAACTGTAAGTCCTTATGTAGAATTTCACTAAGTATTTTTGTGCATGTTATTATGATCTATTCCAATAAAACCTTAATTTAACATGTTCCCTTGATCCCTTAATTTGATGTGCATTAATTATTATGCAAATGACCAAGTCACTAAATGTGTATCTTAACCAATTCATTATGCAGATTTCATTAATATAACGTAGCATAACATAGCATAACATAACAAGGGTTTTAAGTTTTCCAGAAGACACGTAATCTATGTTAGAACCGTTGCAAATAAACTAGGAATATTTAACAGTCAATCTTTCATATAGCTGCTTCTTAAAAGCTGTGGTAGTGTCGACTGAGAAAGTACTATCATCCCAACTGCTCCATTTCACTGATGTCAATATCAGAGGAATAAAAATACGCTCCAATGTACAATGCTCATAAGCATTCACGACTGCTATGCACAGCGATTTAGGTCGGATCACAGCTTCATTATGCATTCAATTCTGATATTGGTCCGAGTGTACTTTTTTGCGCTTTTTCGCGGCCATCTGCCTAGTTTTTAAAAGAACCTTTCATCACTACTTTTCGAACATTTGATTGCTAACTTTGTAACACAAAAATATAGGCCTGCTTGGCAGTTTATGTATCATTTTTCGCGTGGTCGTATACGAGACTACGTTGATCGTTATTATGACATTCGAAGGGGCAGCAAATGTCACAGCTAAGACGAAGACCTGTGAATCTTGAAAGGGTTTGGGCGGCCTTTAAGTTCGACACGGCTGCTCAGATGCCCCTTTCAAGGGGCGTGGAAGAATAATAACCGAATGCACGTGTGGGTCAGTTTATTGTGCGGGCTGTTTGAATTGACCAGTTAAGCCGGCGATCGGTCCGCTGTTTATCCACGGCAATTTCTTGGGAGTGGATTATCCCAGCGGGAGTTAACGGGTCCTATACTTCGGGAGTCGGGTTTCCGTCCTTCTTCATCATCCTATGAAGCGTGACTTGTGGGTGGAGCCGTGGTCCGTCAAGCGAAACCGTTAATAGCCCTGCGAGGCCCTTGGTACGTAGCGGTCTTATAGGGCTCGTTATTAGGCCCAGACCCCGGGGTCATTACACGTGGTCGCGGATTTAAATCTGTGGCGGGTTAAGGGAGACGATGAAGGCATGCGGGGTCGCAGTGGGGCCGCCTCAGACTCTATACCCAGCGACGGAAGATCAGTGGACGATGATCCCAGAGGGAGAATTTATCGACTTAAGGTAAGTCGCCTCAAAGGACCTCGAGAAGAAGAAGAACGAAGAAAGAGAGAAGACTACCTCTAATTATCAACAACGCTTATAATATGACTATTAAACAAAACCACACTAGGCCATTTAAGCCTCTCTCCTCTGCCTCTATCATTGTATGTCTCTTTCGATCTCTGCCTGTCTGTCTGTCTATCTGTCTCAAAGACTGCCTGTCTTTGGACCATTTCTGTAGCGCCATTCATTCTCTGATTTCGGATAATTACTCTTTAAGTCAGATCAGACTTAATTTCTCCATTTGTTCTTCATATTGTCTTCTCCCTTCTCCCATATGCAAATAATATGCGCACGCACATGCGCGCACACACATTATAGACATGTGCGCGAAGACCTATCATGTCTGTTAATTCTCTGGTTCTACCTGTCCTTAGCTCTGTTTTTCATTAGCATACGAATGCCAGTTAATCCTACTTGATTCGTGGATGTCTGTTATTCTCTTCACTCGATTTCCTCCTCTTCTTCATCTCTCTCTCTCTCTCTCTCTTCTCTCTCTCTCTCTCTCTCTCGCTCTCTTCTCTTTCTCTTTCTCTCTTTCACTTTTTCTTTCTCTTTCTCTCTCTCTCTTTCTATCTCTCTTTTTCTTTCTCTCTCCATCTCTTCTCTCTCTCTCTCTTCTGTTTCTGTTTCTCTTCTCTTTCTCTTTTTCTTTCTCTTTCTCTCTCTCCTTTTTCTCTTTCTCTCTCTTTCTTTCTCTTTCTGTCTCTTTCTCTCTCTCTTCACTTTCTCTTTCTCTCTTTCTCTCTGGTTCCCTCTCTCATTCTCTCTGGTTTTCTCTCTCTCTCTTCTCTTTCTCTCTCTCTCTCTCTCTCTCTCCCCCCCCCCTTTCTCTTTCTCTCTCTGTGCTCGTAAACTCCGTAGCTTTTTCAATAGGCCTACAGTCTCCAACTCTCTATATAATCTGACCTAAGTTTAGGCTATATGTCAGAAACATTTCTGACATATCAGATTTCATTTTCAGAGAGGCGCCGCATTCTGGTCTGAGGGGCGCCGGCATATAACCAAGAAGAGCGAGGGACCAACCGCCCTCTCGCTATAGCTAAATCCGCTGCTTGGGCTTCGACACAGTTTAGAGTGTGGGGGAGCACTGCCGGTGACAGACGGATTCCGAAGGAAGGCCAAGTAAGGAAGATTGTTGATTTATGTCGACAAACGTTCTGAATGCCTTCTTCCAGTTGTCAAGATTCAGCCGGCCGTGTTTTTGCAAGTCGCGAATAGGTTTTTTTCAGAAACTCAAAGGAGAGTTAAAGCACCGCTGTCTCTTACAGTTACAGAATGAGGCCAACGACTAACTAATAAATACATGCAAAGAAAACCTATAGCTTTCGACATGAAAAATTAATTACTTTGTCGTTATAGTCGCACAAAAGTCACACTTTGAAAGTCACACTTTGAAAGTCACACCCTTTTCAATCTTTCTGACACAGCTTTTAGTGCAGATATGTGAAAGGTGCTAAATAAAATTCTGAATTCTTAATATATAGCATCGTGATAACGAATGCTAATGATCTATGAGAAATGAGTGGGTGCTAGAGACGGCTGGTGTGGAAAGGAGTCTACTTGAATCAATCAAAAGAAGAAAGATGTCGTACTTCGGACACATAATGAGGAAACAGGGTGATTGCTTGGAGAAGGAGATCATGCAAGGAACAGTTCCGGGAGCAAGAGCAAGAGGAAGACCAAGGAAGAGGTGGATGGACAACATCAGCGAATGGTCCGGTATAGCCACAGAGAAGTTGCTGAGAGGAACCGAGGATAGGAGTGGATGGAAAAGAATCGTCTACAATGCGACCAACCCTCGTACCGAGGACGGTTGAAAAGAAGAAGAAAGAAGAATGATCTATAGGCAGAGGCCGTTTAAGAATGTGAAGTTAGAGTGGTAAAGAGAAAGTGTGGGGGTCTGCGGTACATGTATAGGCTACATATTAGCTGATGAAATTACAATTAGGCAAACTGTCAGTTGGCCACATTTGGGAGCATATTCAAAACATCTCCAGGGATACCCTCTAACATACACAACTGCATACATGGGAGGAGGCAGCTATGACTTCAAAACTGACGTCTGTCTGTCTGTCTCTCTGCCTCTCTATAGGTCGCTGTAGCTGTATTTTTTATGTTAAAGAGGCGGCTGCATAAATCTGTGTGTGTGTGTGTTGCAATGTGATTCAATCTGCAGGGTGTTATTAACAGAAACTGTAAACTTAAACTTGGTGTAACTTTTACTTCTGCATAACTGTCCGTAAAATTACCGTGCATGTAAATATCTACCCACGGATGGAACACACCTTTTGCTTATTTCTAAATGGTGCGGCCCCATGGGCAGTATTGTCCAAGGGGCGGCAAAGAAGACGGCAGAATGAAATTTAAAGACACACTTTATCACCTGCACTAAAATTTCAACGGTGATCAACGGATAAAAAACAGTGAGAGCCGATGTCCCAAAGATCCAAAGATTGTTTCGATCATAAAGTTCAGATTCGATGGGACGACTTTACACATTGTGTAGAGTAGGCCTAAGCCAATCGTGTTTCAACTCTAAGAGTTTTAACTGACCCATGCATGCAGTCTCTCTGTCTGCATGTCTTAAAGAAATAAAAAATTGTAAATTGTACACGTTTTTCTATAGCGGCCATATGGCCTCCACCCGCGCATAGGTGATATCCTTCACCACCGCTACACGCCATTTAAGGTCCCCGCGCACGGACCGTACTAGCCCGAGATTCAAATCTTTGAAATAAGCCACGACCGGGACGCGAACCTGGGATCCTCACGCACCGAGGCTTCCTTGGCGTACGCGCTTACTGATGTAGCTAACTAGCTAAACCCCGAGCCCACATATTATGTATTTAAGCTTATCGGTCAGCGCTGCCAAAGCCCCACCACCCCCATTCCTCTCCCCCTCTCGCTCTTCTCTCTTGCAGGATAAAATATTGTGCGTGTCAGATCAAAGCTTCATCCTTCTCTGGATTAGCAAAATATTCAGAAAACATTAACAAACAACCCTGTTATAGTTTTGAAACCTAAACTGCTAGGTTCTAGTATAAGGCACGAATTCTACTATTAGCCAGTCGCCTCCCTGACCTTCCACTAAGGTCAAGGTCGGCCTGAGGAGCAGAGCTGTGATAGAGAGCAAACGAAGTAGAGGATACGTTCCATACCTGATGAAAATGTGTCAGATGCTGGATTGACTGTGCAGGAAGAAATGTCTCGTTCTCTGAGAGAAATTCTTTACCAAATTGGAGATAAAATTTCGGATCGTTCTTCACAATTACGTGAAATGGAGAGCCACTTTAGTTTTTTTGCAATGCTGAATGATTAATCAGCTGTCTGTCCTATAGTAGGCTAACTGTCCAAATCGTGAACTGCAAACTAAGTCTATATATCACTCTTGTGCAGCATTAGGGACTACTCAACAGATTTGAATAGATTGGAACTTGACGAGGACTATAGGGATATAATCCGCTAAAAGAGCAAAAATAAAACAGAGAAAGTTTGGATTATTCTCTAGCTGGACTGCTCAAGTATATTTCATAAATGGGAAATGATCCAGATGCCCCGCCTCCTGTGACTCTTCAGATTCTGTTGACATTGTCAGTTTCAGTGACGTCTTGTGAAAGTCTTTCAGCGAAATGAAACCTATTCATATGGTCTACAGTGTCACAAGAGAGACTAACAAACCTCGCTGTTCTTTCCACTGAGAATGAAGTAGCCGCTTCTATCCATTTCGGTGAAATTCTCAAAGGTTCTACAGCTATGAAGGCTAGAAAGGTTTGTTCTGAGGTTTTGATGTCACAATATTATGTCATCGATCAACGTTCAACATACGACGCTTCTGTAAATTTTGCTCTTTTTCGTTAATGTTCAAACTTTCTGTTCGGGGACGGTTGCCATTACTCGCCCCTTAGCTGTATTACTGCCTTTGCGAACTGTTAACAAGTAGCCTATAACCGCAGGGATTATATAAAAGGGAAGCAATGGTCTTCTGGGGAACTTATTGCGTGTTATATTAATGCAAATGTATTGTACGCATACGTGTCTGTGTCTGTTCAGAAGGAGCCAAAGTCAGTTCGAGTTGAAGTATCGACCTATATTGCATGTGTATGCAATGATAAACAGGTTAATATTGTGTCCTATATGCAGTTGTAATGGACCGCCCGTGGTTGTTCATGTCACGGCTAATAAGGACTCACTTTATTCGACCCACCGTGTAGTCTCCCTCGCCTCCAGTGCGCCCTGCGTGGTTCCCCGTCGGCATCCTTCTCTCCCCTCCTGCGCTCCGTCCGAGCATCTCTTGGCCGCAGCACCAGCTGCAGCAGCTGCCACACAACCGACCAATGGCGTCGGTCAAAGCCTCGTACGTGGCTGACCACTCACCACAGGAGGCGGGGCATCCGGATCAATAGAGAATAATATACCCACATTGAATAACAAATATACACAGATATGTATGCATATATACGTAAGTATTTATATATGTGTAAATATATATATATATGTATGTGTATATATATATGTATACAACATATATGTATGTGTGTAAAGTACGTATATACAGGTATATGAGCCCCACGTGTGTTTGGGTGTCTACGTTACAGAGCACTTATCAAGCGAGAATAAGTTTTAATACAAACTTATTAATTTTATGAAGTTTATTTCTGTTTAAATTCGGCGTTTTCCAGCTGCTAAGTTTATGGAATCGGTGCACTCATGACGGATAGTAAGTAGATGCTTGTGCATAACTTAGTCGATCTGAGATTCCTACACTGCATGTGGCGGATCACTTGTCACTCAATCGGCGGTGGGCGTTTCCTCGGCTGATCGATATCGCTTGCTGTTCCGGCAGCGGCGGCGGTAGCACCTGCTCGGCGCACTGGAGCCACTTTGCCTGTGTCCGGACTCCGTGGACCGCGTCAGAGACCCATGCACACGGACCAGCGACCAGATACACGGACCAGCGACTGCGCAGTGGCCAAGTATACGGACCAGCGCTTCTGCAGTCCGGCGTTCAGTTAGCTGAGTCGATCGCTCAAGTGGATAATTGCATTTCTCGGCGTGGTCAGTGGTGGTCACTGATGGTCAGTCATGCAGGATCCATTTCTACAGCGGTCAGCGGCGGCAGCAGCGGCAGCGGCGGCGGCGATGGACCTAACGTCGTATAATTACAATCGGACGATGATGGAATATTTTCACTCGTGCAAAAGTAAGTCATGCTCCGATGTAGACCAGTGAATTCCCCTCATGACCTCATACCTTCGCTAATATTACTACTCTGGCAACTATAGGGTAAAGTATCCGTCAGATATACACACCCCTCTGTGTATCTGATAAAGAAGAGGGGCTCCTAAAAGTGCTATATAAGTGTTATGCTACATTACGATTACAAAGCATTTGAAGACGACTAGCCGTTCACCGCCATTGTCAGGGTTCGAATCCTCTGTGAGCGCTGTAAGGAAGAAATCGGCTATTCGTTGTCGACCCATACTAAACGAAAGGGAAGGTTCCTGGTATGTCGCTTTTTGTTGACTTGTCCTGCAAAGAAAGATTGTGCAGACGATATGTACATAGAATCTATGTTGGCGCTATATAAGACGATAACACTTTACCATGCCTAACCATGCAGAATGGGGCGATTCACACGAGCTTTATAAGGTTTAATTCGAACGCAGCACCTGACGTTAAACTACTTTCGCTATCTTTGAAAATCGCTCGAAAGTCCTCCGCCATGCATGAGTGGCACTGAGTGCGTTCTCTATTCATGACTATATGCGCTGTTGTTATTTCAACTATATTCAGTTATAAATCTTCGATTCTTTGCATTTTGACGTTTCCTCGTGCAACAGTCATTAGTTTAGCAGTTCATTACTCATGAAGATGTTATCCTGCAAATTTCCGTCGAACTATATGAAGTTGTGCTCGAATGCAAATTACTTATGGCGAAGATTAATAACGACTTGTCATGAACAATAGCTCTAAACAGCTTTCAGCTTCTTGTTCCGAGGCGGTCTGTAAGGCTTAACAATATAGGCATAAGTTTACACTGTTTTTAAGAAAATTAAATTAGTTTTACTTCACCTCGACGCGACATCAGTATTATACGTTTCGCAAAGTTTGACTACATTCGTATGTCTATATCATGGCAAATTTCATTGGTGGACTGACATTTTGCATGATTGTTTTATCATATACTACTCCCCGACCTCTCTGTAGGCCTATATAAGTCATCCTCTTCACCCCAACTTTAAAAGCTGTGGTCGGTTATATATAAGTCCTATTATAAGCATCGCTTTTAGAATTCCACCCGAATAGATAAAGTTAACACGTTTTTTTGCCTATAACATGTATGAGTTTTTCATATGGGTTTTGGTATATAGGCCTACTATGATAAACTGTTTTCTATTCCAGATAGCCTATCCATTTTATAAAACTATTCCAGGTAGCCTATCTGTATTATAACTGCCAAATTCTGACTTGGAGATTTCGTGATTTTGAAGACAAAAAATCGTCAAATCACTTTAATATTTTGTTTTGAAAGTAAAATTCGACTCTATTAAATGATTTTAAATCAAACTCACAGATCGGATGTTACGTAATCGCAGTTAAAAAATCCTGTAATTATGAATCATGCACATTGATTGACAGCCTATTGACTGTTGTTTCTACCTCCGCTTTCAGTATGTCCAGCATTTGTTCTTGGCCGTTGTTTTCTGGTAGCTCTTCAAGCACTGTTCTGTCTACTGGGTTCTCACTGTTATATAACTCTTCGTAATGTTGTTTCCATCGTTGCTTGATCTCTGCTTTGTCTTCTAGTATTTTTCCTTCCTTGTTCTTTACTGTGGCTAGTTTTACGTTGGGTGATCCACATATTTCTCTTGCTACTTGAAATAGCTTCCCCGTGTTTAATGCTCCCGGTGTGCTCTCCAGTTCTTGACATTTCTCGATGATCCATTCTTCTTTACATCTTTTCGCCTTTTTTCTTATTTCTTTCGTAATTTCTTTATATCTTTCCATGTTCGTCTCGCTGTGTGTTTTTGTCTTTCTCATGTCTCTTCTTTTGTCGCTCAAATCCAGTACTGCTCTGGTGATCCATGGTTTTTTCTTCTTCCTTTTTTCATGTCCCAATACTTGCTGTGTCGTCTCAGTATATATGTTCTTTATTTCAGTCCACGTTTCTTCCACTGTGTTCATGCTTCTTTTCTTGCGCTATCTCCATCTGCCCTCCAGTTGCGATCTGAATTGGTTTCTGGTTACATCATCCCTCAGTTTCTCCATGTCGTATCTTCTGTTTGTTCCTCTTCTGTCCATTTTTCTTAGTTTTATTCTGATCCCTGCTAGTACTAGTCTATGATCGGATGCAATGTCTGGTCCTGCAAATGTGCGACATTTTGTTACTGCACTCCTCCATCTATTGTTTACCATGATGAAATCTATCATGTTTTTTGTCTTGTGGTCTGGTGATCTGGTGACATATGCTGCAGGTGTACAGCTTGCCCATGCACGACCTCTTTTGCGTGGTCTCTCTATGTATATCTCCATGGATTTAAACTCCCAAGCAATTTGTCGACAGCCTTATAAGCATTATCAACATGTATACAGGCGCTATATATTTACTATATCGATAAGCACTGCATCTTTATTCGAATGGTTCTAACGTGGAATCAAGGATCATCAAACGACACGCGTTTACAAGTATTTTAATGTACTAAGGAATGGTGATATGACGGTATTACAATACTATGTAATGGTGATATGACGGTATTACATCACTAAGTAATGGTGATATGGTGCTATTAATACTATGTAATGTGGCCAGATTTCGTCAGGACTTCAATCGGACGATTGCTGCAGAGCATATGATATGAAGCGACTATCGATTGACTGTGCAGTATGTATTATGATAGCGCTAGAGAAGCCATTGGATTAGAGCTGCAGCTGCAGAGCAAATCATCGCAGATGCGTTATTGCAATAATATATGCAGTGTATGTGTCACGCTTAGATGGTTACATGTGATGTTATAAGTTTTATCAAGCAGTTAAGGCACAGTAAAACAGGTAAATGTAAATGCATACATTTTTCTATAGCGACCGTATGGCCTCGACCCTGCTCATTTTTCGACGAATTAATCGGGTGAGGTCCTTCACCATGCACCGCTGCCAGTTTGAATAGGCGACACGCCATTTAAGATCCCCGCGTGCTAGCTCGAGATTCAAATCAGGTGAAAGTAACAAATTTATAAACAGCTTTTCACCATATAGGCCTATAGAAAAAAGCGTGGAACAGAGGTTGAAAGACCTTCCGAATGAAGCAGAAACATAACGACAGCAAAAATCTGTGCAGATCACCTTTTATGACCTCCCGACTTGCCGACGGTATATTCGTAATCCGGCCCTGAAAGGATGGAAGGTTGAGTTGGCCCAGTGGTTGTTATTAATCAATTTTATTGACGGTCACCTATTCAAGTACTAAAATCCGTTGACATTGTTTAAACTGACTGTGCCTGTTAGCGTCTTACGCCGTGGACTTTAGACCGCAGACTAAAGAACGACAGTCAACAGTATATCGCCTATATAATTATATATAGCGTAATTGCTGATTAAAGATATATTGCATGTTTGACCACCTATAGGCTAACCCTTACTGACTACAGTTTGATTAGCGGATCTTACTCTTTCACATTCCGCTTCGGCTAATGCAAAAATACAACAAAGTCTCAAATATATATATATATATATATATATATAAAGAGGGAGACACGCTGAAGGCTAAGATTCTGGTTTATGAATGACTATTATTAGCGACTGTTATATGAGCACTAAAACAATTAAGCTCTTTGAGGCCTCCAGTGACGTAAATTCCCTTAATTTTATCAAACGAGAGCTATAGGTCTATAGGTTGCATTAGGCTACTTGGGTGTAATCGACTGATTAGCCTCCTATATAGATTTCGTCTCTCTCTCTCTCTCTTTCTCTATTCATTGCACGCTGCTATCCCAGAATTCCATGTTGTCACGTGACTCTGATTTCCGCTGCAGACGACACGCTTAGCTGACGCTGCGTGCATGTAGCTTGCAATCCGGACATGGGCACGCACCGCTGGACACAGCGGCTGTTCGCCACGGCTGAACGGTCAGCTGGTCAAGCCTCTTGTTTCAGCCTCGAATCTGAATTGTGTTTTCCTCCCTCCCCCTCCCCGATTCCCTCCCCTGAGTGAAGAGGGCTGCCAGAGAGGACTGTAACCTCACCTGGAGGACACTATTACTAAAACAGTCGTTAGAATTTGCCGACCTGATTTGATGCTAAATCTCCGTCATTCGGTGATCTCGACAGACATTTTAGCAAATGTTGTTTGTTTTGCTTAACTTTCGTATGCGGAAGTAAGTTTATTTGGTGTAGAAATTGGTTTTCACATTCTCATAGTCAGTGAAAAGGATTGAGCTATAAAAGTTACAGCCTTTTTGAAAGCGAAATAAGCGGAACGAACCACGGAGTGACGCATGCAGAATAGAGTTCCGTTGGTAAGCGTTCTAATAAACCATTATTAACTTTGTACACGTTTTGATTTTTATGAGGCATGTGTGAATATGTTTACATTAGTTAACGCTCATGACTTGAACATAACAATCAGCTGGTTATCACTAGGACACGCTGGCGACATCTTACAGAAAGGCTGCTATCAGTCTAGACCTATAGGCCTATCTATAGCGTGCATATACGATGCACGCGGTGTACCAGTAAACGGAAATAGAAACAAAGAGAGTGAAAAGAATTAAACTGAAAGCATATCCGACGAGGAAGCTGAAATCAGTCGATCGAGTCTGCCGTATTCGTCCATTTAGGCCTATCTATAGTCTAATCTGGAAACTTCTACAGCGTCGTAATCGTGATGATGATGATGACGACGACGACGACGATGATGACGACGATGATGATGAGTTCTCTGTCCGAAGGCAGGTCCATTGGCTGTATGCCACCCGAGGATGTGATGAGTGAGGTGGTTTCCCGTTGCCTTCTTCACAGACAATTGTGGGTGAGCAACCTGTACAAGGTCGCTACGCAGTGGCTTGAGGCAGATTTGAACCCGCGATCCTCCGGTTACGAGGCACAGACCATACCACTAAACATGCACCGCGGCCCGTAATCGTAAAACACAAGGCAAAATCACAATTCTTTGAACAAAACCGTGCAGTTAAGATCCGTGAAGCATCTGATGCTTGGAAGATGGGTTACGAGGGGTAAGCATGCAGTCTGAAAATGAGGTTACAGTGCTGACCTAAATCACAGAACAGAGTGGAACAGATAGGAAGAGACAGCGAATTCCAGAGACTTAGGCCAGCGACTGAGGAAGGCAGGGAACCAGACATTGTATCGGTAGAAGGCACGACAATTAAAGAATCAAATAGTCCAATGTCCATACGCAATGTTTGTGAATCTGAGGGTATTTTGACATTAGCGCTATATATGCTTGATGAGCGACTTAAGTAAGTCATTATCCGCAGAAATTAAATCTTTCTTGCACTGAAATTATAAAAGAGTTGCCAACAGCAGAAATAAAATTTTAGAAGCTATTTGTTATTTATAAATCGATACATATTGCGTATTATCATAAATTAATATAGCTTCTTTTAATAGATAAATTTAGTCGAACGTGCACACAGATTATATATGCCCTTTACTCGTAACAGAACATTGAGCCTATATATATATATATATATATATATATATATATATATATATATATATATATATATATATATATATATATATATATATATATATATATATATATATATATATATGACTTCTGTTATACGAGAGCCTGTTGGCCTATCAGAGGCGCGGATGTTTGCCGCTGTTATTCACATTCAAGCTGGGAACTTTGGAATTTTTCAAATCAGATTTGTGGAGTGGAGGCATGCAAGCAGCGGAGGGAAAGACCATGTGGCTGCAGAGGCTATATGAATGGGGAAAAGGCATTCGAGTATAGATGGATGATCTGACCCCCGGACATTTCCCATATACAATACCCTGGACATTTCCCATTTTATAACATCTCAGGGTTTTTTCCTAATATATAAGTTCTCAGGGCATTTCCCTTGTAATTCCTTTTACACTTCCCCTATAGGCCTAATTCTATAGTTCGCACATTTCCTCTATATAGGCCTACATAGGCCTATATATAATTCCTTAATTCCTTTGGACATTTGCCCTATAATATTATTCATACAAGTATTTACCCCGCGTGAGCGTTTTTATAGACCTAATCGCTTGATGCAATCATATTACGATTACAAAGAATTAGTTCTAATCGAAAGAAGATATAAATAAATATTTGAAGCACTTCTGTATTTTTAATATTTCGGCCTAAGATTTATGTTAACCTATGTTAATTAGAACAGCCAATAACTCACAAGAAGATTTACTACAAATATGTTGGACTTACGCGTGAATTCTGTATCTCTGCGACGATTCTTTTATAAATGTTTAAACATGTTTTGGAGTGTGCATGGGGAAGAGTTGAATACTAATCATTGTACAATCTTATAATCTACTTTCGAAAATAAAATATTTTTGCAAAAAGCTACACGTTGGAAACTGTGAAGGGGTTGTTTGTGATATGCACAAACCAATCTGGCGACTATAAGGACACTGAACTAGTTTTTGCATAATAAATATAAAATCACAATTCAGTAAACGAATGATAGTCATACAGCTGTTCCTTGTTCGCAGTCTCCGAAGAGGCCTTAAATGCGAGGAATTTCAATAAAACTGCCAGTATATACGTTACTCATTGGCATAGTTCTGAGCGTAAAATCAACTTGTAAATAAATGTTTCATATTTGCCATCGTCATCATCTTCGTGTAGATATAATCGCATTATTGAATCTAGTTAATTTGGAAACTTCTATAGCGTCTCTATCGTGAGGAACAAAGCAATGCGATGGTAAATTCTAAGTAAAAATCTCATTCCCTAATCACAATATCTTGGACAGAAACAGTCAAGAACCACGAGATCCCAGAGACCGGAAGACTGGCTAAGGAAATTAAGGAAACCAGAAATACAGTATGTGACTTGAACCAAGACCCGAACGAAATTAGACAACCTGCATGCAGAGTAGCTAGAAACAGGCAGCAGAGCCGTAGACCAACAGCCGAGGTATTCCAGAGACAGGAAGTGTGTTAGCATTTGGAAAAATGCTGGGTAGATGAGGCGAAGTGAGTAAACGTTGGAGGAATTTCGGGAAAAGAAGGCTGGTTTGTGACTTGTTATGCATTCAAACAAAGATATTATCAAAATAAGTTAATCAAAAGCAATGCTGAAGTTAGAATAACACAAACGATAAAAAACAGAAATTCTGGACAAAATGAATTTCAGACTTTTTCTTCCGGACCATCCCTGGATATTTCCTCCGGACAAATCATTGGAATTGCTCTTGGGACAATTCCTCTAATTGAAACTCCCTCGCTACCACTTCTCGTGCCGAAAGGACAAGCTGAGGATTGTTCTTTTTTAACTTGCAGCCATAAATTCTGTTGTATCTTCTGCGGTTTTAATTATTTTACGTAGCTTTAAGTTCTTAAAATTTTCAAATATCTAGCATCCATTCCTGCACAGAGCAAATGCTATGGTCGATTCTAACCGATCCACCTTCCTATAGACAGGTCGGCTAATGGCCAGTGTGACTGCGATTGCTTCGTAACATTCGTGACTATTGTCTCTTACAAACCACAGTCCTTGTCGTGTATACAAAAACTGCTAATAGAAATGCCTTGGAGAGTTTGAGAACAGCGACAGCAATAGTTGTATTTGTTGAGTTCACATTAATATCAGTAAATGCAGACAATGATGAACGTGTGTGATATATATTTTAGCATCGCCAGATCCTCTCTACCATGGTCGACTTGTCGCTGGTCATGCCTGCGTCTATCAAGAAAGTAAGTACACATATATACTCTATTTATTATGCAACTTCAGGAAATTCTTTAGTATAAAAACTCATGTATTTTGTTTCAAACACGGATAACTTTATGTTGCATGTCCCAAGACCAAGAAGATTAATATTTTGTATAGGGCTGCAAAATTTAACGATTAATTAATCGATTAATCGTCAAAATTTTTTAACGATTAATTTTTTTTAACGATTAATTGACCCATCACTTACAAATGTACCGGAAGTCAAAAAGTAAAAAAATGGCGGCCGAGAAATATAAACAAATTTCCGGACGATTACACGAACATTTTGGTTTTAAACTATTGACTGACGGGAATGTTGAAAATGTTGATAAAGTTTATTGTATCCATTGTGAGAAATCGTTTGCCTACCATGGTTCTAACACTTCGCTTACTTATCACCTGCAAACCAAACATCCACTACAGTATCAGAAACTTCCGCTGAGACAGTCTACACCAGCATCATCTACTTCATCTACTTCGAAGCAGGGTACTTTGAGTCACTTTTGTCGTTCATCAGATCGTCCAGTCAGCGTTACTTTACAGCGTGATATTAAAGTGGCACTTGCAAATTGGATTGCTAGCAGTGGCAGGCCAATATCAATAGTAGATGACGACGGCCTTCAGGAAGTATTACGAACAGCATTGCAAAATGCCGAATATAAGCTACCTTCCCGCGGCACTATTGACAAACTGTTGAATGACATGTATAACAGCAAGATTCACATTGTTAAAGAATCGGTGAAAAACGCAAAGGGAATTGCGCTGACATCTGATTTTTGGACATCTCTAGGCAACGAAAGTTATTGTGGAGTCACTGGCCATTGGATTACCGACGACTGGAAATTGAAAAGTGTTGTTCTTGAGTGCGTGAACGTTGTCGAACGTCACTATTCTGATAATATTGCTGGGTTATATAAACAGTTTGCAACAGACTGGGATATAACAAACAGGATTCAGGCTCTAGTTACTGACAATGCGAGAAATATGGTTTCTGCTGTTAATAAAACTGATTTTGCTCATATTCCGTGTTTGGCTCATAGCGTACAGCTGAGCATCTTGCATGGATTTAAAGCCGCCGATACCGAACCATTGTTTGGAAAATGTCGAAAAATTGTCGGTCATTTTAAACACAGTGCTGCAAACACAACTGAATTGCACAATTGTACTGAATCCTCATTGTGTAAGCTGCAGGAAGATGTACCAACAAGATGGAACAGTATTTTTACACTGCTGCAGAGTCTTCTGCAGGCCAGAGAAGCACTAACTGTTTACATATCAGATGAAAAGAAGCAATACAAAGGACCAAAATTGACAGATTTGGAATGGGAGAAGATTTCGAAATATGTCAAAGTTTTGGACTTATTCTGTCAGGCCACGGTTCTGCTTGGTGGTCAAGATTATGTTTCATGTAGCTGCGTATTGCCGCTGCTATCATCACTGACAAAACACATGACTGTACGTGATGATGATCCGGGCTACATAGCTAGATTCAAGGCAGCATCTATTAATGACTTCAATGAACGTGTAACTGCTATGACAAGTATTGAAATACTACAGGTTGCAACAGCACTTGATCCACGCTACAAATTCCTGAAGTGTTTGTCAGAAGATGCAAAAGGACGAACCTGGTCACGTATTGAACAACAAATAGAAGTTGATGTTCACGATGAGCACATGGAGACAGTTGCAACGGATGGTGGTGACATTGACAATGAAACTCTATGTGAACCAAATGAAAAGCGTATTAAGCTAATGGAGTCTGACTCAGACACAGAAAATGTTGACAGCTCTTCTGATGAATTACTGCGTTACAAAATGGAGATGAAAGTTCCTGAATCCGTTGACCCTCTACAATGGTGGAAACTTAATGAACACCGATATCCTAAATTGTCATTCCTTGCCAAGACCGTTTTGTGCATACCAGCTACCTCAGTTCCATGTGAACGATTGTTCAGCTCGGCTGGTTATATTGTCAATAAGACCCGCTCATCACTTGAACCAAATAATGTCAACACACTTGTCTGTTTGCGTAGTTGGTTAAAAGATGACATATAAAGGAGACATTCCAGTGTTATTTCGATTTTCGACAAATACGTTTAATAAATGTTACTTATGACACCATAAATTTTAATTTTTGGCTTTAATCGAAATTAACTATTAATTAATCGTTAATTTTTCAAAAGTTAACTATTAAATTTAAATTAATCGTTAACAGCCCTAATTTTGTAATATTTCGGCGTTTGGAAGTTGTCGTGCGGAAGGTCGTGCATCTCTGCCTCACTGAGACAATGTATATTGTCTTTGACCTTTGCTCTTTGAACTGTTTTTCTGCGTTTAAGAGAGTTCTTTTGAACCTGGCACTCGTATAGTGCTTAAATCAGATGCAAACTACGTGCCATCTATTTCTGTCATGGATACAGTATGTAACTCGGTTTTAAGGCTACATGTGCTCTCCTCGATCAGCTTCTTCCGGTTTAACTATGGGCCTGTTTATCTTCTTCCTAGTCTTTGCCAGTGATTCGTTCAGAGTTCTGACTTCGTAATATATGCAACAGTCATGCTCTCCACACTTAGTCACTCTCCCAGACTATATGCCTATCCAGCCTAACCTACATCTAAACGCCAGGAAGTCCCCCCTTGCATGCAATGACTAAACGTGTGATCGACTGACTACCAAGGGCTCGATGCATTGCAGTTTCTGCAGACATCGTTGGAGCACTGAATCCCTCGTTATAGGCAGACGAATAAAACAGGTTAATTGCATCTTCTTCTAGATTTATGTGCAGTTTTCAAACTTTAAGTTGCATCTATGTTTATACCACACATGTATTGGCCTATATAAATAAATATACATTATGTTTTGTATTCATGCGTAGAGAGGGAGCCTTAGGCTGTTCAGTGTTAGCGGACTGTTAATTTGAGACAGATAAGAAATGTCTGACTATTTAATGAAATGTTTTCAAAGCATTCTTTCTTCTTAAAAACTGCCCACTTTCGCACAAGTGCGGCCTGATACCCTGTGTCTTTGATATCTATAAGCAGCAGAGAAGGACCGAGACAAGTTAAGGCAGAAATCGATGAGTAGCTGAAGCACGGCTGACTCATAATCCAAACGAGCATCTAACAAGACTGTATCAATGACACAGATCTCCAGAGCCAAAGTTTTACAACATTACAACCATACCTGCGTATACTAGACAACTAAGTATGATATGCCCAATTTAATGCCATGGAGAAAGGAGGGCCAATACGAACCACCAACCTCTGTATAGACCAGTTACTGTAAAGTTCTGCAACCTCGTTACCTAAGACTAAGGTCTGGTTACACCATCGCTGTTTAACGACGGTGTCGCTATATCCGGTGTTAGCTTAAGAAAGTGACGCCTTCGTTAGGTAATAAGGATGAAAATAAACCTTATACTTATAAAAATTTGTCTGCATGGAGACCTATATACAGCCTTCCAAATTTATTGGTTGCAACCTGTTAAAGAGACTGATCCTATATATATATATATATATATATATATATATATATATATATATATATATATATATATATATATATATATATATATATATATATATATATATATATATATATATATACATATATATACATATATATACATATATATACATATATATATATACATATATGTATATATACAACACGAACATTCGAACTATATATATATATATACATATATAGTTCGAATGTTCGTGTTGTCTATAGGCGTATAGTTTGGGGAAGAAATTCCGGAACTTGGGGAACGAATTCCACGGCGCGAATCCTGCCACCTCTTTATTACCTGGCGCTTTAATTAAGTCATTCCGTCATTCCCTCTGATCGTCCGTCAATCCTAGGCTGCCGCTCCTCTCTCCCTTTCCGTCTCCCACATGTGACATTAAAACATGCCGGCGCCTTAACGGTCCGATTCGGCTGTGGGGAGGGAGGGAAGCGGGACGTTGAAAGCGGTTGGGCCGCAGGCTGCGAGGGGCCTAAGCATCTGGTCGGTGCTTTAATTAGCAGCATAAAATACGTCGACAACATCATCTCAGCGCTCCCTCATCAGCAGCCCAGCCAAGCGATGCTAATTTAGTCCGAACTCCAATAATCTCCAACCACGACATACAGAAAACGCCGCTTACAAGTAATTCCTATGCAGAGAATGATGTACTGTGTGTGTGTGTGTGTGTGTGTGTGTGTGTGTGTGTGTGTATTTCTCTCTCAGTTTCTCTCTGTTTCTCTCTCTCTCTGCCCGTGTGTACATCCGCCTGTCTCACAGCCTGTTTGCTTTTAAGCCTGAATGTCTGTCTCATGGTTTTCGGTCTGTCTGTCTGTCTGTCTGTCTGTCTGTCTGTCTGTCTGTCTTTCTGTCTGAAGCTGCTCTCACATTTATTTATAGAAATCATATAAACGAATTGCTGCAGTTTGCAATGATACTTTTATACATCACTTAGACCAGGCCTTGAAGAAACATCATTGGCCTGCAGGCATCAACTGTTGCGCGGTTGCGATCAGCGCTTTTCTACAAATTCGTCATTATAAGAGTGGGTTTGCAGCCGCTTCGCAGCATATGTATAGTTACGTAGTCAGCTTGCAAACCACAGTCATGTGCCGGCGAGGCTTCCTTGCCGGGTTCTTACTCTTTGCAACAGTGTTTTCTAAAGTTTCTAAAGTTTCAATACGATGTGACAAATTATAGATAATAATGAGACTTCGTCTATGGGCCTATTGTTGTAATTGTAATTTGAAATTTTTATAGCGCCTCTTCAAGATAAACTCATCAGAGGCGCTGTGTATCAGTACTATGTAAAGTTATAAGGATATTTTCATCTTATATCAATTGGCACGGAATGAACAGACTTAGAAGGTGTGTTTGCACATGATATACACTGCTTGGTGTGGTCTTTGTGGTTCGTAATGCCAGACACGAACTTCGGAATTTATACAGGCCACTACAGTGACTGTCTTTTATTACTGGACATTCACTGTGGGCACGGTAGCTTATGTGGGACATTTGGCCTGCTGGTTGGAGTGCTTGGCTTGTAACGCGGAGAGTACGGGTTCGAACCTCCAGTTAAACAGTTGCTGTGTAGGGACCTTGAGCAAGACCTTCACTCACAATTGCTCGGCGCCATCGATTGATGCTAAGTCATTAAAAAGTGGCGCTTAACAAATGCAGAAATAATAAATTTCTTATGTTGTGTTTCTAGCGACACTAGTTGGTAATATTTAGCATAATGTGTCCACTGAATTAGATTGATGCTTTTCGCCGAGAAGCGCCGAGAGAAAAATGCATGGCTGCCCACAAAAACATGGACAGGAAGAACAAAAAATGAAAACTGGGGCCTGGTGTGGGCCAGAAGTGTTCTGATACTTATTTCAGAGGGGATAGGCTCACCAGCTGGTTCCATTTGTCGTCGCCCGTGCATGGACAAAAGCATGAATTCAACAGATACCTGGGCTGTGCCATGCATCAGGTTTTCCCTCCTCATCAATTCCTCGCCATCATTCACATTATCCGTGTGCATGCACGGCGCATTGGGATTCGAATCTCGGACGCTAAGCCCACCTTCACTCTATTCCTCGTAAGCTGTCTGTATAATGGACTTAGAGTCTTAACCTCTACTTTTATAGCGCACGTTTTCTTGACTAACAACAGCGCAGTTTGATATGATGCCTTTTATAGCGCATTTTCTTGACTATCAGGTCACGGAGGTATCAACCAGTTGGGAGGGGTGTTTGTCAACGGCCGACCGCTTCCCGATCTCGTGAGGCAGCGGATTGTGGAGATGGCTCACCAGGGAGTGAGACCATGCGACATCTCCCGACAACTCAGAGTCTCGCACGGATGCGTCAGCAAAATACTCGGCAGGTAAGCAACACTTCCTATTTTCTATCGTAATCGTAATCGGAAGCTTGAGATTTCTACAGCGCCCAACAAAAGCTAAGTAGTAGGAACCAGCTTATTTACAGGCGCTCAGTCAAAACAAAATCGATAGGCAGGAAGGGTTTGGTCGCAGGTCAAGATTCAAGAGTCAGGCAGTTGTTCCTCTGACCTGAATATACACGGTTCTGCGTGGAAGCTTTTCATTGATTGGTCAACTTTCAGGAATAGGTTGCCTAGCACTTACGACATGAACTCGTGGGTCTTTCTTAACCTATATTCCGTAAGAGCTGGAAAATTATTTTGTTCGATCCTGGTTTTCTGTCGTTAGGGTCCGGAGCGCCTCTAACGAATCTGTATGTTTGAGTGGCGCTATATAAATCTGTGATTGCAATTAAAATCGTTAGATTCCTCGATTTCTTCACAGTTTCGCCAAAGTGACACAAAACTAGTAACTGTTTTAGTGCATAAATCGAAAGCAGTGCATGCAGATAAGCTTTACACAGTTGGCATACATGTGTCTAATAGCTGGTGCCAATGTGTCTGAAGAAATGTCATAATCGCATATATACTGCAGCCGAATTCTATGCTAATTATCACCAGCTTACTATGAAAGACAGCAGTAGATGATATTTAGTAACTTAAACCGAAGAATTTACAAATATTCTTTGAAAGGACCTTTGATTCGGAGCGTAGTGTAACTGATTTATGTAGCTCTTTTAAAGACGCCGTAAATGTCTACAGAACTTTCTGGAAATGACCTAATGGTCTATAAACTATTGCGCAGAAAAGGAAATGGCCTGAGGTGAGAACCAATCCCTGCTACTTGGTGTCTGTGATCCGAGGGAAGTCTTTTTTCCACCAGGGAGAACCAAGCACGCACCACCAGATTATGGAAACGCATTTGGCAGACTGCCCGGACTCTCCAATGTATCAACTCGAAATCGCTTAGCTGGACCTGTGTATCGCAATTGTTTCCGCTCTCTGCGCTAAGCGGCCTCTCGCTTGCAAGCGCTGGCCGTAGATAGCAGCAATCGATTCCGATGAATTACTGCTCGAGGGCTTCCTGTCCCGAGTAAAACAGCGAAACGGAAATCCGTGAATGCCTGGCGACGAGGAGAGGGCGGTCGACATTAACTGGGAAGGTGGGTAGGGAGGAGATGGCGGGAGAAGTGCTTCGTGTGGGGGCTGGGAGGAGTTGCACGAGGACATCCGCAATTTTATATCTGCACTTAATTTGTCATCCACTTTAAGCCAGTGACGTGATGAGCATTAAAACTAAGGCCCGAAGCCTATATATATATACATATGTGTGTGTGTGTGTGTGTGTGCGTGCGTGCTTTTCTCTGTCTCACTATATCTGTCTATCTGCTTGTTTGCCTATCTGGTCTGTCTTTCTATCTGTTTAATTTTTTAATTTTTATATGCTTGATTACCTGTCTGCCTGCGCGTTTTTCTGTCTGCTTCTATGTCTGTCAGTTTGTCTACCTGTCGGTTGTCTGTCTGTGTAGTTGCTTGATCGTTTATCTTTCTGTTTATCTTGCCGCATGCTTGTTTGTATGTCTGATTGCCTCTCTTTGTGTCTGGTTTTCTCCCTGATCGTCTGTCTGTGTATCTTCTTCTTTGTCTGTCTGTCTGTCCGTCTGCTTCCTGCTTGTGCTCCTCTTGGCGCCGCTCTGGTGCCAGCAGCGGTGATCGGTTATTATGGCATTCGTCAGCTTCCCTCGTCTGTTCCCGTTGCCATTCCCGTCTCGGTTGACTGCTCTGTAATTGCATTGCAAATCTAAATTGCATTAGGTGTTCTGCCACGACCCGCGCGTACACAGACACACACATGCACGTACTAACACACCAACCCTCCCATCTAATCCTTATGGACCCACATGCTAGTGTATGCGTCTTAGCCGTATACGCACCGCCGTATAAGCACCGCGCAAATTGCTTTGATGTCGACCGCAAAATCAAATCTACACGGGCGTTCTTAGATCTCTATTAATCCAATGCAGTCTTACGACTTACTTAGCGCCTTTAGATTATTGCTAACGAGTATCAGTCGATGGCGCTGCTAATTCAAAGCCACGCAGTAGCATGCAAACTGTCGGTCGTCGGAGACTCAAGAGACTAAGCATGGTAAAACACCGGAAAATTAAGACGAAGGAAAGTTGCATCATTTATCAAATAAATTTTCGTAAGGATTAGTTCGCGAATCTGATTCAGTACTAGATTCCATAGATTTATATTTAGTATTTAGTATTTATTATAGAGTGATTCTTAAGTTAAGTCTCCGCCAAACCCAAGGTCACTGAGTCCCACAATATATAATCCTAAGTAATGTCTACCTTATCTTACTTTACCTTGTTGACCCTTACCTTACCTTACCATACCTTTTCCTCATAGTACCTTTCTTACTTTACCATTTATATTACTCTACAGTATTGACGAAAAATGACATCCGATAAAATCCCGATGAAGAGAAACCGCCAAACATGTCTCCTGTGAATTGGAGAAATTGAACAAATTAACAAATTGAAATTAACAAGAAATTGCTAGTGCTCAATAAACACCGACTTTGTGATAAAGTCTTTTATTCATCGCAGTAGAGAACTGTACACATAACCAAAATAGGAACACATGTTTTCTTGTAGATATTACGAGACCGGGTCGATAAAGCCCGGGGTGATTGGGGGATCGAAGCCAAAGGTAGCAACGCCGAAAGTCGTCGAAGCCATCTGTAAGTACAAGCGAGAGAATGCGACAATGTTCGCCTGGGAAATACGGGACCGACTTCTATCAGAGGGAATCTGCGACCAGGAGAATGTGCCAAGTGTCTCTTCGATCAACAGGTCAGTTCTGCGCAGCCGACAAATAAGAGTTCGCCTCCAGAATAACAGGTGGTCTTATAGTATCAAATGAGGTGTATATACACTCAGTGCTTTTTCTAGAAAAAAGGTTCCGTAACTGAACAATTATGAAATCTTGTGCTAAAATTTAATTATTTTTTATCAATCAGCAAACACTGAAAACAATGTGAAGTTGTAAACACTGAAATTGAATTAAAATAAGTTACATTATATTACATAATTAAAATAACAGTAACACAATTCCTTTATAAAGAACTAAATTATTTATTAGCCGAAAAAAGGTGCCGGAACGCCGTTCCGGAGCGTTCCGTGTGAAAAAGCACTGTATACACTCACATATATGTAAAAAAATACTCGTCACGCGCAGTGTGATTAAAGCGCCTTGGTGATACGACATCTGTCGTCTAATAAAGAAGAATCACGGTGACATATATCTTAAGTCAAATGCCTCATAGACAAGTATCCTACATAATATATGCTGATATGTAATATAACGGCTGCAGAACTGCATTGGCCAAAAGAACGACTTCTGGAGCTGCACTTGTTTACTGGAGAGACTCCACGGAAGTGAAGTACATCGGCCATCAATTGTTTGGTCTTGGCCTCTCCCTTAAGGGAATTGACCTGCACGACCAAACTGCAGACACCAACATACATAGCCTTCCGTGCCACAGTGCATGGATGAAAATGCAGGCTGTCGGATATATTGAATATGATTTGACAGACAGACAGACAGACAGACAAGCAGACAGACAGACGGACAGACAAGACAGACGGACAGACGGACGGTCGGTCGGACGGACGGACGGACGGGCAGACAGATCGACGAACAGACGGACAGACAAAATGACAGATGGACAAACAGACTGAAATGCATACAGACAGACATACAGACGGACGAACAGAGATAGCGGACGGGGAAAGCGACAGAGAGTGAAAGAGTAAAGGAGAGAGTACAGTGTGGCCTTGGCATCTGTTGTTCTTATTCCACTGGATCCGTTGCTGGTCTTCTGCATTGTGGCATCAGTCAAAGCGAATTATCTTCGATCCCATCAACACTAAAGACAGATTCCATTAAGTCGTTCTCTATGAAGTGTCGACACTCGTGCAAACACGCAACTAGTCGCGTTACTCCATCGCCCCCGTAATCGAGTTATCGTCGGCCACCAGCCTCTGCAACCACTGCCAATCCCCGCTCGGCTCAAAGACGATACGTCGACGGAGACAAGATGAATAAACCAATTGGTCGGTCGGTGCCGTTTTCCCTTTCCCACCAAACGACACGAACGTTATGAATGATTTACACCGACGGCAATATTATTAGAGGCATTACGTCACGCGAACACTCGCTCAAGAAACTGCATTCAAACATGCAATATGTAATTCTATGTCAGATGCACATAATATTTGAGTATCACTCGTTCTATAATTACTTCACTCGTTGAGGTAGACCGCCTTAGAATTACCAGTGCTACTGGATGTGACTCGTACATGAAACTCATTGTGACTTAAGTTACCTGGATTGATGCAGGCCAATAAAAGGCTTCAAATGTAATAACACTAGTTCGCACTGACTACATTAACTATAACCAATAATATTGTTTCATTATTTCTGCATTTATTAAACGCCGCTGTCTAATGACTAAGCAACACTCAGTGGCGCTGAGCAATTGTAAGTGTAGGACTTGCTCAAGGTGCCCACACAGTAACCGCTTTAAAGGAGGAGGCTCGAACCCGTACTCACTGCGTTACAAGCTGAGCGCTCTATCCAATCGGTTACCTTGCCCATAATGAATATAATATGTAAAAGATGTGTAGGCTTTAAAGGTATAACGCATTTACTGACACACGCCGATGAAAATTCCCCAGAAGCATCGTTTTGAGGTGCAGTAGGCCATATCATTTGGCTGAGAGGCAAACAGACCACAACAGTCCAAGGATCAGACACCTGCCTGTGCAGAAAGCAGAGTTTCAGATAAGTCTATGCTGTTGGCTGCAGTTCAGATGTTGTCCATGCATGTAAATGGACGTCAAACGCGACGATCGTGAAGCAGCATGAAAGAAGATTCTAACCCCGTTGAAAGCACAACCAAGTGAATCAATCGGCAAAGCAGAAAGGAGGATGTGTCTAGAGCAGGGGTGGCAATCTACGGCCCGCGGGCCGCATGCGGCCCGCCGAAACGTTTAATGCGGCCCGTGAGACCTTGTTCTACTAAGCTGCTAGTTCAATATATATTTTAATAATAGTATCTATTAATGATTAATCAATTAATAAATTATTAATTACTTTTCATAATATTAAGTAATAATTAAGAAATAGTAATAATAGTATCACAGCATATTTTAAAAACTACACTGTAATGCTCAAAATTAGAATGAACTTTCGAACGCACCCACCCCGACTTCTTCCCAAGTCACGTTCCTGAAAATTTAGTATACCGTTGTTGACAAAATTTAATGTAACCTCTGCTGCGAAATTTTAAAAGTTTCGATAATTTGTTGTTTATTCACAATTAGTTAATATTAAGAAAATAATTTTAAATATTAAGATTAATATTTTGAAAAGAGAAATGAGTGCACCGCCAAAGTTAAAAAAGAGAAAAATTGAAGACGAATGTAGGACATTTAACAAAGACTGGACAACGAAGTATTTTTTCATTGATATTAAAAGTAATGCTGTGTGCTTAATATGTCGGGAATCTGTCGCCGTTTTCAAAGAGTACAATCTCAAACAACATTTTCAGACGAAGCATGGCAATTTCGGAAAGAATTTAAATGAAACCGAACTAAGGCGCAAAGCCGATGACATGGTGAGAAATTTAAAACAGGAACAAACAACTTTTACCAAGCCGTTGTCTGTTCAAGAAGCTGCAACAAAGGTCAGTTTTGTTATTGCGCACAAGATCGTGAAGAACAATAAACCGTTTGTGGAGGGAGAATTCATAAAGGAATGCATACTTGATATTGCGATACTATCTGTCCAGAAAGTAAGAAAAAATTTGAAAATATTTCGTTGTCACGGAGAACAGTGGTTCGACGCGTTGATGCTATATCGGAGGATCTTTCAGATCAGTTGCTACATAAGATTAAAACATTCAAATGGTTCTCTTTAGCCCTGGATGAAAGCACTGATATGCAAGACACAGCACAATTGCTTATCTTTATTAGAGGGATTGATGATAAATTTGTTATTACTGAGGAATTGCTGTCCCTGGAGCATTTGAAGGACACAACAACGGGACAAGATTTATTTGATAATGTCAATCAATGCTTAGACAGGTTTGAATTATCATTAGATAAACTTGCCAGTGTAACTACAGATGGTGCCCCATCTTTAACAGGTAAAAATGTAGGTTTGATTAGAAAATTCAATGATCAAGTGAAAAACTTACATCCTGGTCACACCATATTATCATTTCATTGCATCATCCACCAAGAAAGTTTGTGTAAAGCTGTACTTGATTTCAAACATGTTGTTGATCCTGTTATCAGTGCTGTGAATATAATAAGATCTCGGGGACTAAATCATCGGCAATTCAAATCTTTTCTTGAAGATTTGGAATCTGAACATTCTGATGTACTTTATCATACAAATGTACGTTGGCTAAGTCTTGGAAACGTTTTGAAGAGAGTGTGGAATCTTAGGGATGAAATAGTGTTGTTTCTGGAGATGAAAGATATAACAGTTGAGTTTGCAACGCAGATGAAAAAGTCCGAATGGCTGTCAGATTTTGCCTTTGCAGTTGACATTCTTGACAGGCTTAATGAACTGAATTTGAAGCTACAAGGTAAAGGTGTTTTTGCACACGAGCTTTTTGCAGAAATCAAGTCTTTTCAAGTAAAACTCATGTTGTTCTCCAGACTTTTGAAAGAGCAAAATTTTGCTCATTTTCCAACACTGAAGACTCAAATGGTTTCTTCAGAATGTGCCAAAAAATACAGCCATCAGATTTCATCTTTGAAAGAAGAATTTTCAAGGCGCTTTAAAGATTTTCAAGCTCTTGAAGACCAGTTTGTTCTACTAACCATGCCATTTTCATACGACATTGACAAAGCTTCTACTGATCTGCAACTTGAATTAATAGACTTGCAGAATGACAACATTCTCAAAGAGAATTTCAAAGACATGGAATTAAAAACATTTTATGCATCACTAAAAAGTGAAAAGTTTCGAAATATACAACACTTTGCCATGAAAATGTTTGTTTTATTTGGATCAACTTACATATGTGAGCAAACTTTCTCCTGCATGAGCATCAATAAATCAAAGTATAGATCTCAGCTCACTGATACACATTTGGATTCCATACTACGCATTTCAACAAGTACTTTGACTCCGAATTATGAAAAAATAGTTAAGGATTGTTTGCAGTTACAGAAATCTCATTAAATATTTTTAAACTTCAGTATGCATGTAACGAAGTAATTAACAACTATAAACAGACCAATACTATGGCTATGCCGCTATGGCTCTAGAGGCAGTGGGAGGACAGAGGCCCAGTGAGTGCAGAGGAAAATGTATCTATACATTGGCAGAGGTTGGTAGGAGCTAGTGAGAGAGGTGGTGCCTGCTTCCCTACAATTCGTATATCTATCTATCTATCTATCTATCTATCTATCCATCTATCCATCTATCTATCCATCTATCTATCCATTCATCCGTCCATCCATCTATCTTCCCATCCATAATCCGTCAGTCCGTCCGTATGTCTGCCTGTCTGTCCGTCCGTCCGTCTGTCCGTCTGACTGTCATTCTATCTTTCTATCTATCTCTTTCTTTACGAAGACTTTTATCCGATATAAAAGTTATCGTGAACCATGTAGCCCCTTGTTGCTGCTATTCTCTAAGGAGTGGCATTGGAGCTGTTTCTGATTTCGCTGCAGAATTGTTCGGAATAAGGCAGCTGATAAATGCAAGCAGCAGACGTCGTCAATGCCTGCTCCAGCAGCAGCCCCATCTCAGACGGGGCCTTCGCAACACCAGCAGCAGCAGCAACAACAGCAGACGCAGTCCTCCAGTCTTCCATGCGGGGCCTCAAGCCCTCCGTCTCTGCTCAGCCACCCGAGCGGAACCGGAGGGGGGCGTGGAGGCGGTTACACAGGTGTTTCCCATCACGGTTCAGTGACGCCGGTCGGCTACACTATCGGCAGCATCCTCGGCATATCTGCCCCGCATCCACAAGTGCCTCCTCCTGCTGCTGCCGCTGCACTCCATCTCGCGATGGAGTCCTCTTCCTCAGTCAGTCCAGATTCATCTGGAGCTGATCCAGCGCCAACCAGCAATCCATGCATCCAAGGAAAGGAGGAGAAGCTAACGATTCCAGGTAAAACAGCAGCGGCAGCTCATCATCATCAACAGCATCATCATCACCATCATCATCATTATTACCATCATCATCGACATCATCATCATCATTTTCGTCGTCGTCAGTGCTAGTTGAGGTCTCCAAAACTTCTTTTGGAAATATGTTGATATTTATCTAGTGCCCTTAATATCTCGAGCAGTACCTATGCTGGCTATGTATGAGTATAAACAAATATGTATTGAGATTTGTCATTCGAGTTTCGTCACTGTAAAGTAGTTATGTGTAGCATGCTAAATGACCATGGCTTATTATGCACAGTGTTAAGACTGAATCCCATGAATATGCACAGACGCTCATCACTCACCGATTCTCTGTTTCGGACTCATAAATAAGAGACTGGCAGACAGATTTACTGAGAGCCTGATAGGCTGACTGACTGACTGACTGACTGACTGACTGACTGACTGACTGACTGACTGACTGATCGACTGACTGGCTGGCTGACTGACTGACTGACCGGCTGACTGTCTGACTGATCGACTGATCGACTGATTGACTGATTGACTGGTTGTCTGTCTGACCGGTTGACAGCGTCTCACTAAGCCAGCCTCAGTTTCACATAGAACGACAAACATTGACTGACTGAACGAACAAGTAAACAAGAATGTATAACTGAACGAATGAGTGAACTAGAACAACATAAAGACCACGGTAAAGTCGGACAGACGTACAGAAGGCTGCCAAAAGGACAGAGGCAGAGGCAGAGACAGAGACAGAAGCAGAGGCAGAGGCAGAGACAGAGGCAGAGGCAGAGGCAGAGGAGGAGAGAAAGAGCGATGCACCTTTGGTTATTGTTTCGTTAGTGTCCGTGTTATTGTGAGCACCATGTAGAGACAGATTGACGGTCGTGAAAAATTGTCGCCCGTTTTCCCCCGAGGGACTTTTTGTGTGCGACCGACGGACCGTGTCTTATGAAGACGACGACGACGACGACGGCCCATGGCTGCTGCGGCAGGGGTGGAGGAGGAGGATGCTTCGGCTGCTACTGCTGCTACTGGTGCTGCTCTCCTGCCTGATAGTTGTATTGTTTATGGCGGAGGCAGATTGAAGGGCTTTCTCTTCAGCGCCAGAGCATCCGTTCTGACGGGTGGGAGAACGAAACGGAGGAATAAGACGGATGAGGGAGATTAAATGAGAATTGGGGAGAAGGTGTGGGGGAAAGTAAGAGAAAGAGACAATAAGACGAGAGAGTTTTGAGGAAACATAGAAATCGTGAAGACGACATCGAGACCTTTACTAATCCGATCCAGACTTCTATGGCGCCGTCATCTAAGCTAAGAGCACCAATTTTAATGAAATAATGTTTGAAAGACTGATTGTCCACTTACAGTTTATGAGATTGTTTTGGAGAGAAAAAAAGACTTTTTCATAGGTAGATTATACATGTAAACAGACAGACCTTGGTAAGAACAGAACGACATAACCTAGTGACTCAATCTACCTTAAGAATGCATATACATACTGTATATATATATATATATATGACTTGAAATAAATTATGCCCACTAACGAATTCAACAATAAGTTCAAAATGGGTTCAACCAGAATTAACTGGTTCTAGCGCGATGCTTTGTGAATATTTTACGCACTGCAGTGGCGATCGAAAGAACCAATATATTACATACATACCGTATACCTGTGGGGCCTATAGACTGCGGGTGTCATAGACCTACATGTGTAAGCGCTGACAGAGTTTCAAGTGGTGACCGGGACTTGGCGCTGAAGCGTGAAATGAGTCGAACGGGATGCGTGCATAAACTAGTGAGAGAAAGAGAGAGGGAGAGGGAGAGACAGAGACAGAGAGAGAGACACACAGAGAGAGAAAACTGAATGAAATGTCATCACATGTTAAGCGATTGTAACAGAAGCAACACACTCGCCACCTGCTCAACACGAACACATATGGCATCGCATACGACAAATGCAGATCCAGCTGAATACATAATTACAGGTGTATATAACTTTATTCCTAATATACATACATGTATGGAACTGTATATCTGTCCATTTGCGTTACACGATTACGAAATATTATCATATGTTACACAACATGATATTTAAATTCGTTAGGCTGTCTCGTATCTGTATCGTCTGGTTTATTCTCCTCCCCTAGACTGTCTCATATATGTTTAGGTTGATTTTTCCCTCTTTAGGCTGCTTCTTATCCGTTTTGATTTCCTTGTCCCTCTTAAGGTGAAACAGTATACTGCAGCCGTCACGACAATTTAGAAACACAGGAAAATATAACTATAAATAACTAAAAATATAACCATAAAAAACTATATATAACTAAAAATAAAACTATATATAACTAAAAATATAATAGACAGATCTCCAAACCATACTTAGATTAGTGCAACTTTTTAGCAAAGGATAATCGACAGTCAAACCCCAACAGTGTGCAAGCGATTGATGCTTCGCTTATTATAATTGCGGAGCTGTAGGTCTTTGGAGGTCAGTATAGAATGAATAAACGCTGTCAGCGACAAACTTTTTCTTATAAAACTGGTCTAATGACGTCCTGACTTCTATGGCGCCGGCATCAAATATACCATCAACGGATGGCTGTGATGCTTTGATCGGATAGAAGCCAATGAAATGATCCCCTCATAAGGAAAGGAATTTGTCCTCCGGTCTCGGCCTCTGTTCTTCGCAATCTCACTGAACCGGTGCTTGTGTCTTTCTGTCTGTGACACAGCCTTTTTTTCCGAGTTTGCACATATCTGTATGTTTCTCTCCCCTTCTGTCTGTCTGTCTGTCTGTCTGTCTGTCTGTCTGTCTGTCTGTCTGTCTGTCTGTCTGTCTGTCTGTCTGTCTGTCTGTCTGTCTGTCTGTTTGTCCTTCTGCCTATATTCACGGTACGATTGTAGAGATACTTTCTCTTTCTCCTCTACCTCTGTCTCTTTCTATATGTGTCTCTGTCTATCTGCTTATGAGTCTCTCCCTGTTTACTTCTCTCCCTCCCTACCTCCCCACGCCCTTCCTCCCATCTTCCCTAGTCCCATTCCGACTGTTCTTTTATCTCCTTCATCCTGTAATTCGCCTCCTCTCGCCAGTTTGTTCGTTCCCTCTCCTCGCGTCCACCGCCCGCCCGACCGACCGACGGGCCGGCCTCGTTTGTATCGACGGCTTTGGCATTTGCGACGAGGGTCTGGCGCAGTGGCGACCCATCGAGGAGTCCGTGGGGGCCCGAGTCCCGGTCGATGCACGCATCATAAAACACGGGCCAACTACAAACAGACGGGCGTCGGCGGCACCCGGCTAATGGCCGTCCCTTGGCCGACGACGGGTTGTCCGCAGATAATTGGATAAATCTACGACAAGCAATTGATTTGCACACGAGTTCAATACAAACGGTTGTCGCTGATCCAATGCCTGCTTATTGGCTGACTCAGTCTCACTGGCTGGCTTATTTCTGGAAGGATGGGTGGCTGGCCGGTTGCTTCGCCTTCAGCTGGCTTATTTTCTGGCTGACTGGCTTATTTCTGACCGAACTAAACAGCAAGCCAAGCTTAAGCCATGTTCTCCTGTATTAACGCAAGACTTAAATGGCTGCTTAGTAACTCAATGTTCCGCATATCCATAATGGGTGAGTTTGGTCAGGACACAGAAGTACAGATGCAGACAGACATACAAACAGACAAACAGACAGACAGACTGACTGACCGACTGACCGACTAACTGACTGACTGACTGAGAGCCAGCCAGACTGACGGACTGAATGGACCGCTATGTAAAGCGCCTCAGGTCGCTCTCGTATCCAAAGACATGCATGCACAGAACGCATTTGTGAACTCAGCTTTGTATACACAACATATATATATATTTATCTATATGTATTGTGTAATTATGTCTTATATATATATATGCGTATATACTCACCTGGGCTTTGAAGCGGCAACTTGTGAAGCACTTCCCTGAGGTTAATTAGTTGCAGCCACAAATAAACAGGATTTAGGGTCGTTTGGGAGATTGGGAGAGGGTTATTAGAAAGAGCCGTTCTGAATGCAGACAGAAAGATGCCAGAAAGAGATGGAGAGAGACAGAGAAACAGAGAAACAGAGATACAGAGAAAGAGAAAGAGAGTTACCAGTGAGAGAGAAACGCCAGTGACAGGAAGAGAGGGAGAGATAGAGGGAGAGACAGAGGGCAAGAGATGGAGCGACAGAATGACAGAGGAAGAGATGCGAGAGAGAGAGAGAGAGAGAGAGAGAGAGAGAGAGAGAGAGAGAGGGAATAGGGAGAGAGATCATTAGCCCCTCATCAGGTGCTTCGAATTACCGCAAATATTACGAAGCACACATCAAAGGCCATTAGCTGTTCACACGCAGCTTCTCCTCCCGATTGGACAAGTGTTCGGAATGACATAAGTAAGTCTGCGGTTCGATCCCCTATTGTCCTAAACGTATAACCAGTCACAGTCTGTAGTCATCAGTCCGGCTGTGGACGCTGCACTGACGGCTGCTTTTCTTCAAAAGGTAAATTATGAAATAGAAAGTTTCTGAATGGTCCAGAGAAAACAGTCTTTAAACTTCGATAAAACCAACTTCATATCGTTTCTGTCTCATCGTAAATTCATTCCTGGTAACTGAGATTCGATTGTTAGCACTAGTGACAAAGCCACATCGCAAGCGTCGTCTTCGAAATTACTAAGCGAATATCTGGACGAGAGCCTTATATCAAAAGACCACATAATTCATATTGGCAAAAATCTCCGAAAGCATTGGCATGTTATCCTTGCCAATAATATTATATTATTATTATTATTGTTATTGTTGTTGTTATTATTATTATTATTATTTTTATTATCTTTGCCTATTCTTTTGCCAAAATACATGTTGACTTAGCTATACTATTCCATGATCTATCCATACCATTCATCCTGCAATATCACCTCTGCTTCTAATAAATACACCTCACGCTTAAAAAGCCTGACATACCCGCAGAAAAACGCTATGCACAATCAGTGAGTATCACCAAGTGCTATTTCAGGGCCAACCTTTTGGCAGCCTAGAAATAGTGACCCTTGAAAGCATTACTAAAGTGCAAATTAGTGCTTTTACTTATCGATTGATTAACTACTGCTTCGTAGCCCTTTAGTGATTACTTTATCCACGCATCGGATGTTCACTTATACTACCCGAGATCTTCAGGAAAATTAAGTAAGGAATTTTTGTCGCAGTAACACTGGACAGTTTTCTCTGGTTTACGCTGGACCAAACCACATGGAATTCCCTGCCGTCTGTGTTTGAAGATGTACCCACTGTGCATCCGTTTTAGAAATGAATAAAACATTATCTAATTAATACGTAATTTCGCCTCCTACAGATATGAAACCATTGCACCGATGTATTTTTATTTCGTTTTTTCTGCCTCTTATTCTGTTGCACCTATAGATTGATCTGTTATGCAAGGTCATGACCTCTGAAGTGTTATGTGTTGGCCGCATTGGGAAATTTTTTTTGAAAAATAGTTCACATAACACTGAAGTCACACAGTTAAAAAAAACTGATGAAACGTGTATTTGTTTAAAATGTCCTCTTGAAATCTGTTATAAGAAATTCGGTGACTGTTAGCGGGACTTTTTGTCATTTTTGTCATATTAATATGTTTCTTTGACTTTAATATATATCAATGGTCGTTTTGTGTTAAGTAAACGTCTATTCTATTTTATAACATAACATGACTTGATACGACATGTCATGAAATGACATGGAGTGGCATGACATGACATGACATGACAGAGCAGAACATTACATAACATAGTGTAGCATAACAAAACAAAATATAGCATAACATAACATAGCAAGACATGACGTGACATGAATTGGTATGACATGATGTGACAGAGCAGAACGTAACATTACGTAGCACGCTATGACACGGCATTAAAATACATGACATGACACACCAGAACATAACATAGCTTTACAGAGCACGTCATGACATGACATGAAGTGGCATAACAGAGCAGAGCAGAACAGAAAAGAACGGTGGTTTTCGTGTATAGTTCACAAGACTTTTCACTGTCATTTCTTATCGTGCGTAATTGTTATACTGAGCCAAAAACCAAATCGCTGGTCAGTCTACGATTGATAAATAATTCTCATGAATATATGTCCATGTGTTTGATCTTTAATTGCTGTTCGTCTTTTTACAGAGGATGATCAACTTATGGATTGCAGAAGGCGATATAATTCTCTTAGCATACAGGTTAGCTTATGGTTATAATATAAATGTAAGTGTAAGTGCCCCAGATTGCCCACATATGACCAAATTCATGCATTCGGTTGTTTTTCGGTTGTTATCATTGCTTCTGATAATGATAATGATGTTGATGACGATGAGGATGATAACGGCGACGATGATGATGAGTTCTGTGGAGCTGACCCCGCGACTTCTATTCTCATGACCCCAAAAACAAAGATTAATATAATAAATTAACGGCGCTATATAGTTACGGTGTTTTTATGCAAGGTGAATCACCTATTCGGCAACGTGTGATTGCTGCTGCTATTGTAGCCTTGGACTTCTCTGAAGAACGGTGCCAGTAAGCCGCCGTCAGCGTGTCTGCGGTCAGGTCCTCCCTCTCCCCAACTTCAACCCCCCGGCTTATGTCCGACGAACGCCTGTCTCCTATCAAGCGGTCACTACCATCGTCCGTCGCTGCACGGCCCCTACGCAGGTACCAGCAGCAGCGCATGCGGCGTGACATCTGCGCTGGCCATCGGCTCTCAGCCGAACCCCATGGACTACTGCAACCCCCAGACGTCGTCGTCGTCATCCCCTTCGGCAGCTGCCTTCGCCGGCAGCCATCAGCCGAACGCCGCCGCAGCAGCACTCCTCGGAGGATACAGGTCGTCGCTACACGAAGATCCCAACCCAACACCTTATGGAATGACGATCGGTAACAACTTTCTACCTGCGCAATACGATTCACACGATTATTCACCGACGGCAGTCCATTTATGTTATTCTCTGCTTTGTTATGCTATGTTTATGTTGTGTTGTGATATGTTATGTTATGCTCTGCTTTGTTATGCTATGTTTATGTTGTGTTGTGATATGTTTATGTTATGTTATGCTCTGCTTTGTTATGCTATGTTTATGTTGTGTTGTGATATGTTATGTTATGCTCTGCTTTGTTATGCTATGTTTATGTTGTGTTGTGATATGTTATGTTATGCTCTGCTTTGTTATGCTATGTTTATGTTGTGTTGTGATATGTTTATGTTATGCTGTGTTTATGTTGTGTTGTGATATGTTATGTTATGCTGTGTTGCGCTCGGTTTGTGTTGGGTTAGGTTACTTTGCTCTGCGTCTTGTTGCTGTGGTTTTGCCCAAACGTTGAGTTCTTTGCCTCTGCAAATATGCATTATATAAATGAATGCGAAACGATGCAATGTGCACGAAAAGCTCTTTAACGTCTACTGCATGGAAAGCATTTAAGTCGACATCTAATTGCTTTGGCTACACAACTATAGGCCTAACACTGGATGCGCAATATAGTCTAATGGTTAGAGCCCTAGATAGTCAACCCACTGCAGGCTGGAGTTTCAAATCACCGCGAAGACAGAAAGATATTTCTGTTTTAATAGCGCCCCTCAGTATAAAATGAGTACATTGACTGTACACTGTCGGCGAGAATTTCCACTGGGAAGATCAGAGAACGAATGAGATGATCGGCTACACGCTGTCACATAACGAGGCTAAAAATGAAATCGCTAACACTTTGTAGCCATGTCTGTCTCTAAGGATTATCTTAAGGTAGTGGCACCATAGAGCTCTTCTTCGTCTTCATAACATTATATTCTTACAATCCGCTACATTGATCCTAAACAGAATCTGTATGAAACGCTTGCACTCTACAATAGTGTAGAAGTATTGGTAATTCTGGATAGAACGATGAATGGGTATATTCTTGTAGATTCTGTCAATGTGTTTTCACGTGTTTACAGGCAACGGTTCATACGCCACGTACGGGTCACCGGCTTCCTATCAACCGACGCAGTACGACCACAACTGGGCGACGATGCGCTATGCAGCAGGTAGGATCAGCTTCTGAGTATCTGCTCTGCATCGCTGCCTCCGCCGCTCGTCAATGCGTTAATCCATTCTCTTGTGCATTTGTGCTTGAATTCCGTTCAGTTTAAAGAAATATGCAACAGCGTTAACCGTGAATTTTGACCTACATTAAGAATTTTCAAGTAACGACTTTACGAAACGCGTCAGTCTCTTGTCCCAGGCCTCATGAGTCTCGGGTTCCAACCCTCACGAAGCAATGTGTAAATTTGTCAATTCGTTCAACCAACTAAGAGATGACGCAGTATAAATGCTTGGTTGTATTTTATCAAATTACTAATGCGTTTGCCTTTGAAATCTGCTACCGGAGTTCGAATCCTTGTGCGTCATGGGAAATTCACGATATTAGTTGACAAGCTGTTTAGACGCAAGAACGATGCATCCGGGGACTAATGTTGACAGGCCATGAATAAGTGAACGTTTACCTAACCTTCCAGGAAGATGATTTCTCACTTTCCCTCCGCTTTTCCTTCTCAGTCGCATTGGTTTAACTACATGCTATATGTCGTTCTTGTTCGCAGGTCCCTATGGCTACTACGTCGGAGGCGGGCATTCAACGACATTGGCGCCCTCTGCTTCCGAACTGATGACGTCATCAACGGCAATGCCAACCGACTACAAGCCGTCCAATAGGTGTTAGCAGAGAAACATACCTCTCCGTTGAGGTTCAGCCACCTGTTGACACATCTTCCCTCCCCATATACACGAGCTACGGCGTCGCCGTACCACGATTTGCGACATTGATTTGTTGCTTTGTATGCCCCGGAATCAAAGAAGGTTGTTTGAACTCTATAAAGTTCTGGAAATTTTTTCCGTGTCTCGAGAAACGAAAGTCATCGTACAAGTTTCGGAAATGATTCTTGGATTTGACTCACCGGCAGATATTTATACAGCAGTTTACCCGGTTGTTTCTGTGGATGCCTCGTTCCGAACGACTGGATTGCATACAAAATCATATGAAAGTATTGTTCCAAAGAGGCTAAACATGGTGCTAAGGGCGAACGTCTTCGATTCGATTAGATGAACCGCCTTGAAGATGATCCTGAAGGTGTTTAGTTGGAGCAAAAAACATCTGTTTGGAACACTACGTGTAGACTGGAGTACTGGACGTTCAGACTCTGTAGAAGAATGCAAGTTTACGATCAGTTAAGACACCAACCGATTAATGGATCTACTGAGGAAATTTATTTTCTGAATCTGCCCTTGGGTCGATCTTTTCCATCGTCTTTGCATGGTTTATAAGTAATACTCCATTTCCACCTGTATGATCTGACCCGACCTTTAGCTGCTTCAGTCGTTACTAATGAGCGTCTTACCTCTCTTCTATCTGTCTCTCGCTGCATATATATATTCCGATTATATAGAAGCAGTACAGCAGCCTCTAAATGTACACGTACGATGACTTACTGTTCTCTAGCTATGCATGTCTTTTATCAAAGCGATAGGTAACCTTCTCCAGGAAAGTTTGTGAATATGGATTAAGAAAAGTGCAGTGGTTAATTTACACAGCCTGTTTTTGAAAAGGTACCGGATTCAATTCCAATCCACGTGAGAATTGGAATACTGTGATCGCATACAACTTTGATAGTCTATTGCAAAAACATATAAAAACAATAACTACAATTGCACTGATAACAATAATGGCAGTAAAAACGGATTGATAACCAAATTGATATTGATAACGATTTTGACTGGCTTTAACGGATGTTGTTAGTTAATCGTCTAGTTCAGATCTATTCACTGACTCATTATTATTTTTACCCGAAGCATATATGAACCCTCAGAATCATATATACTTATTAGGCCCTATTATTATTATTTAACTCCAGGTAAGTGTAATCCCTAAGGAACAAAAAATATTATTATTGTTACTTTCATCATCATCATCATCATTATTGTTGTTGTTGTTAATAATAATGATAATAATAATAATAATCATATTATTAATATAATAATAATAATCATATTATTAATATAATAATAATATTATTATTATTATTAAAAGATTTACTTACCAGACGTCGAACTAGAATCAGAGGCAAATTGAACGCTTCTTGCAATCCTTTCTTTTTGACGTTGTTGATATCGTAAGTAAAGAATGCTATGAATCATTCACTGGTATTCCAAGCATATCCACTTGACTATATTTTCTAAGCCTGAGGAATGTGTGGTAGATGTATGTAGGGGTTGAGGGAAACGATCAATGCCAAGTGGTGTAGTTAAGCACTTGACAACTTGAACAATGTTGGGTCATTTTACGTGTCACACAGGTGCACGGTGTCATCTCAATGCTATCCGTAAAAAATTAATTTCTTAATAAGATCCATAATTACGGCCTTAACTACCAGATGTGGTTAAATACAGAAACACGTCTCTTTCACATTCAGTCTTTGATTTAAAGAAACCAGAAACTGCTTCATCAACATAATCATATTATTTGTGAAACCGTCTTTCAATATACCTCTTTACGATGTATCTTATTGATTCTGTACTCAAAGACAAATATGGATCATTTCCAAAAACACAGACAGACATACACAGACGGAGCAAGACATAGGCCTATACAGAGCGAGACAGATGCAGAGCATAGACAATCATTCTAGATTTATGGTTCAACAAGTACACTGATATCAAATAGCCTTGTCTTTAGTTTAGCGTATATAGGTTAACTTAGAGAACGAAAAGCTCGCCTCTGGGTAGGCCTTACTGCCGAAGTCTACTTTTCGGATAGGGCCTCGTATAACATACTGCATGATGTCAAAACACTTAATAAGACAGATCGCTCGTGAATTGTGGGTTCTTGCCTCTGCCAAGCGAAAGTTCCTTAAGCTTCTTATTGAAACATTGATATTCAAGTGAATTCCCTGAGCTGAATCGCGTCCTACACGTATCTTCGCGCTCACTTAGTTCAGATTAAGGAACTAACCTCAACATCGACTGTGCGTTTATGTTCGGCCCACTCCTGTTCATTCTGTCCATGCATATCATTCCGCTTTCATCGATCAATGGACCTGAAACAATTAAAGGAAGCATGGACTTTATTTCAAAATCTGTGGGATGGTGACAGCGACATTCAGCTATTAATTTCCTTTGATTGTTTCAGGTCTATTACCTTCCTGTCTCAATGCGCACATGTCTTCGGCGAAGTCCGGAATGCGTGATGGCATGCAAAAGCTTCTTCTGGACCAACCCGCTCCTCTTCTGCCCTAACACTTCTCCACCTTTGTCATTTCATCTTCAAAATTTGGTAATCTGTCTATAGGTCAAGCTGCTCGACCGCTTTGTAATAAACTCCAGCCAGAACTACCCGACTACTGATCCATACCCACCAGTTCCATCTCAACCGGATCTGTCCAAAGGATTACTTTACAGTTTGATGATATCAGATCCTTTATCTACTGGTGAAGCATGGAATTTATTTTAAAATGTGTGTCACTGTTATCATCTGATGCTGCGTTCTCTTCAGCCGGCGACCTGCAATACTTGCATATTAGCAAATGGCTGGCGTCAGGAACGGATGATGATAATGATGATAATGATGTTGATGAAAATGATGAAGATGATGAAGATAAAAAGAAGAAAAGCAAGATGATGATGAGGAGGAGGAAGAGGAGGAGGAGGAGGAGGAGGAGGAAGAAGAAGATGATGATATAGGCCTACTGTTTAATTATATTAGAATGTCCAGTTCTTTTGTAATCGAATAATGGTCGTTTAGGTGAAATGCATTCAGCGTCATAGATGAAGACTAAATTCGTAAGTGGGATCTGGACATCGGCCTACGTATGCCGACGAAAGCACCGACCCACCTCCGTCGATCCATCGTACACAGCATGGATTAAACCTTTGTGCTATCAGTGTGCCATTTTAAAAGGAAAACAGTAAACTGCAGTCTAAGCAACAAAACTGAAGGGTCCACAGTACGTCGAAGAGTAGATGCAAGGTCAACTGTTCTTCAGTTGAGGATCCTTGTCTGCAAGGCGCTGAGTGCATTATACAATATTCCGTCTAAGCATTAAGACTATTTGTGAGCAACTCCTAGTCCAGCTAGCCCCACCTGCGTAGTCCCAGACTCTAGTCGCGGTTATTTCTACAACTCTTCCTCTTTATTGTTCTTCCCCAAACGTCAATCTACATCTGGGATCAAAGTTCTTTATAGAGTTTCAGGATTTTTGGAAACTGATGCAGCGTAGCAATTATCAGTCTTTCTTATATTGGTCTACAGTTTTATTTTACCAGCACATGGTCACATTTATAGATACCACTCGCGACAAGTATACGTATATATATATATATATATATATATATATATATATATATATATATATATATATATATATATATATATATATATATATATATATATATATATATATATATATATATATATATATATATATATATATATATATATATATATATATATATATATATATATATATATATATATATATATATATATATATATATATATATATATATGCATCATAAATTTGCTGGGATCCTTTTCCGCCTGTATGATTTGACCCGACCTTTAGCCGCTTCAGTCGTTACTAATGACCGTCTTAGCGTCTCCTCTATCTGTCTCTGGCTGCATATATATATATTCCGATTACATAGAAGCAGTACAGCAGCCTCTAAATGTACACGTACGATGACTTACTGCTCTCTAGCTATGCAGGCATTTTGTCAGAGCGATAGCAAAGATTTGTCCAGGAAAAGCTTGCTAAACATAAAGAAAAAAGTAAGCCTAAACGACAAAAAGTTCTTTCAGATGGGTCCTACAATTCCTTGTAAGAATAAACCCATGTGAATAGTATGAGTCTGAGAATGATGTAGCGAATGACGATAATTATAACGATAACTGCATCAATTCCGATAATGACATTGATAACGATAATGCTAACGATATTGATTACGATATGATTGATTTTTACGGCTGGTATTATTTCATTGTTTAGATTTATTCATTGTCTTGAATTATTCTCGCAAACTTTTCTCCTTCCTTAGAAAGACATCGGGATGATTAATGAACAAATTTATATAACGCCCCTTTGTCTCACAAGACTCCACCTAGCGGTCGATAATGTCAACATAATGTAGCGTAATTGAATGTTCTATAGACGATCGAACAATTAGCGATCCAATGTGTGTGAATGGATGATATATGCAACAGACGTATCGATCCGCTGCACGTTGTTTCTTTTGATCTTCATCCGTCACCTCGCCATTCTTAGATCTTCCAGACAGCCGTGGACCAGATGCAGAACTGCCATTGGGATCAGCCATCGTTACCCCGTGCGTCGAACCCCAAACTTCATATATGGCAGGACAGCTGGTGAAAGGCCGCGATCCGAGCGAGGGCCTTTCTTTGCATCTGCGCCACTGTATGAGACCCAAGTCAAGTCAAAAGAAGAATTTCCGGTTGGCTTGTGATGCTGCTGATGATGATGACTACGGCGACGAGCAGGACGAGAGGCGACGTATAGACGCGGGGAGGAGGGAGTTAAGGGGCAAGGATCAGAGATGGTTGGTTACGCATGACCGAGCAACACGACAGCTTTTAATGAGAATCCGGTCGGTCCGTCTGAATCCCGGACTCGTGCCATCGATCACGCGCTGAACGACGATCATTCGACGTCCGGGGACTCATCTCTCATCCGGACACGGTCCTTATCTAAGCCTCGCAAAGTCCTCTCACCCGCGCCGCAAACTTCTTCCTGGATCACCAGGATTATGCAATCCGACGACTACAGGGATCGAAAACCGTGAATGGGACTCTTCCTCCTCCTCGTTGGAAAGGACGATCGCGGATTTATCTAGTATTAACGTTAATTAACAACAGATAATAGCTTTATCTATTATTAATTACAATGAAAACTATTAAATAATTGCGATGCATCTACGCAACCAATTGCCTTTTTTGCCTTATCCTTGGGAGTATTAAAGAATAGCTTAATTTTAACTCACTGACAAATAAGGTTTGCTTTAAACTCACTACCAATCGTTATCACCCCAAAATGAGGTTTGGTTTAAACTCACCCCAAAACAAGTACAGGTTTTAAATAGCTCAGAAAGTAAGGTTGGGTTCTCGAATATTCTGAAATAATAATAATAATAAATATTATTCTTGTTATTATTGGGATACGCGATATCCATTGATTAGCTATCCATTTCAAACAAAATATTGTTGACTCGATAAAGTAACTAAATAAATTGAAATGTGATTCAATTTTAATAAAACAGCTACAATTTCAATTGCCACTGGCTCTTAATAATGTGAAACACACCTGATATGGGCCTATTATATATAGGCTTTATAATAAACTATTTAGACTGCATGTGAGAAAGAATGTGTTTGCTAACAGAGTTGTGGACACTTGGAACGATCTCGGTGGGACGAGGCCTTTTAGCGTCATGTAAAAAGTCTAGCGATCGAGTCGCAGTATTGGAATATCTGGTTTTATGGGTATTAGTCCTCCTCCCTCTCATATGCCACCCCACAAGGTGGCATTACTAAATTATTAAATTGATAAATTTGCTATTTCTAATGCACAGGCGACCAAGGCTGCTGCACTTAAAAGTAATAATTGCTTGCTATTAATGACAATCTACAGCATTTAGGCTGGCGCAAGTAGAGCCTTTGTGAGGTACTTAAATTGCACTTGTCAAATTTTTTGATACATACATCCATACATAGATACTTACATACATACATACATGCATGCATTCATTCATACATACATACATTCATACATACATACATTCATACATACATACATACATACATTCATTCATACATACATACATACATCATCATCATCATCATGATCCATGGGCCAAGAGCCAGTAGGTGGCCACTGCAAGCATTGTCACTTGTCTCCACAGTTCTCGATCTTGTGCTGTTCTTATCAAGGCGTGCAAGTCTTGCTTACACCAATCCCTTATATCATCTGTCCACTCCCTATTAGGTCTTCCTCTTCTCCCATTTCCGTCCATATATCCCGTCATCACGCTTTTTATTTTGCTACTGTCATCCATCCTGCATATATGTCCAAACAAGCGTAATTTCCTTCTCATTATTACTTGTATTAGATCTTCTTTTATGCTCAGTCTTCTTCGGACCTCCGTATTTGTTACCTTCATTGTCCAATTCAGATGTAATATTCTCTATAGCAGTACATTTCAAATGCTAATATCTTATCTTTATCCGTCTTTTTGATTGTCCATGCCTCACATGCATACAGAGTCGTGCTAAACGCGCATGTTTTCAAGAAGTTTAGTTTGGTCTTGTGGCTGATTTTCCTGCTTTGCCAGATATTATTTAGCCCTGCCATAACTACCTTTGCCTTTACTATTCTTCCCTTGATGTCTTTTGCGCAATCATTATTCCATGTCATGAGACTTCATAAGTACACAAACTCCTTTAAATTTTCAATCACCTCATCTTGCACTTTAATTTCCATGTCTTTTGTCTCCATGCCATTTACCATTGTTTTTGTTTTATCCACATTTATTTTTAGTCCAGCACGTTCGGCAAGCAGGCATGGAGACAATAGACATGTTCAGTCCACATACATTTTCCTGCAGCCTGTCGCAGCTGTTCTCCAACAGGTCAATGTCATCTGCAAATCGTAGGTTATTAATGAGTTCTCCCTGCACTGAGATTCCAGTTCCATTATCTTGTATGTCCTGCATGACTCTTTCCAAGTAAGTAATAAATATTCTAGTTATTCTACAGTGATCAAATCTACAGCCGCCGGCTGTACAGAAACTTCCACTTCGCCACAACCAGTGTGTGCATGGAGCTTACGATGCTTCAAAGATCACCTATAGCTGTAAGCAATTCAAATGCAATGGAAAGCAGCTTTCTGCGGTGGTATGAATAGAAATGAAATGTACACCGAGAGCTATTGGCAAATTGGTCGAAATAATACGTCCCTCAGGCCGACTCTTTCCGAATTATGCACTTTTTGACCGTCGGTAGAGGGATTCGCTGCCAGCATTTGACGGCTATATTCGGTCAGTGGCGATCACTGGTCGCATAGAGGACGGCCATTAGTCAGGAAACGCTTCCTTCCATGCATTCGCCTCCAGACACTGACCAGGGAAACATTTGGTCGGATGACCAATAAATTCGAAAACCGCTCGGGCGCACTGACCACTGCCTATGCGCTGCAACGAATTACCTGATTCGGTCATTCCCGGGGCAAAGGTCATCGATGACACGCCAAGCCAAAGGTCAGAGGTCAATGCGATCTCGGGTCACGGACTCCGTTATACATGTCGGGTGTCGTATTAAAATATTCAAATTATTCTGCGGCCAAACTAATGCACAAACAAGCAATCGGTGTGTCCACTGCGTGGAGGCCGAGGAGTGGCCCAATTCGCCGCCTCGTCTGAAGTTCAATTCTCTCCTATATGATTTCAGATGGTGTCGCTTAACTTCACCGCCAAATGCAACGGTAGCTTTTGGCTTCACACGCGGCCTGCCATAAAAAGGCCATCAGTAATCTATTGGACTACAATATGGCCTCTACAGCCTAGAAGAAAAACTTCTATAACCTGCATTTTTAGTTTTATAGCTGAGACTTTAACTTTGCAGTTTTATTGGTTCATTTTCTTGATGATCTAATTTCTCTTGATTGCCTGACTTGTGAGCTTATAAAAAGAAATAAAAAAGCAAGTTCACCACTCACTGATTTCAGTAAATCAGGCCTACAAGAAGTTAACTTAAAAATCTACAAATGTTTTTCTAATCGCAGCATAATCTGGCATTAGATCTACTTACCCGGAAACTAGGCTTATCGCTACTACTCTTCACTGAATACTATGCACCATAGGCCCTGTATATATTTGGCTCTCTTCGCTGTACGGTAGCCTGTTTATAAAGCGATGTTAAAATTTTAGTGAAATCAGGTGTTTAACGACATCTTATGATTGCCAAGGCCGTTGAACTCGATCGTACCTTACCTCACAGTACTTTCAAAATACGTTTAGAAATAAAGTATAGGCTATTTATAATAAAGGGTTAGTCCCCTATATATCGTAATCATAATCATGAGATTTCTGCAGCACACAGGCTCTCACTCAAAACAAATTCGATAGGCCAGAGGTTCGGTTCAAGGTCAAGATCGAAGGGTCATGCAGTTAAACAGTCAGACGGCTATGGTGGGTGGTGTTTAGAATAATTGGCGCGGCGAGAGAGTTAAAGGAAGGAGGAGGAATCAGGATAGGATTTGTGGAAGAGTGTTTTCAGCTTTGAATGAAAGACCTGCACAGAGATTTCAAGAGGTGTTGTACTCTTATGAAGGTTGTATAAACCTTCTTCATCAGAGGCGTGGTATCACACATTAATGCCGATACAAAAAGATAAATAACTACAAAAATATGAAAATATAAGTTTGTGTATTGCAGGCTCACAGAGAGATACATAGTGTAAAAATTATATACACAAGTTCACTGCAGACTTTTATATTACGGAGCTTTTCTTCAAAAATCTTGTTCTTCCGATTTTCCAGATCGTCTTTCTCAAATGCACAGGCGTCTAACAGTGCAGCGTTCACTAGAGGGAACCCTGCCAATGAAGACCACGCAGTCTTCAGCTTAACTGTCGTCCCCAACTTTCGACCGCGAGTGGGGAGCCAAAATTCTTGCTGCATACACGTTATTATGCATTTCACATAAATTTGCATATGGTATGAACGTTTTGTACTTTTCTTTTCTTGATGCATCGCTGTAGACTTTGTCCGACAGATACTCTTTCATGCCCGCTCCAAGTGGGCCTAGGCCTACACACCGAACAGATCCCAATCGACTTAAGACTATGGACCAGTGTAGTTCAGCGGTTCAGAATATACGAGGAATTCATAATCAGAAAGCATATGATTGGTCAGGTTTGATAAAACTAATTGTATAACAAATGCAATATTGGCTTAGTATGCTGATATTTAGGTGTCTTTAGAAAAGCTCTGGCCAGTGTTTCCAACCATTTGTAGTTTGTGCAGATCTTCCTAAGTGAGGCCAATGAGGATTGAGTTACAGTAGTCAACCAGAACTAAAGCATCTGCCAGTGAGATCCAGGCAGTTTGAGGCCATTGTGATCCGATTTTACGAAAATCCAGTATGTGCAGCCCTCTTCCGACTGGGCTGCTCTCAAAGATTACAATTGAAGACTGAGGTTTCAGCTATAAGCAACTATCAACTGATGCTCTGTGTATCGAGTTAACGGCACCATCCACGTTTTAAGAATACTGTAGTTTAACATTGTGGTCATGTCTAAGTCTAATACGTACTTAAAATATTTTGGGGTTAACTGGAGGAAAGGAGGATGTCGAAACCCCTCCCTTCCCCAATCTCTCTACTGGGGCAAGAAATGAAAAATGTATGCCTTTATTCTGTGGTACTAATTATTTTAATCTTTAGAAATAAATAAGGTAAAAATCTGTAGGTCTTAAAGATCATCTAGTAGTAATAGTTCTTTAGCAAACCGCAGTTGACAAAGTTTCACTCGAAGTTCAACTATGGCAAGTGCAATCTGAAAACAGTTTATGAAGAAAAAGACAACATTTAAACTAAATTTTGGGTTGTTTTATACCAATAATTTGTCAAGTCTGCATATGACATGCTAAAAAGTTGATATCAGTCGTCCCATCATTCAATGAAGGGCAGCAAATTTGAGACATTAACTTGTCCTGTGAATTGAAATGGAAACCTGGATTATTACCTTTGAAAAAGTTTGGTAGCTGGCAAGCATTTTTTCACAAAATGAAGCACAAGTACAATTTCTTCAATTGCAGGTAAAATTTCTACAATTTTCTAATATTAAAAGTAAAACATTTACATGTTAAAGTATTTAAACTTAAGAAAACACAGCACCAAGCAATCATCATCATTCTTTTGAGAATTCCTCAAAACGGCACACAGCATTACAGAGTAAAATGAGCTAAAATTCATTCAAATTAAAAATCCTTCTCAGAAGTGCATATATGACAAAGGATAGGCACATTTATCTATTGACCACTGAACAGCAATATGCGGACAGTCGAAGGCAAACATTTCAAGGGACAAAACCAAATACACTAGCAAACAAATATTTCACACTTGAACACATTCAGGCCTACCAGATTGGAATAAGGCAGTTAACAACAAATACATTATTCACACTGCAGACAGATGGATCACACCCCACAAAGTTTGACAGTTTGTACATGCTGATCAAAATTCCAATATTAAAAACCAAATCAAATGTTTTCAGCAGATAAATTTAAGTAATATAACATACACCAGACATCCAAAAAGATAGTCTGTACATCATTGGATACAAAAAACATAGAATAACAGATCGCAAACCACTGGCCAAGTCTGTTCTCACACGTTTTATTCAGCATACACATAGCACTAAATTTATTTATCTTCATATATCCTGTAGTACTCATAATATTATTTTTACAATTAAATATTATTATCATCTATCAAACATGCTTGGTCACCTGAAGTCCACATTTTCCCCCATCCCCTTTGAAACGCTTGGTCTGATAAATGCAATGGAGTGACATTTGACTAGGAGCTGGACCAGTGTCTGCAGCCATTTCCAGAGATGAACAGGTGATTCAGTCTCCTTTCCAAAGGTTTTCCATCTCTCTTGTGTCACACCCCCACCCCCACAGTATCTGATTCAAATGACTGAGGCACTGCAACTGATCTTAGAAAGCTTTGTGCTGCTGGGGCTCTAGTTGCAGAGAATTGCTCAAAAGGAATACGATATCCTTTAGGCCCTGACACAGCGGCTGCATCATTTGCCAAGTCCTCACCAAAGCTGGTTCCTGTGTTATAAGGAGTCAGTTGAACCTTCAAGGTCTGATGGGAGGCCCCAGACGGCACAACCCTTATGTTCCTTGGGAGGGAAGAAGACGCCTTGCCCAGGATGCAACAATTATTGACAGCTTGGCAGATTCCCATCCGTCAGTAGCTGCTGAACAGGGTAGTGCTGCTGCCGCCACTGCAGCCCAAAGAAAGAAGGATAAATTAAAACATCCTGCAAATTCACTGCTTTGTTTCCTTGGCCTTCGAAACTCTTGGCCCCATCAATGAAGGTAGCATGGCATTCATCAACAGCCAGACCTTTGGCTCGAACAACTGGTGACAAGAGAGAGACTTCATTTCTCTTCCAAGACGTTGCAGTGGTCATTGAGTGCTTTAAGGCATTTGCCGTTCAAGGTACATTCTTCGAGTCATATACCACTGAAGATTGGCCATTCCAGAACAACACACAATAAACCTTTTTCAAATTCTGACGGATCCTTTCTACTCTATGCTAAAAAATAAATGAACCATTCGAAACCAAACATCTCACCAACCCAATTTTTCACTCTCAGAAACAGTTCTTACTCAAATACTAACATTATTAAAATCAGTTTGAATGCATTTCAAGTTTTGAGCATAACAAATTTATCATCTAAAAAGCTACAGTTTAAGTCACTCTGTTTCCTCTCTGTATTAATGGGACAAATATTCACCAGTAAACAAGGTTCACATTAATCTTAGTTGCAAATAATCTGTACACTAATACCATTCGCAATGAATCTACCATTTAAAATCATCAGTCAACTATGTAAAGTTAAAATAGTACCTTTCTCAAATATCTAACTGTTCTGGAAATATGAAAACATACACAACCATTTCCAGTATTACATGCAAACAGTCAGTTAAAGTCACGTGCAGTCAATATAAAAATCTAAAAATAATTCTAATAAACATCAGCAAAATGGCAAGGGAGTTTGGTCCCTTTCAAATTTTTTTTAGGCTAATTAAGCATACCAACTTCTGAAACATTTATATTTCTCATTGTCTGAACATTTGGAATAAACATCTTCAAGTAATTGTATCGCACTAAAAACTATCAAAAATATATAGCTTACCAATTAACTAAATATAACAATTTAAACTGGAATTATATCTTTATCCCAGACTCTCAAAAAACAAAATTCACACGGTCCGACGGGTAACAAAAGACATGGCTGATATCGACAAACATCATTTCAGGTGAGCAAAATCACTGAGTAGTAATTCCACCTTGATGCTTAGGTTTCTGTTTTATTTGCATCCACAAACAGAATTTAATCGTAAAAACAAATTTAGAAAGTCCTCTCTCGCTAATGTAACCAAACTGAACAAGAGCAACTTTAGTTCAACAGAGAGGGTTAACGCTAGAGGTGTAAAAAGTTTGGAAAACGGCCCGGGTACCTGAGTCCATTCCAAGTGGGTACCTGACTACCTGTCGCTCTGTCATTGCATAATAATAGATCAATCATCCAATGGGCTTAATGTGAGTCGTTATATGCACTTAGGCCCAATTCAAATTTAGTTAAGCAGTCACCTTATCCATAAAGCAAGATATCTTTCAGCCCACAATTAGTTCTGTCAACTCCCAGAGACCAAAGAAATTTGTTATTTTATATGCTTCACTGATTAACAACTCTTGACTGCAACCCAACACCTCCCACCCTACTGCTTCACAAGCCACAGAAAACTGTTTTTTTCAGTTAAGAGCCATCACTAATACAGCAATCTGCTTAAAATAATCTTTATGCTTCTTCAGCCAGTTTCAGGTTATATAATTCACAGCCTGGACTCCACCTTCGGACAGATACCCGGGCCTCCAGGTGCCTGCCAACAGGTTTAAGTCAAAGCAAGCAACCTCACAAGTTACATACTTCAGCACATGATTACAATAAGTCTCACATGATAAAAATTTAAAGAAAATTTAAAAATCATTAGGAAATGTTTACAATATTTGTACACACAAAAATACTGTGAATGTTTCTAAATATAAGAAGGTACATGTTAAAAAGGAATGTGAATCATTAAAATTAATGCTTTTTATATCTGGCACTTTTAGAATTGCAGCATTTCCAACCATTATTACTGTTGCCTCATGCCAACTATCACCTTAAATAGTGTTAACTCTTTCAAACAGATATTATAAGATTTTTGTTACGTTGTTACTTTGTGATGATGGCATCAAAGCAAATGCGGCATCAATTGATGGTGTCTGACTATGAAACCAGAAACAAGCAGAAATCCAGAGCATCATCTTCAGAGACATGCTCAAGTGCAAGGTTAAGGAGAACTACTTGCAGTTAATGTCAAGTAGAAGTAAATTTTTAATTTCACTAATGATCATGGCCTGCAAACATCTTGGTTACAAGTGCACAGTTATTGGCAATTGGAAGCCCACTAGGCGCCCTATTCTGCTTCTCATACAAACAGAAGTGATATGCAATCAAATTAACATTTCAAACAAAACATTCCTTTGATTTCCAGATCTTAAGGCACTGTTTACTTTCAGAACTAACATCAAAATGTTAAAAATATTACCTATGTACTTGACAGTTACAATAAGTACTACAATTAAAACTGAAGTACTTTAGTAGCACAACATACAAGGCCACAAAACTAACAGTGCCAAAGTTAAGCTACAGGTACTTTGAGAAATGCAAAAGAAGGCCTCAGTGTGATCCCATTAATCTGAAAATCAAGCTAAACCAACGATTACCTCATTTTGTTTTATTACTGCCTAAATAAACCACTGACATGCATGAATCATAAATTTGTACATGTCCAACAATGCTAAGGTTCCTGCAGTTTGAAACCTCAAAAGAATCTCTTTAGTAGCAGTATCTTTCTCATGTAACAATGAAGCTGACACACGAGGCCTATCATCACTCTATGCAGCTTTCTGTAAATCCTGAAATAAAAAACAAAACAACCAAATCTGTAATTTATATAAATTACAATTATAAACCACTCTTCAGTGACTGATGGTTTCACAAAATCTAAATTAAAATCCAGCCAAATATGATATAATTTACACATTACGAGTAATTATACCGGCTAATCATAAGCCTAGGATTAATCCTACACTGGTCTCTAGAACATGCGAATAGCATTATCCTTGGTGGTCTTGAATGCCAAGGGATTGACACATTGAACATGAAAAAGGCCCTGCATATACTCGTTCATTTCAGCAAAGAAGCAGAACATGCAATTGACTGAAGTGTTAAACTAAACCTTAGTAAGGGTCTTAAGTCTCCTGAAATTTCAACACTCAAGTCTGATCCCAGCCAAGGTTAATGATGAATTCAGACCCTGAAGCACATGGATCCAGTGTCTCAGATATCAAAGAGCCAACTTATCCTGAACCGAAAATCCTTCACTTTTGACATCATCTATCTGCAATTTTGTCAGTAACACTAATACTTTTCAAACTTACCGGAAAAACTCCTAAGATATAAATTACATACCAGTAGATTGGAAAGACATTCTATTTATGCTCTGAAGTAATCATAAATTTACAGCTTGCCAATTAAAGAACAGAAAAATTGAAAAAAAAAATAAACAAGTATTGCTTACATAGAAAACTACAAGACTTTAAAAAGCATGCAAAATGAGTGAAGATTTTATCAGATAAACACAGAAAAATCTTCACAACAGGAAGCACCTAGGATCATGTATAAAGAGAAACACACAAGTTTAGCACCGTTGCCTCAGAGCCCAACTACAAGCAGCACAGTAATATCTTGGCCACAAAAGGATAGCTAACTTTCACGCTGAATGGGAAGCTCAAGCTGTTCAAAACAGAGAAAGATGGGAAGCTAGGCTAATAGATGGCAGGGTAACATTTGCATTTTAAAACACAACTCTACCTGTGAATTTTCCTGAACAGCAGAGGAATGGTTTGAGTTCTCATCTAACGGCTGTAGCGACTTCATTTTCATCACTTCCTGTTGGTCCTTGTGGTCCTCGGTGATATGCAAACGAAGCATCTTATTTGTTTGAAATTTCTTCATGCAGAAGGGGCAGACAGTCGACTTTGTTGGAATTCCTTGATGCGTGCGCAGGTGAACATTCAAGTCATATTTGTACTTGTAGGTTCGTTGGCATGAGGTGCACTGGAACGGGCGATCGCTAGTGTGGACAGGCATATGTTCCTGATACTTGGACTTGAACAGGAATTTCTTGTGGCAGTGCTTGCAGCTGTATGTCTTCTGTTCACCTCCATTTTTTGAAGGCTCTGAACTCGATTCAGTTTTTACAGAGTCTGTTATGCTTTTTGTAATATGTACAACTGGAAGAGAGATGGTTGCTGCTGGCATTTCCAGCTTTGGAGACACGATATATGCACTTACACCAGAGGAAGTTGAAGCAGTGGTTACACTGAGTAGACTGTGCAGTGGCTTTTCAACAATCCTTCCATTTAATGAATAAGACAATGAAATTGGAGTTGAATGCCTTGGCAGATTTTGTGCGGATGGGGTTGAGATTCCTACCAACTTTCCCGTCTTCAGAATAGGACTGACAGATATGCTCTTCGAGAGCATAAGCTCTGGCGTCACCCCATTTTTTGCAGACAGCAAAGACTTGTGAACAGAATCTCCACAGCCTTTGTCGTCTGAAGTTTTATTATTTGAACCGGCAGCTAGTTTAATTGACAACATGTTACGTATTGCGTTCTGCACGGTGGCAGGGGGGTGGTTTGTCTGAGGTGATGCTTGCTGAGACGACTGACTCAAATCGACAACCAATGGAGTTGGTGTTGCTCGATCACCCTCATTTTCTAGGCAGACAGCTTCCAGGCTGTCAACCACTACAGAATCTTGAACTTGAGAAGTCTTTGGAGATTCATCGTTTTTTCCTTCCATGGTTGATAAGTCTTGAACCCCACTGTCAGCATTGCTACTGCTTTGTTTATCTACCCCTGTGTTTGCTGGTACAGCTTCCAGGCCACTGGTGTAGTATCCCATTCCCGGGCAGATGGGTCCTGTGCTGGCCGCAGACTCGATACCATCTTCAGACAGATTTCCATTAGAGGACTCTGCATCGAGGTTAAACCCATTTTCAGAACCATCAGTTGCACACGGCTCGTCCTTTATGGAAACTTCAAGATCGGTCTCGGCATCAACGATTCCTGACTGATTGTTGTTGTCATCACGAACAGACGGACTTTTGTTAACATCGGAACTGGCAGCTTCTTCATCTACTTCTGGTGAAAGAGCTGCCTCTTCAGTACAACCCAAGTCCACCAGACAGACATCACTTGCCAACGAGTCTAGTCTCTGCCTCTTTCTTGGGTTTTCATTAAGAACTTCTTCCATTTCCTCTGGATCTGGATATGCTCCCGGAATCTGCGTTGAAGTATGGAAAGCAGAGGTCCGGCCATGCCAAGGAGTCACGCAGATGGTTCCCTCGATAGAAAGTGGCACGATACTTCCTGTTTCTTTGCGCCAGATCTGTGCAACAGCAGCACAGATCTTCTGTCGAATTCTTTCCTTCTGAGCATCCATTATTCCTTTTCAAAACCACAGCCCACCAATCTCTCCCAATTAACTTTGTTCTCGACACATTCACATGCAATTCACCAACCTTTAATGGTTGCTGAATATTGTGAGTTGCAGCCTTATTCTACAAAATAGCCATAACACAGCAGACGTGAAAAGCTAGTTTTGTTAACATTTGACATGTATTTTCATTCTTACTAATAATCATGGTCACTCTTATTGACACTTTAGAAATTTATCTTACACAGCAACATGAATGTCCAACAGAAAACCAGATTCAGACTGGAACTAATCAGTACAAATGAATTCCTAGCAAAGTGGGCATAATTAACCAACTCCATACTATAAGCATAACAGAGCAGAATTAACTTATTAACTAGGCAGCATGACTTGAAGCAAACCATAAATTTATTAAATTATCATGCTGACAAAACAACTACACAATTTAGCTTGCCATCCATTAACCACCTAAAATTCCTAGAAGCTCAGAACTGTAAAAATGACCTCTGGCTAAGCTACAGTTGACCCCATTCACTTAAGGTTCCAACTGCAGCAAAAAAATCTGCTTCACTTAGACATAAAATAAGAATGACTTGTTCTTGGATGAACCAAACTGTGGTTCTTATCTGTCAGACCATATTCATAACTATTTTGGACCAAACCAAAAGAGATTGGGAGCAACAATAGACTGACTGTTGTAGTTAAACAATACTGGAAAAGCGTTGAAGTACTATTAAAAATGTACTAAATAATGAATAATGATACTTCTGGCACTCGGAACATAAACATTCTTCCACTCTCTTATGTTTTCCATCAAACTTCCAACTAATGATGCACATGGCTCAGTTATTAACGAGCAGACATAATGAATATGAATATTTTAAAATAATAAGACGAAGTACTGGCAACAATATTTTTATCCAAGGTAAAAATATGTCCCTGGAATAAATAAATAAATAATTAGATGATGGGCAGAAAGAATATCTACAACAAATCAAACATTATTCTAATTATAATATTTACTGCAAACACTATATATGTAAAACAAGGCATTTCAACCCCATTACATTAAAATGCAATTGCAGCTTCAGTGGTTTTAGTTAAATGTTTCCATCTTACCTACATGCAAATTTTTGAATCCCTAGAAAAATTCTTTGCCATGTAAATATACAACCAAAATTCATTTAATTATACAAAATAGTTAATATCTTAATCAACTTAGTGATATTCTAGATTGACGTCAATTGGTGTGGCAAGCACAAAATTCGCAACACAGTCAAAGACTAGCTTCAGCAACATCTAAGACCTAGTTATGAGTTCCAAGTTAATTCCATTTTAATATCCAGCAGCAGAGGGAGTTCTGGCACAAATGCCACAGCCCTGGGGGCAAACCTGCTGGGCAAGTCATGGAACCAGCAGAAAGGGGGCACTGTTCTGCCACCAATCTCACAGACAGCAAACTAACAGGAAACTGTTTACAGGACCTCTGTCAAGGGTTACAATTACGAAAATTGCCACCAGCAGCTCCTGCCAGGCAGCCACCTATATGCCACTGCCAAGCCTCGCAGTCACATGTCCAACATACCAGGCAGCCAGCCAGCCAACTTTGCCCAAGTCTACTGCTAGGGAGACATGCGGCAATACAATGAGCAGGCTGCAAAGGTCAAGGTGCAATAAAACACTGCCTCCCTCCCCTTCCAAAGCATACATGCAGGCCACTGTATTGCACTAGCCACCAGATCCAAATTAGGCAAAGACGCCAGTGTGTCAACTACACAGCCCCAGAGCCAAGCCTATGTCAAATGACTCACACTTCTGGGTATATGGAGCACACCCAAGCCACAGCTAACTCCATGGAAATGCTACTGCAATATGGAATGCAAATTTCCTGTCACTATTCAAATCTTTGCATAGTGTTCACTCTCAACGTCAGCCACCCAAAATATTTTAACATTACAATATTCCTATTACAATTTTGAAAAATTGCTGATCACACATGTGATACAAGTTACTTCAAAATGCTTGTATCACCAATCATATTAAACAGAATAAATTTATTCTAACTTTGAAACGTTTAAAGCAAATCCAGTGGGCACTGTAAACCAATACAATATCCAAAGGTTAAATTGGCTGCAGTTGGCATAAGGCAATGTTCGGGACTCTGATATATAAGAAGACCAAATAGAAAGTCTTTGTGCCAGGCAGTGTAAAATGCACAGAAGCCAAGAGTCATTGTCAGCCAAGATCTGACACCCTTTACAGATATTCGAACACTTACTCACTTAGTCTAAACTACCTGTTTTATGCTACCCATTCTTAGATCTAAAATGCTCAAAAGTGGTTTTGTGAACTGATTTATTTTCAGTTACATTTAGTTGTGCATACCTGTTGACTATACTTGCTTGTGTTTCTCAAAGAAATGGGAATATATACTGATGCAAGCAAGCCTGTAACTGTTGCAACTGACAATCTGAGACATTCAAAAGGAATCATTTAAATCAAATCCATCGGTCAAGTGTTCTTTGATATCTAGAACAACTTACTACTATAAAGTTTTACAGAAGTAACTAACTAGTGGTTGACCCGTAATATCTTACACACTTAGACCCACATTTTCACATTTAGAAGGGATGCTTTCATCATATCATTCCTTTGCACATTGCTTGACATCTTCACCATCAAATCCAATGCAGTCTTAAAATTTTGGTCAGGATGATTAAAAAATCACAGTAACTTTATACAACAATCCGTTTCTATGATATTCGTTTGATAACAACGATTACGAATAAAAATAAAATATGGCAGTTACTATTTCCGATTTAAAATCTCTGGTAAAATTAGTTCAATTAATAATAAATCCATTGGGCCATCAGCAAGAGTAAGAAATACGTGGCCACTTGTAATTTATTTTCATCTCCCGAACTCTGCAATAAAATGAGTACACTGACCGCACACAGTGGGAAGATCAGGCAGCAAAGGAGAGGACTGGTCACTGTCCCTATAAGCTGAGGCTAAGAAACATGACGGTGCTAACACTTCATGCCCATGGCTACCTCTTAGGGTTAGCTTAAGGGCTTCCTTTCCTATTTCCCATTATAAACAGAGCATAGTCTAAGGAACATGTCTTTATGTGACTGGTTCCAAATGGATCAATGATGTTAGGTAGCACAAAAGCAAAGAACACCCACATGAATCCTTGAGTTTGACTTTGAGTTCTTGTGCATAAGCAACAGACAAGCCAAACAACCTGAAAGAAAATACTGTCTAGTGCTTAGCTTTCACGCTGCAACAGATCATTCTATCTCCACTACAGCCAAAAGATCCTACAGACGCTGACAATTAACTGATAAATGATTATGTTTCCTCATCATAATAAGTCTGAAGCATATGCTCATGGTTTCATTGTTTTGCAGGTAGCACACAAAGTAAAACATTCCACAGGCTCAATATCCAAACCACGTGAAGAACATGTTCTGGGAAATATTTATGGTATAGCAGTCGTATTCAGGCTACATGTAAAATGGCTCACTCTCGTAGACTAAATAGTCACAGATTAAGGTTGCATGTGTCTCAAACTGTTTTCGTGATCAGTGCCTTTCTTTCTGCTTGACCACTGGAACTCACATCATTGCAAACAATGAAGGATTCATAACTCCTCAGCCAAAGTTAAAACAAAAGCTTCTAAATATCAACACAGCATCCCACACTGCATTCCTTATATCCGCTTCCTACTGGGTCCAGTTGAAACCCGTAGTTCACAAGGAACTGCTTTTTCAACCAGCCTTAATTTGTTGCTCATCCCTGAAACTACATGTACCATTTATAGTTTTACAGAAGGCAAGAAATTTATTCCTAAGAATTGGACATAAACGCATATTAGAATTAAGTACATGTTATATCACATTTCAAGCCCACGCTGGAATGACGTGTGCTAGGGAATATGTGCTTTATCATTACGGCTGACTAACACTGAAAGCCTAATACACTGCAAATGTAAATCAAAAAAAAAATAATTGTATGCATTTACTGCAGTCAAATCTCAAGGCTACAGGTAAATAATGCTTGCAAAGACAGACTTATCAGCCAAATTTATCTCTGTTCCAGGCTTAACCATCATACCAACAAATATTGCACCTAATCAATGTACAATAGGTCTCTTTTTGACCCTTGTACAGTCAAAACAGTGTTGGGTTCTATAGCACTCTCGGTTGCTGGTCCACGGCTTTGGAATTCACTGCCAAGTTCTGTTCATTCTGTCACTTCTTTGATGTCGTTCAGATCTAAGCTAAATACACATCTTTTCCGATTTATTTACCCACCGCAGCCTACTTCTTGCTTCTCTGAGCTGTAGGAATTCGACATGGCTTCTTCAATGGATTATCATTTTGTTTACAAATTCACTTGAAGTGACCAATGATTGATGCCTAGGGCATTATGATAACTGCACAACAGAAGTCATTAGATTAGATTAGATTTAGCACTGTTCCATTAATGTTTCAACATTCATTTACAAATGGGAAATATGCTTTTTATCTTTATGACCTCAAGAAATTAATCAGCTTATGCATCAACCGTAAATGGTAAAAAATCCTATGCATATCATCACAAACTATCAATCCTGCTAAACTTCTGCAATACTATGTCCTATGCTCTTTGGTGGATTGACCAAAGTTTTGGAATTAATTTGCTGCCTGCTATTGTCGGCTCTATTATCGTTCAGGACTGGATTCATAACTCATCTGTTCTATGTATTGTGCACTTAACATTTCTTTCAGTAGAACCTTGGTTTGGCGCCTGCCTGTGGCTGATCACTATACATAACATTGTGGCTGCCCAGACTGTGAGACACTAGAGTGCTCATCCTCTACACAGTGATTCTCCAATAATTAAGTAAGGAAAGTGTTAAGCATACAACATTATTTGAGACAATGTTCTCACAACTAAATGTGCTTCACCAGATGAACTCCTGCAGAAAAAATGGAACTTGTGCCACACTGTCTTTTCAAAGTGAGTTTGGCATGCGTACACGTTCTCCATGTTTTGTGTGTACTGCATCACTGTGCAGATGTACAAAGTTCATGCCCAACAGAATGTATAAATATGCTGTTTCCCAAGTTTTCTAGAATGGCAAAGCGCATTTCAACATCTGATCACTCACTTACTTACTTATTTATTTATTGGAGCATCGCTGCATGGAGCTTGCAGTGTTCTATGCTCTTGCAATCTGGGGCAGCCATTTTGTCTATACAGGGTTGGCCACGGGCATTTTGTTCGTAAACCAAGATTCCACCTTTCTTTCAAGTCAAAAACCAAAGACAGGCCTATTCTACAACAATCACTGGAGCAGTCAATCATCATTTCCAATGTTGTTTTTTGGAAGACTTTTTAAACTGAAATTATAATTACAAGTGTGAACTGCATTAATGAAAGCAAAAATCTCTTCAAGCTTTGATTTCAATTTCCACCCTTCGATCTGAGGTGAGAGATAATTATGCTTTATCATTAAGAACTTAAGTGAAAAGTTTGAAATCCTGGAACAAGCTACATGTTCCATTACAGACAGCTAAACATTTCTCAACAGGCATGACATGACTACTTCTTTCCGTTCAGGCAACAGTTCAATAACAATCCGCAGTATAGTCTTATGCACCGCATTTCCCTTGATTTGTTGCATTTAACAGATGAAAACCGCGAATACCAATCTCGTCTCACATGTCAACGGCCTTAACATCTACGTCTGCGGTCATGAAATGTTCCGCGTGCAGAGCGCGTGCGCTGCTAACGGATGAGGGCCCACATAGCACGTTTCAAATTGTACTAGGATATCACAGGCACACATCATGGCGGCTATAGATAACTTCCACGAACAGATTCTAGCTCATCCGCCCGCCCATTCGCTCATTTATCTACGCCAAAAGCCGCCATTTTCAGTCGGCAGAATTTCGTAAACAACAACTCACCGGCTTGGGATGAACCGACAGCTATGCTTCAACCTGGATTCTCGACATTTTGTCTGGGGACGACGGAAGTGGAGAGACAGAGAGGATCCACTCGCTCAGAGCATGTCCCCCACAGGTAGAGGCCACTGTGCTACTTGGCAAGTGCCCGTGCTCTCATTGGCTGCCTTTGCAGGCGCCGCATTTCGGGGCAACGGAAGAAGTTGTCGTACCATGAATAATAATTATGCAGATCAGCCACCATTTTAGATGTCCAACGTTATTATTTTTACTTCTTTAATGGCACACAAAGACATATTTAGTTTCCATATTGTGTAGGATTCGCGCATTATTTTGAAGAATTGTGCAAATTTTGACCTATTACAATTAGTGTCAGTTCTGGAAGTGACGCCACCGATCTTAAAGTTTAAACTCGAAGATCTTTGGTGACCATCTCATTTAGCAAGCAACTTAGCACTGTTCACGTTCAAAAAATTATTAGTATAGAAGTTTAAATGATTTTTGCGCGTCAACACTCGTGAACCCACGCGTACACATTGATGTAATTAATACAATAAGTTTTCTGTGCTTGAAACTGACAAGTGACAATCTACATACTGAAATGTAGATTAGGAGTTCCAGTTGTGCCTTCAATGTCACCTGAAGTATACTTCCAGTGTCTATTATGTAGCACAATAAAATTTTAATGTTATAAATTTAGCTCATAAAGCGATCTCTATACTTTCGTTATAGCCGTTCTAAAAATATTGCGTTCGAGAAAAAGTGTGAACCACTTTCCGATTTGTGTGAAGCTTTTAGCTTACTGTGGTGATTTAGGTTTGAACTTATATCGGTTAAGGTAGAAGTTTTACATTTCTGTTTTTGGGATTTTCAATCAGTATCATTTTAAAAATACACTTTAACCAAATTATCGTGAAGTTAGTATGCGTCACAGACTTCAGATTCTTGTGGGGTAGTGCATCAGTCTAACGTACTTCCAATAGCTTCTGTAGCGCCACCTTGGTAACCCAGGGTATCAGTAATTGAAACCCAAAGACCAGTTATGAAGAGAGGTAAGGGAATATTTAACACACTTTACTGCTAATCTATGCATAATATGCAAGGCACATTAGGCCTATGTATGTGTGGATGCTGTTGTTCCGTTTCAAGAAGACGTAGCGTATTGTGAATGTTATTTATGGACACAGCGTGGATTACGTAGAGAGAATTGGACTCAAAGCTTGACCTAGTGAGCCCTACTCCCAAAGCACATCTTAAAGCAGCATTTTAAAAGAGATTCTTAGAGAGTTGCATGTATATGGAAGATGGAGTAAAAAGTAAAGGAAGGTATAACTTCATTTGGCATCTTTTGCTATGGCAATGCGTGTTTCTTAAAGCCAGTGAATACCAGATACAATTTTTCCTCTGAGCTGTGCGAATGTGCACATGTGTGTGCACGGCTTTTGAGGAAAGCACACTCAGCCATTTTCTGCTTATGCACAAACTGTTTTCATCAGTGTTCATTTCATTTCAAAGTTATTTAGCTCAATGTTACATATACTAGCTTATTTAACCTACTATGTTCAAAAGGCCAAAACAGGGTTCCCTGCCACATTTTGCAAAACCATATGGCATACCAGCCAAGCTTGTGAAGCGTCCACCAAGATGTACGCATGTGCACATGTGTGCACATATTCATCTGGCCCACATAACTAAAACGCATAACTAACACTGGGCTACTGAGGTAACCTCCAGTTCCCACAGATGTGCACACGCTTTGCACATTATGAACGTGGCTTTCTAAACTCTTAACTACAGACTGTACAAGTACATGATGGATACTTCATGATACAGAGGCCTAAGGCTGACTGGTACCTCTTCTTTGAGTGTACTGCACTGTTGTAAAAAAACAGGCGACTGAAAATAGCTACCCATGTACAGTACAACTACTGTGTGAAGTTTGTAGCAAATCCTTTGTATCATGTTGAACTAACTGGTTTTAATGGAGTTCTTGAGGAGTTAGCTGACCTTTATAAAATTGTCCAGAAAAGCTGTTTGATGATGGTTGAAGTACATCAGTTAGTGAAACAAAAAATTGCCACATGAGCTCACACAGCCTTATGTAATGCCTACACTGGAGTGATGATGTTAAAGAGCTGTTAAACAAATATGAAGACATTGACACAGCCGCTGTAGTCAAGTTAATAGAGCCAGTCTGCAACAACTTGAACTACAGCTGCCTAGAGGATGAGTTGCTAGCATGGAAAATGTTTTAGTTATGCGTTTGGCAGACACACAGAGCTGTGGTGCTGGACAGACCAAGATTGCTATATTGGCATTAATGTATTGTAAGCTACTTGATGAAACTGTGGACAAATTTAAGGAACAGGCTTACAAACAGTAATGTGATTTTGTATATATTGTGATTGTGAAATTTAAGACAGGAATGATCAAACCATTTGATGATGTAGTGTCCTACATCCTGCAGGAGAATGAAGAACTAATTGCAGAGTTTCTCAGAGATCTAGGGATTAAAGATTTTTGAAGATGGCTAAATTGTGTGGCCAAACTATGGATCTAACTAGAGATATGTATTCTAATGAGGAGTTAAAAAAACTTCCAAACTATTCTGCAAACCAAATGCAAACTTAAGCATACAGTTTGCTTAGGAGAGGCAAAACATAACGCTGGGCTGAGTTACTCTAAAAGAATTAACAGAATTTGGAAATTTAGTGGATGACGACCAATGAATGATGCAGATGTCTAATCGTCTTATGCAATTAGGTAATAAAAGGAACTAATACACGGCCAATGATGAGTCATTCCAGGATAGGACATGTATAGTCTGTGCTAATAAACTTCACGTGGACTCTTAGGTTGACTCTGAATTTCACGCATTCTTTTGCAGTATGAGTTTTAAGGGCTTTTATAACTTAAATTTATATTTTTAAAACGTTGTAATGATTTACTGAATACTTAGCATTTTTATTTATGCACTTTTGTAATTATGTTTTATTAAATGAAGTCAATAGGTCTACAGTGAGAAGGAAGCCATAAATGCATATAAGAAAAATATAGATGTATATGGTTGTACATAATATGTAGTTTCAAAGATTTTCAGTGTAATTCATTAGCACACGTTTCATTTACATGTGGTTCTGATGGCTTGACTCATGTCAGGCATTTGTTACCAGACTTTTACTATACTTTCATCAGAGTTTGACAGCATATTACAGAAATTGATAAGAAGCTTTTTGATTTTGAGCACAAGTGAAGAACCAGAGACATTTTCTGAATTGCAGAAATGAATGCTGAAGACCGTTCAACTGGTGATGATAGCGATGAGGAGGTGGTACAGATGGTGCCACCGAAACGACGTATGCGGGTCGCTCCTTCCAAACCTCCTGTCGACTTTGCAGCAGAGATGAGCACAAGTGAAGAGGAGTCAGATGAATGCACTGCTTCAGACGAATCGAGTCCAACTGATGAAAGCAGTGCTTCAGAAACTGAGTAAGACTTAGGAAACGACATAGAGTGAGCGAGATGTGGTATAAAGCATGGCATAAAACATGGAATAAAAAGAATAAGGCTTGAGTCAGAGATGGTATATCAGATGAATGGTGATGGTCTTGTCTTTGCTGCATGGTGTGTTTTGTAAATGAGAGAGATCATGATTGGCATCAGTTCCGATGGCTCTTGTAAAAACTAGGCTTTTGGTTCCTGCTCTGGAACTTCAGCATAAGGTGTATTGCAGCCTTGCCCAAGCATCAGAGTTTCTTAGATTTCTAGACTAAGTGTCATCTGATTTACTAATGTGCTAATTGAGTATATAACTTGGTGTAAAAAATGAAATGCACAGTAGGAGTTAAGTACCAAATCTTGAAGTATATTTGAATGATGTTAGTAGTTTCATTCACTTGTTTGTAGCGCCATCTACCTGGACTACAATGCTACAACTCCACTTGACCGTGAAGTTCTTGCGACCATTAACCAGGTGCTTCGCGTTGCTTGGGGCAACCCAAGTAGCTCTCATGATGCAGGTAAGAAAGCATCTTAATTTATCACAGCTCACCATTTTCTGTTTTATACTGCCCTCTCTTTTCTGGTTTTATCAGTGCCATATTAAGGCATGCAATGATTGCTGTAATTTCTGTCAGATCAATTTCTGTCAATCAAAGCACTGTAATAGCACTTGGTTAAGTGGCTTTCTTCTAGGTTCACAGCGGTCGGCCAGAGTTTCTCTAAATCATCTTTCTGAAGTTTGGCATTACCATATTCTCACTTGCACTTGGAGTGACTACACATAAAGTGCAAGTCATTTGCATTTTAGGAAAATTGTCTGCACAGCTATATGGATTGCTCATCCATAATTGTGTTTGTTCCTGGTGTAAAGCTTGTGTTTGTTTGTAATTGTAATTGTATTCAGCAACTGTATAGTGCCACTTCAAAAAACCTATTCAAGGGCTTTCTCTGCACTAGCCTAACTGATGTTATTTCATTAAGAATAGAAAATTAATAAGCAAATGGTGCTTAGATAGCTAGAAGCGTTACCCATGGATGGCTGGCTCCAATGCACACGCAGAACCAAATCGCTGAAATCCCAACTGCAGTTGACAGATGACAGGATTTTCAGAGTTTGTGAACCACACTGCATTGAAGATAAGAAACACCAATAGGTGATGTGATCTGCTGCTGAAGGCACATGATTGTCTCACTGCCTAGCAGTCCCTTATAGATGAAAGATGACGTAGCATCTGGATATCCCTTGAACCACTTGATCTATGCAGGACAGGCATTCTTGGCCGCTGGCCGGTGGGTCGTAGAGCACTTTGTGGTTGATGGTTGATGCAGTTAAAGTCCAAACATTCCAGATTTATTGACCACTTTTAGACGAATAACACTAGCCAACATATAATTTGTTGCCTCAAATGTTAGAACTGTTTCTGGGTATATTTGACCTGCTGATTCCAGAAAAGGCACCAGTTTTCTCCCAGCAGGTCTAGTTTTCGAGATATTGAACATTATGCCATATACCAGTCCTTGCCTCTGCTCGCCCATAAAACATAAGGCTATAGCTATAATTATGTAGTGCTCAATTTATTATGTGATACACTAAATAAACATAATAATACAAATACTTAAAAGAAAATGGTAGTACCTGAAACTGTACTTATATGATACCAAACAGAACAAGTTTGTTATAAAAATTTCAAGTCATTCGACACCGAAGAAGCTCCTTTTGTACGATTTCCGAGTGTGGCATCTGCGGAACAATCGCGCATAATATTCCAGCAATAGTCTGCCATCATGTGTGCATCCCATCTTCCTTGATATCGATTTTCCATTGTTTTGATGTCTTGGTGAAATCTTTCACCTTGCTCTTCGCTGAAGTCACCAAGATTCTCTGGAAAGCGATCTAAGTGACTGTGGAGATAATGGACTTTAATGCTCATGTTGCAGCCAAGCTTGTTGAAATGAAGAAGCATATCCTCTACTAGTTGTGCATAATTGTCTGCCTTCTTGTTGCCAAGAAAATTTTTAGTTACAAGAACAAAGGAAGACCAGGCACAAGATTCGATTTCATTCATTGATGGTATGAAAAGTGGGTCATTCATAAGTTGCCTGATCTGTGGACCATCGAAGATTCCAGCCTTCAATTTTTCCATTGTAATTCCTGGTAACTTGTGTACAATGTATTCGAAGCATGAACCTTCTTTATTCAAAGCCCTGACAAATTGTTTCATCAGGCCTAGCTTTATATGTAGTGGTGGCAGTATGATCCTATCTCGTGCCACCAAAGATTCTTTGATTACATTTTGAGCTCCAACCACCATGTCTTTCCTCGAAGGCCAATCTTTTCTTGTCCAATGTTCATGCTTGGCTCTACTGTCCCAAAGACACAAAAAGCAGGGATACTTTGTGTAGCCACTTTGTTGACCAAGGAGGAAATTTACCATCTTCAAGTCTACACAAATTACCCATTGATGTTCTTTGTATTTTATCTTTTCCAGTACTAAAGAGATGGCATTGTACTCTTCTTTCATCCTGGTGGAGTGACCGATTGGAATAGAACCAAATTTGTTGCCGTTATTTAAAAGCACACATTTCAGACTACGTTTTGAACTGTCGATAAAAAGACGCCACTCATCTGGGCTGTAATCCGACAGACCAATTTTCTTCAATAAGTTGCTGATGTCATTACAGAATACTAGGTTGTTGTCTTCGGTAAAGAATGGCAGCAAATCCTTTTCTCTGTTTCTATGAATTGTAATTTTCGTTCCAGGCTGAAGTGCATTCTTTTCCTTTAGTCTGGACGCAAGCAATTCAGAGGACTCTTTGGAAAGATTTAAGTCCCTGATCAGATCACTCAACTCTTTTTGGTCAAAACGTTCACTGTGTGAAGTTGATTGGAAATCACTGTCACTGCCCCCACTTTCTTCACTTTCGTCATCTTGTCCGATATTGGACATGCAAGTGTCATCGTCTGAGAGCTGAGGTAGTTCGCGAAAAGGTGGAACTGGTACAATATCCGAATGCGGAACAGGTCTCCTGGCTGAAGGTATATCAGGGTAAGACAACTTGTGACGAGTATTTAGATTGATGCCTATGATATTAACCATACAAAAGTAACAGTCGTCGAAGTGGTTTATCTGTTCCCTCCAAACCATCGGTACACCAAATTTCAGGCAGCTTCTCTTTCCAGTTGTCCAGTGGCGCAATTGTTCAATACAAGTTTTGCATACTGTATGAGGAGCCCATTGCTTATCTTGATCTCCAAGTTTGACACCAAAATAACCTACATATGCTCTTTTTACAAACTTAGAAATCGGTTTCCTGTTTGCTTTTAGTGTGTATTCCCCACAAATGTAGCAGAATATGTCTGGATGGTTAATGCAGCTCCGTCTGGAAGTAGCCATAACCTTAAGGATGTTCGCATCTGAGGAATTAAGTGACTAACCTAAAAAATAGTAAGAACATGTAGTTATTTAATGTTCACATCCACAGATTGTTCTTGCGACCAACTCTTAATATGCCCTAAGATGACTGCGGCTGCTCTAGCTTTCAGGAGGCGGTTTATATAGGCTATAAATGCTGACTTCAGCATAATCTATTTACATAGTTCGAAACCATGAAACGCTGTATAAGCACAAATAAATTCTGAATGAGGCCATGAATTTAGTGCTGAGTAAGCTGTAGGCTACGGAATAGTTATTTTGTTGAATCAGCAATATCTCAGCACGCGGCAAGATATGCTGATTTTACATTATAAGGATGTAGGCATTATATGAATCAGCAAGAATTATAATTAGCCATAAATAAAGCTTATTATGACATTATAGTTTTGTCAAAGACATCGTTTAAAGAGTGGACTGGGTTTTCTTTCCAAAATCGACGATATCTGAGAAACTAGACCTGATGCACTCAATCCAATGACATTTTCTGAATCAGCGCCCAAAATTACCCCAAGAACAGGTCTAAAACCGAAGGCAACAAGAAAAAAATTTTTTTCTGTTGGCCAGTGTAATCCTTTGAAATGAGATGAAAGGCAGACCATTGAGCATTGTGGTTGCAGACATGCACAGATGATCATCTGTGTATATAATTGGACATTTTTTTAGCAACTTTTATGGACTTCTGAGAAACACTGTCAACATGGGCATCCATGGAATCAAATTAGGAACACCTTCATATAGAAAGAGAATGTAATCTGAGCTGAGTCGGTTTAACAGTGTGTACACTCAAAGGAAACCTGCTCCGGAAAGATGAACCAATAAACTAGATTGCATGTTCTTGAATGGGAACAAGGGACCTGGAAATTTACATGGGCACTTGAGAACAGCGATTTGATGTGTCCAGCAAGCACATGTGGTAAGTAGCTCAGCTAAAGCCTTTCCTATTTACTGTATAGTTTGAATAGTCTATTGGTGTGTTGCAGGGGTCAAGGCAAAGGCTGTGATCAAAGAGTCTCGAGATCAGGTTGCCAAGATGATTGGAGCTTCATCAGAAGGTAACTGTGGACTACCCCTGTTCTTGCTAACTCAGTTTATAAACAAGAAGTACCTGAGATTAGGTTAGACAGAGTAACTGCAGATTTATTGCTTTTCATCAGTTACCAGTAATCCTTGAAAGTGCAGGCACAACAACTGCAATCCAACTTCTGTTCACTCAGTTTCTTTATAGAGAGCTTGGATTTCAACTCCAGATAGAACATTAGCAGCACAATTTTGCTCTGAGAGGATACATTCCTCAATTATGTCGGTTGACAGCATGAAAGTCAGTAGCTTTTCTAGGGCCTTGTACTAAATTTGAGTTTGAGGGTTCATTTACTAACAGTGTTCGACTGTAGGTGCTATAAAGATTTGGTAACATGGTAACATTATCTTATTTTGTATTAGTAAATTTAGATTAAGTTTCTTTGGCTTAGTTATCAGAAACAGACAGTGAGGCCTACAAAGAGTAAATAGTTGTATGTTAGCCTATGCTGAGCTCTGAGAACTCTTGCATCACTTACTTTACTTATTAACTTATGCTGCTTTTTGAGGTGTGATTGTTATAGGGTTGTAAGGTTTGGCGAATTGAAAAGGAATGTTGATACCTGTTTTCATTTCTGAAGAAATCATCTTCACCTCTGGTGGAACTGAATCCAACAACCTTGTCCTGAACTCGGCTGTAGAGTACTTCTGGACGTCTCGAGGTAGAACGGCCTTTGATTCTCTTGTAGCGGGAAATTCTGTTAGGCCGCACATCATTTCTTCGAATCTGGAGCACGACTCCATCAAATTGGTCCTGGAACACTTCCAGAAGCAGGGTAAAGCTGGTAAGCATCATTATTTTTCATCATTAGTTAACTTGTTAACATTCAATTTTGGTTTATATTCAATTTTTATTTAAAGTGTTTTTCAGTTTTATTTTAATTTTTGTTAATTTCAGTTTTCTCTTTTAATTTATTTGTATTTTATTCTGAATTAATTTTGGGAAACTTTTCAATTTAAATGTGCATTTGGTTTTGCATAGTTTCAAGTTTTATTTCTGCTTGAATCAAATTTCAATTTATTTTCATTTCTACTTTCATCTGAGTTCAACTCTGGGGTAATTTAGTTTTGTTTCATTATGAAAGTACTGGTCTGGTACAAGAGAGATGTCTTGCTGCTAGTTCTGTTGGTTCTGAGTTCTGTCAGCTTCTGTTTCTTCTTAAACAGAAGTGACGTTTGTTCCGGCATCTACTGAAACCGGTCGTGTGGAAACGAGTGACCTCACCTCAGCCATCCAACCTTTTACCTGTCTCGTGACTGTTATGCTTGCCAACAATGAAACAGGAATCATTCAGGTCTCAGATGGCTATCTTTGTTATTTAATTTGTATTTCCAAATACATGTAGTTATGTGTAAACTTTCACTGGGTGTGTAGACATTATTCAGTTAAATCCATCCCCTAGCACCTTGCTTCGAGGTAGCACTTGGAGTATGGAACATCTAATTATAAATTTAATTATTGTACCAGGAGTGTTATCCATGATAAAGAAATGTAGTTTATCCAGCTTAAGAGAAGACAAAACAATGTGAAATGGTGAGTTTGCATCAATCATTGAGTGACATTGCAACAGCAAAAATGGCAACTGGTCATCCACAAAGGCCATAGCTCAAGCTGGTGGCAGACGATCCAACTTGCTTGACTTTGATGGTAATAACAGTAGTGGCTGGCTTGGCAGAATAACTGACTGAGTCGACCTTTTATACATAATTAAGCTTCTTGTAGTCTGCAGGTTGACTAGTGGTTCAGTTGATCTTCCTAAATGTAGCAGCTGAGAATATGAAAGAGCAAAGAGCAGGATGGTTGTTGATTCTAATCATCCTGTTCCATGACTGTGATTCCCAGTGATTATGGAACATGTAGTAACTGATACAGCACAGTCCTTAGCTATGCACATTTTTGAACGTTAAAACAATTGTGTTTATTGACCCTTAATGTAGTCTGAGAAATCTATATGTGGAATTTTTCAGCCAGTTTCAGAGATTGGTGCCTGCTTATCAACTGTTAACAAAGATAGAGCAATATCTGGATTACCAGCAATACTTTTCCACACAGATGCAGCACAGGCCATTGGAAAGATTCCAGTGGATGTCACTCGATTGTCGGTTGACTACCTGACAGTTGTCGGCCACAAGGTATGGTTGGCCATCATATCATCACTGTCGTCATCATCATTCTCTCTCAACTCCTTGCTTCTAGGTAGCACCAAGAGTTTGTAACCGAATCTTTCTGCATGTTTTTGAATTGAATTACCAGCAGTGCATTCAGCTTCACTGCTTACAGAATAAAACCACCAAATACTGCATACATTAATGCTTTAATAAGACAGAATACAACCACCAAAGTGCCTATGTCGATGTCATTGACAGTATTTTTTAGAGTTCTATGCTATGGTTAATTTCTATACCAGTACAGCATTTTCATGCATATAACTTGATATTATGTGCGTTTTTTTCTACCATCGTCCCTCACTTATGCTGTGTCTTTAGGCCCATTATACTAGTTTTCTACAGCATGTGGTACTGGCATGCACACTGCCAACATACATAATTTTAGACTAAATTTTATTTTCAAACAGGGCAGTTGCAAGATTTTACACCAATATAAATATTGCCAAACCTACTGATATTGTGAAATTTGTTTTTGGATAGGGCAACAAAACATGGAATGTCTCACTTTTTGGCCTCAAAACCAGTGATAAGTTTATGCATGGAGATGAAATCGTCTCTGTAGATGATAATATATGGTGTAGAGTTTTGTGGAAATATATTTGTAGTTATGTGCTTCATTACATATTTGTGTTGAAGTTCTATGGACCTCGAATTGGAGCACTATACATAAAACAGTTGGGCAAGGAGACTGGTGCACCGCTTTATCCAATGTTCTTTGGAGGTGGGCAGGAACGAAACTATCGATCTGGGTAAGTTATTTTATGTATGACCTTGCCTTAGGATTACTCACAGTGTTGCTGTGTAGTTGGTCTTATGGCTAAAATAAAGTGCAATTATGGCTTATTTGCTACTCAAAAAACATTTTCAACTTATCTTAAGTTAGAGCTTTTTAGATCAGTTAGCGATGTTTTAGCATTTTTGTGAAGTTGTTAAAAGTTAGTTATATAAATAGTGAGGTACATACATACATACATACGTGCATCATACATACATACATACATACATACATGCATGCATGCATACATACGTACATACTTATCTATCAGCAACAGTTGTCAGCTTTGCAGTCCTGAGATTGAAAGATCTTTTAGCATTTAAGGACAACAGGACAATGACATTTTTGTGTGTAATGTTAAAGAAATTTGTAATGTGCATGAAATCACACAACATTGTGAATCGGGGCAGGAACTAGTCAGCCACCAGATGGTAGTCCAGTAGGTTGTCATGTGAGTGAGTTTTTATGAAGGAAGAAAGAGAACTTGAGCTTGAGGGAGAGATTGGCAGGTGATTTCCATTCCTTGGGCCAGGATGTGGAACGCTTGAGAGCCAATGGTACTCGTGCACCGTGATTGGCTTGAAGATCCATGCCTAGGAGCATAGCTGCAGGGAGGAGATTTATGGAGAAAGTAGTGGTTAAAGGTAAAGAATGCTTTTGCTAAGATTCTTACAGCTTAAAGCTGATGTGGTGTAGCTGACAAAAATGTGTTGAGGAATTTGTTCTAGGTGAAAATTGGTATGCAGCAGTTGATGTCTATAGAAGTTGTGACAGTCTTAATTAAAAACCCTGGTAGTTCCATGTGTAGCTGAATAATTAATATGTTTGCTAAACAACACTTAGAATTGTTTTTATCTGTTTTAGATGTTGTTATCTGTTTTAGCTATTAAAATCTCATGCATAGTTATTTGTGTTTGTTTTGCTTTTAAATTTCAGAACTGAAAATACAGGAATGATTGCTGGGCTAGGAAAGGTAAGGCAGAAGCTTACATGTCCCCATATATGGAGCATGAATCATCACAATAGTCTTTTCAAGGACAGCTAACAAGGGTTAAATTATTGCACCATGCAGCCCAAGTCATGTAACAACTTGAATGCATGTAATGTTAACAGATATTTATACGGAACCTTTGTTAGGGCCCTCAAAATGTTGTGATAAATAAGTACGTGTTATACAAATGCAGTATATCATTCTAGTATAAGCTTGTTACCATTTGGTCTGAATAAGCCCATCTCTTGCTGGTATGTCATTCTAGTGAATGGCGGGTTAAGACGGCCATGATGAAACTCAGTATAGGTGATTTATACAAGTCTTAGTGTGGCTAGAAAGGTCAAAGACATAGGCTATCTGTTGTGAAGGCGCTTGCAATGTAACCTGCTACCAGACCATTTTGTTCAGTTACTTTGAAAGGCCACCCTGCTGTCTTGTTATTACAAAAGGGATTGTGATTTATTACCAGACAATTTATGTTTCTGGCTACATTAACATCTGCTCATTCCAGACATTATTTTGAAGGCATTTTACTAAACGTTTGTTGCCTCTAGTCATAACAAGCATCTCACCCTCCTCTGACACCTAGATTAATTGAATGACGGTTGTCAAATTGTCCAATTGGTTGTTGCTATGCATTTATAGATGTATAGTATGTATACGGGTGTTCAGCACCTTTTAAGAACTTTACAGAAGCCCTACACCACTGTTTCTATAAAAGTGTTTGCAGTTTAACTAAAGAATCATGTAGCACCTTTTGATAAAGATACTAATAGATATGCATCGGCCTTGTGTCGTCTGTCTTGATTTAGGCATGTGAGCTTGTAACTAGGAACATTGAGAGATACGAACAACACATGAGGACAGTTCGAGATCATCTGGAGAGGCAGCTGGAGGTAAACGACAGGTCGCTTGGACATTAATGCATGCCCACTACTTACTCAGGTTCTGGATTTTCCGCCCAAATAATTTATGTAGCTCTGTGTTTACGCTACAGTCTTCCGCATTCTGGTGGTGTACAATTGTAATTGTAATTTGAGATTTATAAAGCACCTCGACTGCATATGTTTTAATTTCATTCAGGTATTTTCATGACATGATTGGTATTCAGCCATGTAATTAATAGCTTTTCCAACATCTTTGTTCATTGTGTTAACAAAGGCTGCACTGCTAATAAAATGGCTCTAAAATGTGCTTGGTTTGCCAAATCCATTTATCACTGCTTTGTTTTTTAACCCTTTAAAACAACAATGATTTCTATGACAAGTAGTTTGGCTGACTAACTAGACTGGTGATGAAGATGTTGACTGTGCTGACAAGCAGATGGTGCCTTTGGTGAAGATGATGCTGATAATCACAAGTGATCATGACAGTAATAATATTGTAAAACTATTATATATATAACATGACAATAGCAGAAAGTAATAGTAGTTGTAGTAATGTAATGGTGTATGTTTGTTTGTTTGTTTGCTTACAGTCAACATTTCCAAATGCTATTCATATCAATGGAAAGCTGAATGGGAGTGAACGAATTCCAAACACATGTAACGTTTCCATTTTAGGACATGGTTTTGAAGGTACAGAGGTTGAATTCTGCTCAAAATGCCTGTTGTCATTTAAAGTTGTCTCAACGGTCATTTTCAGTTTGAATAATGCATTTGTGTTTCCTAAAGTCAGCTGAGAGTCTCGTTTATGATAAAAATTCAAGTTTGTCCTGTTAGTTTAAGTCAAAAACTATTTTATTTTTTAATTTAGGTAAAACTGATTTTGTTAACATTACTAATTTTTTTGGTTAAGAAATTAGCTTATCTTGACTTTTTCGTTATGTAAATGTTGCTTCAGCAAGGATGATGACCTGGGAATAAAAATGGTGATTAATGGCACAGTGTCGCCAGATTGAGCCAATTATTTTCTGTTAATTTATTAATGTTGAATACAATGTTGTTAATTTTGTGTGTAATTTAAGGTCATAAGATTTTGTCACGTGCCAAAAAAGTTCAAGCTAGTGTTGGTGCAGCCTGTCACTCGGATGCTGTCTCGAGGTGAAATATGGTGCTTTATGTCTATTAGTCTGAATTGGAATTATTTTTATGTAATGTTTTCTAGATTTTTAAACGGTGTTAAACAATGTTATTTGTGATCATACATGTAGGGTCCTAACTGAAAATTTGTCATAAATTAATCTCATGCAGTTTGCATTTAAAATTATTGATTATACATTTTTTGTTTACCTGTTGGAAATTAAGAAGCATGAGAAGTGTGGCGTGGTGGTTTACTGGCAATTCATATTCATTAGCCTTCCATTATCCAGTCAAGACCCCATTTAGATCTTGGAATTTTGGAAATTCTTCAGTCAGAAAGTATCAACAGTTAATCAGTTACTTGTATTGAGGGATTGCTGTTTCACAGTGGCCATTGGGCTTGCCTCTGACATTGGTGACTGCAAATTCTTATTCCAGTTCTGCTTTAAATGATCTATTTTCTTTATTTTTATTTTTTACTGATAAAAATCTTGTTTAGGACAGGCTGATTTCATAATTTTACTTTGTTTAACAATAAACTGCAGCAGACAAAGAACAGAAAATGTGGCTACATCATTTAAAAAAGCCTAAATTCATTCACTTCAGTGAGTAACTGAATTCTGCTTTGGTCTTACTGAGTTGGACTTTGACTTCTGCTGGCTCAGGACTTGGGCTTATACCTATTCTTTGGTATGCTGATGTTTTTTCCTGTTTATAGTTGATGTGGATGCACAGTGTATATCTTGACTGAACGAACGGTTTGGGTTTTGTTTCAACAGAGCCTCTCCCATTCTTCTGTCTATTGGGATTCCTGAGGATGTAGCCATTAATGCCATTCGACTCAGCATCGGTCGACTATCGACTCTACAGGAAGTGGAGAAAGTTGTCAAGGACCTCAAATACGCTGTCGATTGTCTCGTCTCGGAGACCCTTTCCACCAAATCCCCCTGATGGTAACACGAGGCAACGCCAAATAAACTAATTCCATGTTGATGAAGGTCGAACAATTTCTGAAGTCTTTACTTGAAAAGAATTTGCCCGGTATTTTATGAGCAGAAATGTTAAGTGCCAGTTTTTTCTTTGGAAACTGGGGTCCATATGTTTGGATGACAGTTTCTATGACAGCGATTTCAGTTCTTTTAAGCATTAATATTTAGTTACATGGAAAGTTTATTCGACTACTTTGAACACATAGTTTGAGGTGAATCTACTGTTAAGTCCAAACTTCTGAGTAAAATGTATGGTGTTACATTATTATAATGCATAACATAAGTCACCATGTGATGACCACTGCAGAGCAAAACTAAAGCCAGTTTATTTACTGACTAGTCACTACGGGTGTGTGGAGTGAGGATTTTTCACTATTAAATGCTGTATGAATATTTATATTCATGTATCTCATATCCAGTTACATTGGGCTCAAGGCAATATGTCTGAATTGGTAAAACGGGTATTAGGTTGGGCACACATTTTGATCAGTTGATTTGCAATTCTTTGAATTTGTTGTAGAAGTTGAATTTGGGATTGTGTCGCTGGTTGCCAAATACAAATTTGCGATGATTTTTTAGCCAACTTCTAACAGCTACGTTAATGTCTGGGGCCAAGGGATGGGATGGGTTACAGTGGAGTGGATCCCTAGTTTGCGGAAGGTGTATTTGTGGTCAGCTGACTTATCCAACTTAAATTTTTAAGTAATGGAACTTGTGTTAGTTTGTGTTCAGTCTTAATTGAAGATGAATTTAGGTTTGTAAGTGCTGATACTTTTGCAGTTTGTACACGTATGTAGGTTATGCCCCTAAATGACCTGTTTTTCAGCTGGTTTTGTTAAGTTTAATCTAAAGTTGCAGAAATGATGCAGCACTTTTTATTGAATTATTTAACTTATTTGAAGAAAGAAGCAGTAGAAGTGTTTGTAGAAATATTTATGGAAATTTTCAGCTGAGCTAAAAGTTTTAAAACTTAAGAAGTTACACTAAATAAATACGAATCCAAATTTCTTTGGTGGGTCTGCACGAAAGTTCTTATAAAAGTGGTAAAACCTGTGAATATCTAAAAAGATGAAATAAATAGAAAACTTAAGTCTGAAAATATGCATTACATAACTTTGGGTGAAGCATATGTTACTTTTTATTTACTCGAAACCTCTTTAATACTGTAAAAATTTCAGCAAAATTAACAGAAAAATTTGTCATATGAATCACAGAATTCAAACTGATGCTGGCATAAAGGGCTCCAGCTAAATACAAACTGAAATTTATGGTATATTAAAAACGGCAGCAGAAATTGTTCTTAAATGACTTATCAACTGTATGTACTCTCTGTTTTGTGTAGAATTTTGAACGTAGAAATCAGCAGCTTATCGAATGACTACAATAATTGCTTTTGACTTGCTTCTGAATTGGTGCTTATAATGCTAAGATTCCCATCCTTCACATGTCTTGATCATTTATTGAAGTGCTAGTATATTGTAAATAATTTAATTAATTTGATTAAATTGAAAACTAATCTTTGTATTTTTGTATTTAATTGTTCTGAAGATACTTGACTGGTGTTTTGTATTTTTATTTTGTTTAAATTCTGTCTCTGTCTCTCTCTCTCTGGTGCCAAACTCAGCTGGTCATAGCCGTCTCAATTATGCAACGCCAGGCTGTTCTGTTCTACGCATTCTTCCATGTTGCACGAAGGCCAAATTTTACAGCTGTCAGACCCTTCAGAACTGTAGTCCATGTGGTCCTTGGTTGTCCAAATGGTCTTCTCCAATCTTTGAGGGACTTGTTAATGCAGTCCACAGGGCTCTTTGGTGGTCGTCTTCAGGAGCCTAAACGATATGCCCAAAAACACGACGATTCCAGACTGTGGCACAGACAGTATCAGTCTCTGCCACATTAATTAATTAGTTGCTTTAATTTTAAATAGTTGAAATTAATAGTTTAATTATGTGTTCATTAAATTGGATTGTAATTTGTTTATTTGCACTGATGTGTTTTTTAATTTATTTAAATTTATTTGGCTGGGATTTTTTATTGTTTTTTTTATTAATATTTTGAGGTTTGTAGCTGAGCAGCAGAAGAAGAATGAAGTGTATGCAGTGTAATTCAGTGCTACTGTATGTGACTGATCGAATGACTGATTTTGTGTGGCATAGCTTACATGAGCCATACTCCTAAAAGCCATGACCTGGTTACCTTTCGAAAAGGTCTTGCCGGTTGATTGTTTTGGTTTTGCTTTTTGGAGAGTGGAGACATTGTTTTATTGTCAGAATTTACTAAGTTTTTCAATTTAATCTTCATTGATCATCTGTGATTGAATTGAATTTATGGCCACAATTAAATAAAAACAGTACTTGCATGTTCTTATTATAAAATTGTCACTGTTTTCGTAATTTCTTGTTGTGTTTCACCTATGGCAATACTAGCAAATGTGCACATACTATTTAGTGAACTTTCTGGCACTGCCAAAGTCTTTAATGGAAGTAAAAATCTCTATGGAGATTCTAAAGAAGACCTTTTTATTCCTTTTTCTTATCTGCTACAGCATCTGTAAGAGTCACTGATCCCAGTTTAATTCTTCTTTGATACAGAAATTGTGGTTTTATTTGACAATCCAGTTGCTGGCACATTGAGGCACACGGATGACCAGCCTGACCAAATGAGGCTTAGAATAGCACTTGGTTTTAGTGTTGTTAACTCTGCCATCTTGAAGTTGGAGTATGGCACACTGTTCCCTTTCTGTTGAATGTTGCTTGCACATATCAAGGAAACAGGAATTCTATGAAAGATTCTTTAGTTGTAATTGAAATTTAGAATTTAGCTTCACTTCAAGACAGACTCATCATAGGCACTCGCGGCCCGACATCCCAGAGCTAGTAAGGAGCTATTAGAGCTTTAGGCATAAACACATGCGTTTGTTAAAGTCCTTTCAGCAGGTTATATAATTTTTGTGTTATGATGTGGTGTGGTGTGTGTGTGAAGGCTGCAAATTAATTATGTTAACTAAATGTGATTACATAATTCTTTATGAGACTGTCTGAAAATGATCATATTATGAGACTGTCTGAAAATGATCATAATGCTTACTTATTATGACAGGTTATAACTTCCACAGATAACAGCTCTTTAAGTATTAAAATCTTAACGTTACACTGCTTTCAAATGCTGTAGATAATTCTAATTGAGTTGATTATATGTCGTCCTGTTCATCATGCGCAGACAGCACATAATCTTCGCATGAACATGTTGCACAATAAGCCTTGAAATATCTGGCCGAGAGGCAGATTTAAGTCACCTGTTAAGTTCATGATTAAAAGCAAGCACTGTTGTTGAGCGTGTGTTACCAAATTAAATATGTTGGCCTTGGCAACAAATTCAGGGAATGAAAACGAACATAATTTGATATTCACTTTTGAAGTTCATTAAGAAGATTTTCTCTTTAAGCTACATAGTTACAGCTACCTGTACCTAGAAACAGAGTGAATCTTTCATGTTCAAACTTCGACACAAAAATATAAATCTTTTTAGCCATTTATTAACCAAACTTTTACACAACAATCAGTACAAAAAGCAAAATTCACAGTGAATGACGCACAAGTCAAAGGGTCAACCCAAAAGGGTCAGAGCGAATGACGCACAAGTCAAGGGGTCAACCCAAATGGGTCAGAGCGAATGACGCACAAGTCAAGGGGTCAACCCAAATGGGTCAGAGCGAATGACGCACAAGTCAAAGGGTCAACCCAAAAGGGTCAGAGCGAATGACGCACAAGTCAAAGGGTCAACCCAAAAGGGTCAGAGCGAATGACGCACAAGTCAAGGGGTCAACCCAAATGGGTCAGAGCGAATGACGCACAAGTCAAGGGGTCAACCCAAATGGGTCAGAGCGAATGACGCACAAGTCAAGGGGTCAACCCAAATGGGTCAGAGCGAATGACGCACAAGTCAAAGGGTCAACCCAAAAGGGTCAGAGCGAATGACGCACAAGTCAAAGGGTCAACCCAAAAGGGTCAGAGCGAATGACGCACAAGTCAAGGGGTCAACCCAAAAGGGTCAGAGCAAATGACGCACAAGTCAAAGGGTCAACCCAAAAGGGTCAGAGCGACATACTGGATTGGCCTATTTCCAGATAATATTTTGGCAGAAGGGCTGGAACATTTTATTGAAACAATTTTCATTCTAGTGCTGCAATATCAGTGCAGTAATTTAACAAAGTTCTAGAGTTATGACTGTTTTTCAGCAGTTCCTTGGTGAAAATAACCATCAGATGTACTTGGTTATAATTGCTGATGATAGCAAAACGTGAATAAATTAATATTAAACTTATTTATGTCTACTAGTCAGAATATATTATAGGTTTGAAAATGGGTTTATTACTGGTAGACCAGTGCAACATAAAAATGGTTTGGATCCCACACTTGCTAATATTCCTGGCTATTTCGTGTATTTGCATAATTTGTTCTTTCCAAGTAAGGAGCCTATAGTTAATTATTTTGTTTCTTTCATCGGATTTGTAAACTGGTTTTACTTTAGCAACTTTTATTTCTGATTGAAGAATACAAGTGGAAAATGAAGCAATAACCTGGATTGTAGCCTTTGCTACATAAGGGCTAATGTTATTCATAGCACAACTACAGGTTGTTCGTGGCTACCTCCAGCAGGATCTGAGTCAGATCCACCCAGGCATGTCGGTTTCAGCCCATCCTCAACTACTGCGCTCGAATCGTGACCAACTTGCCAAAGTTTTGCAGTATGCAGTTGTACTTGAAACACGATGCACTGGCTTAGAACTGGTTGAGGACACGTATTACATTCAATATCCTCCTTCCTGAGTGGGCAGTGATAGTCGGTTTTGGCAGTTAAAACGGCTATAGAAATGTTGTTACTGACTTACTGAGTTACTGATTAACTGACTTATCGACTTACTGATTTACTAAAGGAGTTACTCGCTCACGCATGCGATATATTTAACCACAAAGCCGTTGCGCTTCGGTGACAATATTTATGTTTAATTTCAGCGAATTTGTCTCTACCGGTTATCGTAAGTTATGTTGTACATAAAGGGGCGTCGATTAGGGACGTCCGCCAAAATGACCTGCTTGAGACTTCCCTCCTCCTTGTCTACATTTGTCGCATTTGGCATTACTCTCCCCTTCCCCTTTTGCGGGTAAGTAAAGTATCCCATACCCCACAAGTGAGACGTAGGGAAGGCTCATTTCCTTTTCTGTAGGCCCTTTAGTACTTGCCCTTTACTTCCCAGCTTACGCCAGTACCAAATTATACTGCTTGGTGACAGAGGCACGGTATGCGCAACAACTTGCCCAGGGTCGTTACACGGAGTCGAACCAGCAACCGCATGATCAATGACCAAACGCGTTACCGATAGACCACCGTGCCGTGCCTTTGGGGTAGGGTACTTTGATAGTGCCTTGTTGCGCATAGGCCTATATAACGGCTTCTGGTGCTGGTATCCAGCCTCAGTATTATGACTGCAGTCGCCCTCCAATATGCATCCGAAGCTGAGTAGCCATTGACACCAAAGCATGGCAGAGCACGGATCTTAGGCTGTTCCCAGCGTCGCCAGCGAAGTCTACGGATGATCCAACGCAGAGCAGACTGCTGTATTTCCGAAGTTGGTACTCAAGGCACAAGTTGCACTGAAACAACTAAGTTGGCCCCTACCAGATTTATGTGTTGATGTTCACACTGGGTAATAATTTGGGTGACCCCTTCCTCTCCTCTTTTCGGACGTCCTTTATAGACGAAACGTATTTATGTGGTAGTAGCTGTAAAACAGAACTGTGGCTGTACGTGTAGCACAGTTTTGACATGCTGAGTCCAAAAATTTCCAAGACAAGCTAGATAACTTATGGCGAATAAATGATATGAGCCTTACTAACGATCATTCATACATATCTTGGCTGTTAATTAGTAAAACAGTGCATCATATTAGGGTAGAATTTTAGAGTGTGGGCCATGAACCCGCTCGATATGGCTTCCCTCTGCCGAAGCCATAGCTTAACTGTGTATTATAATATTAAGCCTGTTTAAGTAAAATACCAACTGGGCATACCCAGGGCCAAGCGTGAAAACCGGTACTGGTTGCCTGGTAAAGACAAATCGAGCTTAAGACTATCTTCATGCGTAGACCCGTTTAGCTGGCTGGGTTCAACCTTTTCTTATGGAGCTACGCACCTCGATGTCATCTTGATGGGACCGCAGATTTCTTCGTTTCACGGCGATAGGTCACGTGGTTGTTCTTCCGTCTCAGTGGTGCTTTACCGTGAACTTTTATTCTGGAATAGATTGCATAGGTCACCTGCTACATGTATTTCTTGGCTCTTCCTCGGTCTTTAGTCGGCCTATTCTATCACAGGGTGAAAGCAACTATGTTCGATTGGCTTTGTGATGTTTTATGCGGGGCACGTAGCATATTGGATAGTGTGCTGGGCTTGTGACTCGGAGAGTACGGGTTCGAGCCTCCTCTGGGACGGCTACTGTGTAGGGACCTTGAGCAAGCCCTTTACTTACAATTGCTCGGCGCCATCGATTGATGCTAGGCCATTACATAGTGGCGCCTAATAAATGCTGAAATAATAATGTTAGGCTGGGGGCGCTTATATAAAGTACTGCTACATGGATATGCGATTCATTACGATTACGAATACTCAAAAAATTTACCCATGTCGGTATTATTGAATAGCGTTGGTCCGATGGACACCGTCTTCCAGATAACTTTACATTTTCTAGACTACTATGCTACATTCATTCGTTGTAGTAAAACCAAGCCTGCTGCAAGTGTAATGCTTCGATCAATTTCTACTTGCAGTGAACTTGTAACCCTGTGCTTCAACTTTGAACTCCTGCCGCTAACTCGGCGAGCCCTAAGCATATGAGCCCTAAGCATATGAGCCCTAACTGTGGACTGCGCTGTAGTAAGAGGCGAGCCCGACTGCACTCATTGTCAGACAAAGGCCCAAAATAACGGCCAAGATGGCATAGCCACTTGGATCAGTCACAGTCCAAGTGGAATATTCTGGAAGATCCGGTCTCTGTTGTTCGATACTAGGGTTTGTCGAGAGTCCAGAATCAAACTCTCGTTCGCTGTCGTCTTTGCTGTCTTCAGACGTCTCCAGTTCGGCTGTGCCACTGCGACCAAGTGAACTGAAGGGCGAAGGTTCATTGGGGCAGACCCAGCCTTCGATGAATTTGCTCCCAGTTTTATTTGCTGGAAAATTGAAACAGAAATGATACAGAATTTAACAAATCTGGAATTTAATCCCATATGTTTGGGCAATGTAGCTTAAGAATTAAGAAAGACTTTGTTGTGTAAATTCGCATGTACTCTAGATTTTGTGTAGTTCAGCAGTTGTAGGCCTACAGCGTTACAATGCGTTGAATTGTTTAGTAGCTGGCTATAAAAACTATCCATTCATATGAGATCGATTCATGTTCTTATGTATGCGCCATTAGAGAATGCAGCTCCTATGAAGACTGTCTCTCTGTCAGAGACAGACTATAGACAGTGCTTATGAGAGTTGTAACCTGCGTATAAGCTACTATTAGGCATACACCATACTACATAATTCACTGGTCCCGTGTCCCCGACCCTGGGATTCGTCCATTGCCGGCTCAAGGGCCGAAATGAAGGAAATGAACGCCTCCCCTACCTTTCTCATGTGACATGGGGCTTTACTTTACTTAAGGGATAAAGACAACACATTGGTTTTACGCCTCTATATAGACACGCATCAGAGGCGTCGCTCCGAGGTCGAACGATTGATTAATCGACTACAAGGAGCAAACATAGGACACTGCTTTTAACCTCCCAACTTTAATTGTTATAGGCCTACTCGTTTACCGATCCCGAAAGAAGAACAGAGGGCTGAAACAGGCACCAGACGGCCTGGAACGCAATGCACAGTCACCGTCCAAGTACTAAAAAGGCCCGTGCTGCTTAATTTCACTGCATTTTTGTGAAGCAATAAATGAAATGATGATGATGATGTTCACCACCACCTCCACCACCACCACCTCCATCACCACCACCACCACCACCTCCACCACCACCACCACCTCCACCACCACCATCATCATCATCGTCATCATCTGCCAACGTTGTATCCTAGCACCAAGCAGCCTCTCGTGCATTATGATCATCTAGTATGTGTATACTTTTGTACTGAATTGAACTGAACCGAAATCTGTTATTAATCTCAAACGCAACACGTCAGATTTTACAGACAGCGTGCAATTTACCGGGATTCATAAAATATCGACCCAGAAAGGACCAAAGTCCCGCTTAATTATGGTCGCATATAGTAACACAGATAAAAGTAAGATGACAATCTAAGCAACATTATGTAGCACAATTCTATAGCCTACATAGCGAGAACATAATCAAACTGAAATGAACTAGGCCTGTGTACAAGCTGAACATAAAAGAAACTAGAAATCAGCTTTATACAAGACCAAATCGAGTGTTTCCTGCCGCGGTAGACGTCGTATCTCACCCTTCGTGATGCGAAGCGAACAACTATTTGTCTGCTTTTGTCTTTCGTTGCTCGGGGATCCTCAGATGTCACGTGGTTGTAACTGTAACTCGAGGTAATAACAGATGACAGCAAGCTCAGTTTGCAAGTAAGACTGGGCAAGTGGATGACGTGGCACAGCGTCAGGACCAGACTTCGAACCAGAGGAGTCAGGGTTTGGCTGATGCCAGAAACGATTCCGGAGAATGACGATTTGGGTAGACCGCGGATAAGAAAACTGTCCAGCCGCTGTTCAGCTTCTCGTTGCTTTATTATCGTCGGCCAGAGCACGTATCCCGTCGTTTATCGACTTGCATTGTCCTTCAACCACTCCTTTGGCCATGTTCTGAACCGTTTGTTCTAACGTAGACGCCCATTTTTCAAACGTTTATTCAATAGACAACGACAGATGGGCTGTTAGGCGCGAAACAATCGCATCCATCACGTAGGGGTCTAGTCGTCCATAATTATTTCAACCAGGTCGTCGTCGACTTTAACACCGGTCGTTTATCGCCATGTTTCGTATAAGTTCATAAAAAATTTATCCCACATTTTACTACTAACGTTGTTTAAGAGCTTCCTGCATGAATTTTAAATCCTGGAGTGACGCTACGTTAACAAAATAAAAGAATTCGTCATCCGCTTCAACAGGACGAACTACTCGGTGACCATCTTCGTATACACTAATATATATATATAAACAATATAGGCATATATTACTTATGTATAATACATATTATGATATACAGGGTCTTTCAGGAAGCTCTTTTGTCTGTTCCGTCCACGGAAAACATGTTCACTCGACCTCATTCCGACCTGTCTCCAGCTAAACCGCTTTGGCGTTAATCTGCTTCTCTTTCTTTACGGCTGTGCATGGCACATGCATTATGCATCGCTCACTGAAGGTCTCCTGTCGGTGGGTCAAAAAGCCTGCAATGGTCCTGCCTTTATTCAAGAAGCCCCGAATAAATATGCATGACATCAATAACTTCTGTCTACCTTTAACCCTGAAGAACAATCAAGAGTTATTGGAAAATATCGATTCCACTGATGCCACGCTTCTTGAAATTGTGTGAACTCTTGCCAAAGAGACAAGAAAAGCTTAAGAAAAGATTATTTCACTGAGGCAGTTTTCTTAATGCTATGATTTCCAACGTTTAAGGCACCACTAATGGGGCGCATGACCTGCAAGAGGCTTGGACCCATTTTAAGTTTAAAAAACCGGGTGTTGAATCGTTGAGTGTTCCCGTGGCTCCCAGGTTGTTTCTACTTAACTGCTCTTCTCCATGAGAGTATTGTGTTCTATACAGTATTTTTATGGTTTCAATGATCTAACTTTGTATTTTATGCAAGCATTTATGTCGCGCTTCTTAAGTAAGAAACGACTCAAAGGCTTCCGATATGAGAGCCCCACGGAAATAGATGCCTGGGCCAAGTCTTCGGAATGCGTTTCCGCGACCTGATATCTCTGTCTTTACTGCTGAGTCCATCCGATCTTGACTTAACACCTGTCTGCCTGTTACCTGTGCTTATTCTCCTCCGACGACATTTCTGTCTCATTTTAGACCTACTGATCGCCTGAAAATTAACCGGATATGTGACTAGATGTTAGTGCACGATCGATTGATGCCTTTTGCATTTAAAGGCCCTTTAGAAGTGCTGAAATTTGTTGACATAAGCATGTATAGACCTATACATGGCTGCCCACGACAGGTGCTGATAAATCATCGTCTAAAAAAATAAAAGCTGGCCTTTCTGGGTGGACAAATGAATGACCAGTGGACTCGTCCTGACTCTGTGCTTGCTGTTTAAGATTCAGGCAAACTGTGAAACCTGTCCTTCAGCGCCCCCTTGACCCTGATCCATTCCTATATTGCAGAAGTCTGTCTTCGTCTTTTTGAAATTTTTACTCAATTTTCACCGATTTATTGGTAGATAATTTAGAGAATTTATGACATCAGAAACTATAGCGCTTTGTAAAGTCTAGAGCTTTTACTGTATAGCTTAGCAAAATTTGCTAAACCACAGATAATATACGAATGATTAGCCTATAATAGGCCTCTACGAAGCGTTATAGTGTCCAGTTGCACTGAATAACAAGACGAGATTGGCATTTGATTCTCACCGAATAAGGCTTTTAGGGAATATTGTCGGCAGGCATCGATGGCTGACGTTGAAGTCTTGAAATGGAATGTTTTCCCGACGACCACTTCATCTGGAGTTTCCAGGAAGCGGTGTCTCTGAAGAGGCGTGGCGCAAGGCACGGCGGACCAACCGATGGGGTTGAACTTAGGAAAGAAGAGACCCAGAATATCCCCTCTCTCCGTCCTCACGAACTGATCGGCCGACAGGGCCATCTCGTGGAAGCGCAGTTCCGACGGGTGAATGTGGGTCTGACCAACGAGTGTGTAGTGGTCGAGTTCCGGGTGGGTCGGCCGCCACACCTGGAGGTAGACGGAGTGCTGTTCAGATACGATCTGAGCGTAGAAGTGCCAGGCTTGGATGGTGCTGGCTGTCATGATGGTATGTGTCGGATCCGGAAGAATGACGGCGTTCCTCAGGGAGTCTTTGTTCGAGCGGAGTTTGGCATCGTTTCCATGGGCTCTGGAATCTGGAAGCAGCGGAGCAAACGGTTAAGAGGAACCTTGTGTTTCTGAAGAAAATGATGGAAAAGAAATGACTTGGGTGACCTCTGAAAGAGAATTTCTGCTGCAAAACAATGATGTAACCTTGAACTACAGTAATACAGAATGGATGCCGACAGATGTCTATGGCTGATATCCCTTGCATTGTTGATTCTGTATAAATGCCAGACCATCCCAACTCTTATCCAAATCTGCAAAATGTCTGTAGGATGCAGCACCATCAAATTAATTGATAATTTGTGTTGGATCAAATTCCGGCAATTTACAATTTACACGAATATCATATATATTGCTTACCTCTCAGGAGCATCACAATCACACGTGTTGCTTACCTTTTGGGACATCACATGCTGCCAGTTTAACATAGGCATCGTAGAAAGATCCGGCAAACGTGTAGAAGTTCTTCACCTCGTGTCCAGTGCAGTACCAGTGATCCGGACCAGTAAGTTCAAGGTTAACGTACTTGATAAACCACGTGGGTGACCTCTGACCCCGAGGGGGGACGTTGCGGTGTCCACAGGCAGTCGTATCCGACGGAGAGGAGCATCGAATGCTTTGCTTGTCGGGTGTAAGAGCGAGGGTCGTGTTGGCTTTGCAGTCGCGAATGTTTTTTACTGAGACGATTCGAGTCTCTCGAGACTTCGGCTCGAAGACCGTTACGTAAGACGGGTGCCAGCCGCCCTCGACCGTGACCTCAAGGTCGAGGTCGGTGATGACGCAGAACTCCATGAAAGGTACGGCCTGAAGGATGCTGACCATGTCGTCGTCTAGGATCAAGGCCTGGACGCGTGTCCGGTGCTGACCGCGGAGTGACCAGTCGAAGGACGAGTGGTCTTGACCAAGATGCAGCCAGACTGACCCGTCACGTGTGACGCTGATGTGGACGTTGTGTCTGTAGCCGTGACGGTCAGTTACTGTGGCCGGTCCAGTGTCTAGTCGACACCATTCACCTACAGCCACAAAAGCCAGAGACCAGACACTTCTCTTCGATATGTGACTTACATGTCTACATGCGAATCACAGTCGACACTTTATCTTCATCCAACCAAGCAACCATACTATCGTATTTTCAGTTCATCTCCTATCTCTGCCTGTCTTCAGTTATGTCTATACGATCTTAACTCTCTCTCTTTCCTCGTCTCTGTCCCAATATTTTCATCTTTCCAATCACATTTTTTCCTCTCCTGTGATGCCATCTTTTCCATCTGATCACATCCATTCCCGTCTCATCGTATTGTAATATACTGTACCGAAACGTATCAAAGATTATCGCATCTATCATACATGATCGCATGGCATCGCGTTCTGGAATTGCGATCATGCCATGTTCTGGCCTTTTCTCTCCTGCCTCGTCCTGTCTGACCTCATCTTGGCTAATGCAATGCGATATAATGTAATGTTATGCAATACAATGTACAGTAGTCTAGTCTAGTCTAGTCAAGTCAAATCTGGTCATGTATAACCTAATCTAGTCAAGTTTAGTTTAGTCTAGTCTAATCAAGTCAAATCAAGTCTAATATAATATAATCGAGTCGAGACTAGTCTAGTCTAGACAAGTCTAGTCAAGTCTGGTCTAGTCTAGTCTAGTCAAGTCAAGTCTAGTCTAGCCTTGACAAGTCTAGTCAATTCTAGTCTAATCAAGTCGTCTATTCTAGCCTAGTCTAGACAAGCCTAGTCTAGTCTAGTCAAGTCAATTATAGTCTAGCCTAGTCTAGACAAGTCTAGTCTAGTGTAGTCAAGTCAAGTCTAGTCCTGCCTAGTCTAGACAAGTCTAGTTTAGTCTTTTCTTGTCTTCTTTTCTGTTCTTAGTTTAACTTGTATGCCGAGAGATCCAAAAGCAATGACATTATTATGATTCAAGACTCCAAGACAAAGAATAAAATGATGATTGAATAGGACTAACTTATCGTAGCGTGTTATGGCATTATAAACATTAAAATAATTAAAATCATAATCATTGATAATTTATCACCGTCTTCTTTGTTAATAATTATAGTAATTATGGCCATCATCATCATCATCATCATCATCACCAGCACCATCATCACCACCATCACCACCACCACCACCATCATCATTATCATCATCATCAGGGAAGCTTCCGAAGTAATCATTACTGCTTTCACTGAAATAATCTCCGTCGTCAACATTTATGTCACTGTGTCTGAAAACACCACCCCACAGTCGTCGTTGTCATATCGCCATCAGTGTCGTTGCAGCAGGCTTTTACGCTGGCCAACGTTGTAGTTATTGGGTATTTGTCATTCATCTAGATGACGGTGATCTCTCTCTCTCTCTCTCTCTCTCTCTCTCTCTCTCTCTCTCTCTCTCTCTCTCTCTCTCTCTCTCTATCTCTCTGACTTTTTCTACTTATCCCTCTCGTTAGTGTCGTTGTTATGTTGTAGTAACGCTAGCAATTTCTACGGCTGTCCGTTCATCAGGTTTTTAAAGCCGCTTTCATATAGGTTGTCGTGCGTCAAATAAAATCGGTTTACGGTCGAAATCTTGGTTAATAGACGACCGATAATTCGCCCCACCTCAGGTTCATTATTTTCCGGCAATTCGGCCTCATAGCGGGGGCTTTGGCGGTGGCTGTGTGTTTTACTATTCCGAGGTTTTCAGGCCTAATGGGTATATGTGGGATTTTTATGCGGCACGAATGTGATCCTGGTGCACTCTGCTGCCATCTATCTTTCTACGTACGCACTAACAAGATAATGGCCATCTTTTGGGTTCACGTGGGTTGGACGATCTATCTTGGGCATTGTTTCAAGTCTGTCTCGTTTTTAGACCAGTCAGGACTGAGGTTAAGGCGCAAGACATTCCTGACCTCATCCAACCCCGTAGCTTTTAAGGTAGGTCTGTCTGTCATCTGTTTGTTTGTATGTCTGTATATTTGTCTGTTTGTCTCTCTGTCTGTCTGTATGTGTGTGCAAATGTAGGTCTATAAGACACTTGTCTGGAACAATGTAGGTCTATAGAGAAGGACAGAGATAGATAGATAGATTGATACATAGATAGATAGATAGATAGATAGGTAGATAGGTTGATAGATAGATAGATAGATAGACAGACATACATACATACAGACAGACAGACAGACATATAGATAGATAGATAGATAGATAGATAGATAGATAGATAGATAGATAGATAGATAGATAGATAGATAGATAGATAGATAGATAGATAGATAGATAGATAGATAGATAGATAGATAGATAGATAGATAGATAGATAGATAGATAGATAGATAGATAGATAGATAGATAGATAGATAGACAGACAGACAGACAGACAGACAGACAGACAGACAGACAGATAGGTAGGTAGGTAGATAGATAGACAGACAGACAGAGATATTGAGATAGAGAGAAAGAGAGAGAGAGAACAAGAGATAGAATGAGAGTGAATAGGAGAAGTGTAAACAGACCAGGAGACAGACATTGAAATACTATTTATGCATGTGTGGGTTTAGACTGTTTCTGACATTTATGACCAATGAAATGCATGTGTCGGCATTAGACTTATCCCTGACTAGGCCGCAGTGTGGATCTTCTTTCCATCGCCTAGATTTGTCACACCGTGGGCTGGAAAAACAGGTCAATCAAGCGCTATAGTACGCATGGCATAAACCTACTTTATGACGAAAAACGAACTGATCTGACACAGAGGTATACCTTGAATGAGGAACTTTATTTCTGTTCTGTCCATTGAGGCGATCGCTACACTGTCTCGTTCGTGTGCCGAGCCGCAGCACTACAACCGATCTGCTCCATACTACAATCTTTCGCTCCTCTACTACATCCACCCTCCGCTCTCATCTGTATCTACCATGCTCCTTCTTTACTACATAGGTATGTACGTGTGCATGTATGTATGTGTGTATGGATGTATGTATGTATGTACGGATATATGTATGTACAGGTAGGCCTATGTATGTTTGTATGTATGTATGTATGCATGTAGGTATGCATGTATGTATTCATCTATGTATGTACGTACGTATGTATGTATGTATTCATCTATGTATGTATGTATGCATGTAATCGTAATCTCGAGATTTCTACAGCGCCCAACGAAAGCTAAGTCGCGGGAACCAGCTTATTCACAGGCGCATGTACGTATGTAAATGTAAATGTAAGTGTACACGTTTTTCTATAGCGATCGTATGACCCCGACCCTGCTCGTTTTTCAATGAATTGTTCGAGTGAGATCCCTCACCACCGCTGACCGTTTGAATGGGCGCCACGCCATTTAAGGTCCCGTATAGGGATCGTGCTAACCTGAGATTCGAGACGCACGATTATTTAGTGCTAAGAATGCAGGACTATCAACTCAGTTGTCTGGGTTTTCAAATATCCGCCATAACATACATATTTTCAGTTTGTTGCTCTATCTCTCCAAGCGAACTCAGTATAAAATGAATACATCGACTATACACTGTCGATGGGAAGATGAAGCGGCGAGGGACATGACAGGCCATCTACCTTCATATGCCGAGGCTAAGAAAACGACTTCCCTAACACTTCATATCCATAGCTTCCTCTCGTGGTTGGCCTATCATTTACTTATTTGACTTCGTATTTGTTCTTATTTCTTATTTCAGATAAATCTTATTTGTAATTCATGAACAGTTTTTACCATAGAGCCGCGGATTCTCTAGAATACACGGTATCAATCGATGGCACTCCATGGGATGACGCGGATGTTCAAATATCTGGTGCCTCAGACTGCTCCATAACCTTAATCGTAATCGTAATCCAGAGATTTCTACAGCGCCCAGCAAAAGCCACGTCACGGGGACCAGCTTATTCACAGAACCCTCCCCAAAAGAGCGCGAAAGAGTGCAGATATTACACGAGGATCATGCATTACTCCCGGTGATTCCTCACCTCCGACCTCACTTGTGCGCCCCCTAGGGTCGTCTGTTCTCTCCTGGTGCTCTTCTTGTTATTCGGAAATAGCGCTGTCAGGCTCCGTTATTGATACGACTCGATGACCGACCGGACGTGGACTGACCAAGCGAATGGAAACGCGGCTATTACGGCTCAACTGACCATAGCATAGTCCAAGGTACCTCGATGCATGATGACGACGATGGCTGTGATGATGACGAAGATGCCAGTGAATGGAGAGACAGCCACTGCCACTGTTCGTCGGCCACTGCATAATCCAGAGGTTCGTCTGATTGAGGCCGTGTGGCGTCGGCGTCGGATTAAAGGGACCTATGGAGAAAATTCTTGGCCTGTGTCCTGGCCAGTCTGACAAAATTGGACAGACCCTGCTCGTGTTGTGGACGAGTGATTTTTCTAGTCCACTACACGAGCAGGGTCTGTCCAAAGGGATGGAAGGAAGATTGCTGTTGTTTAGAGACGATAGCTGCCAGCACCGATCCTTAAGGCAGGGTGATAAGTCACTCACCCGGGGTCACATCTCATGTTCGTCCCCCTTTTTGATTTAATTATTTTCATATCTGTTCCCCCCTATGTTTTATTCCCTTTTGCTTATTTTCATGACATGCAAAGAGAATGCAATCAAGTGACGGCCGTAAGCATGCGCTGCTCAGCACATGATTTTGATGCATTTGTAAGATGTGGGCTGCATACTGTAGATGAGAATAAGGTTCAGAACCTATACGATGGCGAATGTTTGAAGCAAATCTTTATATGTATGTGTTTTATGTAACTATACATTTATTTAGCGCATTCTAATCCCAACAGCAGCGTCACATGTTAAAGATATGATGAGAGTATGACAATAATCTTCACGTACTACATTTGGACCTTTGCGCAGGATATATGACTCTGCTGCTCTGGAAGTAACTCTCGATGACGCTTCCGCCAGCTTAAATTATGCTAGTGTTTGTTAAGCAGGACAAGTTCATCTGCAGGCGAATGATGCTCGAACGGCTTGGAAAACTCTTAATTGGTAGGCTCCCGCAGACATGCAGAACCAGACCAACATATTGTTCTACATCTTGAACAGTCAACAACGTACTCAGAGAAGCTCGGCATACCTAGGCTACATATTCGTTATCGTAATCGTAAACTCGAGATTTCTAAAGCACCCAACGAAAGGTAAGTCGCGGGAATCAGTTTATTCACAGACGCTCAGTCAAAACAAAATCGTTAGGTAAGAAAGGTTCGGTTCCAGGTCAGGCAGGCAGGCAGACGGCTACGGTGGGTGGTGTTTGGAATTGGAACTACAAGAAAGATAACTGGAAGAAGAAGAATAAGGATAGGATCTGCGGAAGAGGAGTGTTTCAGTTTTGAGTGGAAGACCTGCGCAGAGATTGCAAAGGGTGAAGTGACGGTGAGTTTCGTATGATGGGTCAGATAATTCTTGTAATTCTGGTGGCAGTTTATTCCAGAGGGGTGGGTACCTGCCTCTATTCGTCCGTTCCTCCTTTGCTAATTCATTCCTCAGTCTGTCCCAATGTCTGCCTCTACTTATCTGTTTGTTTACCTGTACCTGTCAGCCCCAAAGCATAATATTGCCGAATCAGCATTCCTCTGTACAATTTAGCTAATATATGGTCGCCCAGGGCAATTTGCACAAAGATCAAAGTATAGACCCCGTCCGTGGGTAATGGCCTCGCGGACTGACATCGTCAAATGGATGAACCTGAAGACCTGTGTAATGGGATGGTTCGCGTGTCTTAAACAATCCTGAATTTAAGTGAGACAGACAGGGATGGGATGACATTAAGGCGTTTTCTTCTTAGAGTTCTCCCCAGGTTTCCAGTCTGGTCGATCGATCTTCGACTTTCCGCTATTTATTGTTCAAAATGTGGAGCACTCAAATAAAAGATAATTTATTGCAGTCCATTGGCGAAAGAGGAGAAGAAGGCGAAGAGCGTGGAAATATGGAGAAATAGGTGAATTTGGACATTGTAAGGCAAAGAGGAAGCGAAGGAGCGGAAAGTAAAAGCGGAGGAGGCAGAGAAGAAATAGGAGGAGAGAAGAAATAGGAAATGGCTCGTGAAGGATATTCCAAGACAGGGAGGAAAAAGATGAGGGAGGTATAGGCGGCGGAGGATGAGACGGACGAGCAAAATGAGGAAGAAAAGGAGAAGGAAGAGAAAGAGAAGGAGATGGAAAAAGAAGAGAAGGAGAAAGAAGAGAAAGAGAAGGAAGAGGAAAAGAAGGAGAAGGAAGAGGAAGAGAAGGAAAAGGAAGAGGAAGAGAAGAAGAACAAGGGGAAGCTGCTCTGCGTGCTGAGCCTATAATGGATTGTTTACCAGAGGCGGAAGGAATTGTTGCGTGATTACAGTAGACTAGTGGTCCATCCATATAGTTAATATAATTATCTATGTTGACATTCTAGCGAGAACTCTGTTTACTTGCGGACTGAACTAAGCGAGAACAGTTTTCTATCTCTTGGGACACCTATAGTTGATGTTGCTTGTCTTTCCTCTTAATCTAGAGTTTGATAGCTATTAGGACGTAGCACGAAATATGGTGGCAGCGATGCACATGATTGTTTTATAGTCTGTCGCTTGAGTCCTCTTACTAAGTCTTACTAAATTGGCTCTTACTAAGTTGTTTGCTGTCTTTTTATGCCTCTACACGAACACTAGATCTGCCTGCAGCAAGATCAAGATGGACGACTCTCGTTACAAGATGGCATTATATTGTACGGATAACGAGGCATCGTACCTCGGTCAATACGCCCCGGAATGAAGATAAGAGTCCATGCTGGTCGACTAGGCTTCAATTTCTGCCTCTGGAGACCACGTGACTTCATTTTCTGGCCTGGCATATCGCTAGAAATAATTAGGTAGTACATCAAAAGGTTGCATCGTCTTTGTCATCTTCAGCGATAGTCAAGCTCCTGATCTTCTCCTACCTATGTAAGAAGTTTGCAGGCGACCATGAGACAAAGTTGATACTGACACCTTTACCACACATGACAGGAACTAGGCCTACTTAGTAATAGTTGACTACTGCGGCGATTTCTTTCAGGTCGATTTCCTTTCTGATACCCGGTATGTATGTATGTATGTATGTATGTATGTATGTATGTATGTATGTATGTATGTATGTATGTATCTAATCTGCTATATAGCGCATTTTAAGAAACTCTCAAAAGCGCACCATTTCGCACGATGTGGACTACTTGACTCTTATAAGCGATGATGGACCACAATCCACTTCAACCTCATTCCAGAAGTAAGGGTGCCAGAAATGGCACTCCCAAGGTGATATCATTTCTCCTGGTAACAGTAAGTCTAGCGGGGCAGCCGAAGACGCCGTCAGAGTCGCAAAAAGCCTGAGGCGAAACTGTTCTGCTGCCCACGAAGATCCATAACTCAGATTTTTGAACCGACTATATTGGTTACACAGCGCTATTTCAGAAAAGTGTCGTAGCGATGGAGAGAAGGAGTCGGCAGCCAAACGGAGACAGAACACGTAGCCAACATGTAAAGATAATAACAGACTGAAACGCCGCTCGCCTAATGACTTTAGATTACGGGTATTAGGCTCATGATGACAGCGCTATATAGAAGTCATAAAATATGGTTTTAAGTAGTCCAAAGAATGGCGCGTTGAAAGTAACTTCGTCTGAACGGACCTGTGACTGAGGTGACGACTGAAGATATTTCTCCAAGTGGTAGACCAGAGCATTCAGTCTTCGCATCGCGGAAATCAACTTTGCTGTCAGATATTGAATTCAATTCCCGAAAACCGATTCTGGGCGTCTCGCAGACAGGCTTTATCCGTTTTCCATTAGGCGCTGAAAATGGTCGAGGGTGTCACGAGGGACTCGGCGGCGGGAGAGGGCAAGGGTGGCGGCCCACATTCGCACAAAGCCCGGCTCAAACGATATTGGTTTTGGTGGACGACGATGACGACGTATGTCGTCCGTAGGACAAAAGATTACGTCCAGTTCATGCGAAATGGTCAAGTGACTTGACTCTTTCATGTGATGATATTTCTGATGTTGCTTCGAAATGACGTCATTTTATGCTTTCGCCGTCCGTCTGTCCCTCCCAACGTTCCTCCTTTCCTCTCCCTTCCTGCCTCTCTATCTTTCTTCCTCCCTCGAGTTGTCCGTCCCTCCTCTCTATCTCAGTCTCTCGCTTTCTCTTTCTCTCTGTCTGTCTGTGTCTGTGTCTCTGTGTCTGTCTCTGTCTGTCTCTGTCTCTCTCTCTTCCTCCTCTGTCTTATCGCTCTTGTCTGTTGCAATGCTTTGGCCTGCTTGTCTGATACTCAGAGGCTGGCTGTTGCTGTATGTTTATGTAGCATACTTCCGTTGGATAAATCTCTGTGGACAGATACAAATGGAAGGGACAGTTAACCTACTTCTAAAATGCCACTTACGCTTATAGTGAACTAGTTAGGATCTGCAATCAGTTATCTACCTAGGCGATGCATTCAACTATGGCTGAGAAAAAAATTAAAGGATGCTAATGCAAAAGAAATTCAGTAAACAGCATATTCTGTCTTATTGGTTATCTATCTACCACTTGGTCTCTGGATTGGCTGCCAACACCCTAATTACAGAGTGCAGCGCTACAAACATTAGCTAATATAGTAGGTTGCATAGGTCATGATGATAATAATCATAGGAAAAATTGTAGCTTAAACGGTGAATTGTCGGTTTGTCGCTGGCTACTAAATATAGTACTGTTCGTAAGTAGGCCTGTAGGACGCAGGGGCTTTAACCCCTGTAAATCCGAAATAACAGATTCACAATTATTACAAGATCTCTGGCCTAGAGACCATTAAAGTTCTACGACAACAAATTAAGATTACCGGTGGCGCCAATCCCGCCATAAGCCACACCCAACAATAGATTGAATTTCAAACAGTTTGCAGTAAACTAAGCAAAGCGCATGTTCACTTACCTAAAATGGTTGCATCTGATATCTACTCAAAGAAATTTATTTTTCAATAGCTCAAATTAACCCAGTGACTCATAGGCATGTCTCGACTTGTCTGCTGACGCGGCGGGAAAAGCCTATATGAAGCTGTAGCAAATGCATTGAAGTTGAGCTCGAAAAAATGTTGGTTGTAGGGACAGTTTGTCATGTACTCTGATGATTGAGTTACAAATCTCATTGATAACTGATGACGATTGCGATTTATAGATTCGTGCGTGTAGAACTTTTATGTTAGCCATTGAACTGTTCTGATTTAAACAGAATACAGTAAAATCGAGAGACCGTGTGTCTGTCTTTTCTCGAGCTAACGCTACGCTGCAAATCGGGCGAGTTTACGGTTTGAAACCGATCCTTATACAGACAGGCAGAGACAGAGGTTTCACTTTATGCATGCACTGTATGAGTAGCCTACCCACTAAACTCAGTAAACCTTTGAACCATAAAGGCCCAATCCATCAGATAGGATCCGTTAAATAGAGTGCACGAGCCTTGTACACGTTAGTATTTTCTCTTATGCATTTTAGACAATGTCATATGTCAACGTCGATATGCATAAGTTTTCCTTGAATTTCTTGCAGTCTGCGGGGAATTTGCTCTTGTCTTATTCTCATAAGAAATGCATAAGTGGATTATACAAGCACATTATTTATTCATTATTATTTCAGCATTTATTAGGCACCATTATCTAAAGGCTTAGCATAAATCGATGGCGCCGAGCAATTGTGGGTTAAGGACTTGCTCAAGGTCCCTACACATTAACCGTCTCAGAGGAGTTTCGAACCAGTACTCTCCGCTTTACAAGCCGAGCACTCTCTCCAATAGGCTACCGTGCCCCACATTTAAATTGTAAGCCTATTTTTCTGACGTTGGATTATAGGTACAAACTGAAAGTGTCGTATTTTACGTATGTCTGGTCCTTCCTGCCTTTATCTTGGATTGTGGAATTTTTCTGAAGTACAGTATAGCCAGCTAGAGTAAAACTTCAACTTTTTGCCCATAGCAATCCAACAGGTTGCTTCGCGGAATGTCAGTTTCACATGACTCTACGAAACCCTGTGCTTTTAAGTTTGAACCCAGACAGCATTGCATGCCATACGTCAACCCTAAAGTGACCGACTTTTGCATCTCTTGTGTTTTAGAACGGTCCCTCAGCAGAACGAAGCGAACGCCGGTCATCGTAAGATGATTGATGACGAAATTCGCGATAGCAAAAGCAACACCAATAGCAGCAGCAGCACCACCACCACCACCAGCAAAAGCAACATCAGCAGCAGCAGCTTAGCTTTCCATCTCCAAGATGTAATCGCTCATATGGGGTCTTTTGACTTGAACGTCTCATTGTGGGTCTTCCGCTCCGTCTGTCGTGGCGTGTCACAACCGAGGGTCAAACGGGACACCTTCTTCTGGACCATGCAGAGGTTACTGTAGTCCTTTTATTTTAAACGCTCGGACCACTTGCTTAGCACCCACGGGATCGACGTACAGTGCAAAGAATCTTACTGCTTACAGTCGATTCAACGTCATTCTCTGACGCAAACGATACTTGTTTTCCTGTGCAAAGGCTCTCGCAATCTAAGCGTAAGAAATGTCGATGTCACTCGAGTGAACGTTGGCCTAAAAAGCGGTCCTTCTTACAGGCGGTAGTCTTAGAAGGGAAAATTAAAAAGATCCGTCTGGTTGCTGTGACTGATGGTTTAATCGATTGTCTCATCTTCTGCATCAGATCATTTGCGCCTTGGAACGCATCCGATCCGAACTGCAACTCCATGGCCGTCTCTGATTTGACATGCATGTGTGTTTTCATACATGGGATACATGCGTAGACTACATACATAAATACATACGTACACACTTACGCGCATGAACATCACAGCCTACATCACACACATGTATCCTGGTACATACATGCATACATACATATGTACATACATACATGCATACATACATACATGCATACATCACATACATACATACAAGCATACATTAGATACGTGCATGCATGCAAAAATACATACAAGCACACATGCATACATCACATACATGCATACATATATGCACACATACATACATTTCTACATATATACATACATTCCTGAATGTGTGCATACATGATACATGGCACATACCCACACATACATACATATAGGCATGCATACACACATATACATATAAGCAAACATACAAACATACATAATTACATATACACATGCATACACACATACTTATACATACATACACGCATATATATGTAGCCAAGCTAAAATGGCGCTATATAAACCGCCAGTACACATACATCACATACATGCATACATACATGCGTATAAATACACATATACATACACATACATCTATATATACATACACACATACATACATACACACATACATGCATGCATGTACATACATACATACATGCATACATGAAGACATACAAAGAATATAACGTTGCGTACTTACCTTCTGGTACCGATGCAAAGCTTTTAATGCAGAGACTGAGCTGAAGTCCTGTTAAGATCCGAATCAGTTCGTGTCTCATTCTGTTAGCGCACAGTTTCGTCATATAAATGTGATTCTAACTGTCCACGGTTTTCTCTAGCAACCGTATGGCCCCGACCCTGCTCTGTTTTCAATGATTTTATCGGGTGAGATCCTTCACCACCGCTGCCCTTTTGAATGGACGCCACGCCATTTAAGGTCCCTGTGCACGAACCGTTCTAGCCGGAGATTTAATTTAAATCTCTGAAATACAGCCATTATCACCATCCTCACGCACAGAGGCGCCTTGACGTACGCTTCAACCGATGTAGCTGGGTCATCACTTGTCTGCCTTTATTTAAAAACTTCCATAGTTTTAAACATAAGGCATCAATCTTTAGCGTTCCATATCCGTCGCGTTTTCTTGCCTGACCAGCATATAGTTAGGCCTTGTTCGGCGCCCGGTCAAGCCGCGTAACCCTCGCATGAAACTCCACCAGTGGACCTGACAGACGTGCAGCATCCAAGCAGCCAGTGTCCTCTACATCAATTACAGCGCAATGTCGCCGTTGTAATCGGAGAAGGAGAGAGACGGAGTCTGCTTTACCGCCCCCTACATGTGTACGTGCCTTGTCTTGAGACGACTGTGCATTGGGAGCACTTGGATGCAGGAACAAGAGGGCGATGCAACGTCGGCGTTTGTGGCGCACACGTCTTACGGTCTCGATACACTGCACTGCGAAAAATCAACTACCATCAGAATCTGTCACGGTGGCAACTTTTTTTCTATTTCATAGTCTATAGTATTCAGTGTTTAACGACATCGTGTTGCTGTCAGGGCGGTTGACATCGGCCTTACTTTAACATCTGTCAGTAATTAGCTAGTCTACCTGTGTGAACGTTTCAATATATTCTTTTAATTTCTAAAAAAACGAAGTTCGTTGTATATCCTTTACTTCTACTATTATTATGTGTTATTTCCTATAATTTCGCTCATGTGGGCTTATCCACCATTCTTTGCCGCTGAACGCAAGGAACTGTAACACAGGCTACACATACATTAAACTTCGCCACTGCCTTTAGTCGGGTGGTGCCAGTCCCAAGCCTGGCTAAAGGAGGAGGGCAACGTCAAAGGTTTTTGATGCCATAAGATGTCGTTAAAGATTGGAACTACTACTGCTACATAAATACAGTGGCGGAATCAGAGGGCATAGTGGTCCTACGCCCCAAACTCGGTGGAATATTTTGGCTGTTTTTATCGCTACATCCAATACCAATTACTCCAGTATGTTTGCCCCATCCCTAACTTCAAACCATGGATCCGCACCTGGCATCAAAATATAAAGGAATATGGCGCCTGCTCAGGACCTAAGTTTCCTACGTGTTAATGCACGAATAGGTCTACGGTTAGTTTAAAGTAAAAGTGGGGTTGAGAGGCCATAGGCTTACAAGGTGAATTCTTGCTCAAAATGGACTAATAAACTGTGAAAAGTTATCAAATTCGATCAGACGATTTTTCGAAACACGGTGTAGTTTCTTCAGTCGGGGTCTTTAGAATTTACCGTGTTTCTAAACTCTTCAGAAGTTCGCTACTTTCAATGAGACCAAAGGGTATTGCGTGTATGGAACTTAGAAGCAGGCCATATCATAAAAACGGAGCGAAAGCCAGGCGATGGAGCTTCATAGTGTGCGTACATTTGTGGTTGAATTTGGCGACTATTGAGGATTGAGTTTACAGTTGCTTGGGTTTCGCCTGAGCACTAAATACCGTTGTCCCATATGATAAGCCTTTTGCGACAATGAATTCTGTACTCAGTGCGGTTTATACATGGCTCTTTGTTGCCATGTGTTCAGTCTAAGATCAGCCAGTCGTTTTGTAGTTGCAGATGTAGGGTGCATTGCGCAGCGTAATCAGGACGTTTGATGTTAATCCGTTCCCTCTCGCACAGAGCCGCAGGGAGCATTTAGAACGTTTAGAACGACTACTACGAGTAGCAGTTTCAGTGTTTAACGGCATCTTATGGCATCAAAGGCCGTTGCCGTCGACCTCCTCCTTTATCCAGGCTTGGGACTGGCACTACCCGAATACGGCAGTGGCGGAGTCATCCAGACGTGTGCATATATATACATACATATATACATATATATATATATAGGGAGGGAGGGATATGTAAACAAACAGATAAGGATAATGACAGGGTGGCGGAAAGAAAACAAAGGGAACAACGTTATAACTGACTGGCTGGCTAGACGGACGGACGGACGGGTATGGCAATGTGTGCTGGTGGAACTATATCTTAAATCATCTTTTATTTCTGACTAAACACGTGTGTCTCTTATTTGTTTATCGCTGGTCTTCATTGTCCGTTTCTTTACCTCTGCCCATGTGTCTACTTCTGTCTGCTTGTGTGTGTCGGTGACTGCATATATGCGTATAACCATGCGTGTCTCTGTGGTTGTGTAAGTACACGTGTATCTGTCTTTGTGTTTCCTTGTGTGCAGGTTCGCCTGGAGTAGATCTGCGGAAAGTGATTTGTGTTAATGTTCCTAAGAGGCAATTATATTCGGCTGACTCCATGCGAAGTATCTGAACTTTATGACATTTTACGATGATATGATCTCGCTTCTATATGCTTCAAGACTATAACTTTTTCTGTGTCTCAATCGCGGTTAAAAACCATCCCCATGTTTGCTTAGTTTTCCATCCGATCTGTAAAGAAGTTGTTTATGTACGAACCCATTGTATGCATATGTAAAGATCCACAGATAGGTGGCGCCACGTACATCCTGTCTGTTCCAAACAACGGCAGTTATATCCAAGTTCGATTTTATCGTCTCTATCTTCAGACATCGCCCAGAAATATAAATAACTGCGTAACAGCTTTGGCTGGTTTCTTTTGAAAAGTAAATACAGTTGTCCTGAAAATTCTCCTGCCCAGTTATTATAACTGTATTTATTTTATACATGTAGGGGTCCAGTAATTAATTACTGGTTACAATTACGGTTCAAAACTAATAGGCCCATTTTTGATTACTACACATGGGAATAGTAAGTTATAATAATAATAATAATAATAATAATAATAATAATAATAATAATAATAATAATAATAATAATAATAATATAGTAATAATAATAATAATGTAAAGTACACTAAAAGTACATTGAAAGACCTGTAAAATTAGATAACTAGAGGTGTTTTTTCGCTCGCAGCAGAAGAAACGTTTCAAAATGTTTGTCGCTAAGTTGCTGTCTGACCACTCGCTCTAAATGCTGCTCAGTGGGTGCATTTGATGGTATTTTGGTACTGAATTTAAGGAAAACTTCTTTTACTGATGGTAATGTGTTAAAGATGTTTGATGGTATTTTGGTACTGAATTTAAGGAAAACTTCTTTTACTGATGGTAATGTGTTTAAAGATGTCAAAATTGTAACGCAACTATAGGCCCTGTTGGAGGGCCTGGCCTCAAATCTGTGAGAGGGTTCCCCTCAGAGCCTGATAAAATTGTCTAGACACATATACATAGTATATATATATATATAATATATATATTACACATATATGTGCACATAACTGCAACTTGGAGTTTGCTTGATGACACTTAGCACGGCGCGTGAATATAGGGTTAAATGTTTATTTAACGACGCCGTCATAACGAGGTGATAGGCGTCTCGTTATGACGGAATCGTTAAATAAACATTTAACCAGATATTCACGCGCCGTGCTAAGTGTTATCAAGGCAACTCCGAGTTGCAGTTAAATGTAAGTGTACACGCTTTTATATAGCGACCGTATGGCCTTGACCCTGTTCATTTTTTCGGGTGTAGCACGGTCCGTACACGGGGACCTTAAAAGGCGTGGCACCCATTCAAACGGGCAGCCGTGGTGAAGTATCTCACCGATAAAGTCATTGGAAAATGCGCAGGGTTGAGAGTATACCGTCGCTATAAAAATACGTACAATAACATATATCTGTATCGCAGCGCTAAAGCAATGATGCATGAATTCAACATAGTTGTACTCATGGAGGTTAACTTCTTACATATATATCATTGGTTGTACTCCATTAAGAGCGTGGCAGCCATTGCTCAGGAGAGTGTTTGTTTTTATGAGAAGGTTTCCAAATAAGAACTGTTTCAGACAAGTTTTGATTTTTGATGATCTCTGTGGTACAGATTGCCCACCCGGTTTCATTACTACATTGTTCACGTTATCATAAAAGGGTAACTGGTCACTGATTGCTTTATTGGGTGTATAAACGAAATAGATTGTACGTGTAAATAAAGAAGTTAATAAATTATAATCTAATCCAATGACTTATTATACAGCGCGGTTATCATAATGCCTAAGGCATCAGTCAATGGTCGCTTCAAGTCAAAATTGCAATAAAAAATCATAAACCGTTGGAGAAGCCGGGTGGAATTCCGATAGGCCAGAGAAACCAGAAGCCAGGCTACGGTGGATATGCGAGTTGGAAGAGATGTATCTTAAGTTTGGACCTGAATGATATAAAAGATTTGGCAGAACGAATTCCAAAGCTTTGGACCAGCCACCGAGAAGACCCGAGAGCCCAACACTCCCTCTGCAATAATCCCTCCACAATCTTCCCCTCCCATGCCTCTCCCTTTCTCTAATCTCCCCTCTCCTTTTTGGCCTCTCCCTCTCCTGCTCCTCTTACACTTATGAAATCCCTTTTGCTCTCAGAAGCGTAATACTGGGATCGAAGGACCTTTTGGCTGAATTACAAACATGACCGCGGCAGGATAACAACAGAATACCTCTTTGAACCTCTTCGAATGTGCTTATGACTTAATTTGGCTTTGAATTTCACTTCATTATGGGGCAATTTCTTGAAGTACAGTTCTTGATATGGCTCCCCAAGATAGTGTTATAACTTGGAACTGAACCCTTCCTGCCTATTGATTTTGTTTTGACTGAGTGCCTGTGAATAAGCTGGTTTCTGTGACTTAGCTTTTGTTGGATGCTGTTGGAATCTCAAGCTTATGATTACGAACGTATAATAAAGTCCAGCATACCTTAATCTCATCAGTTAATCGATAGGTTACAATAACTATTTTCTTCTTTTTAGTCTCAGCTGAATGCGGAATGACAGACAAAATGATTGTGCCTACTTCAGTTCAAGACAGCACAGTCAGCAGCCTTGCAGAAAATGCAGAGTCTAGTGAATTTCAGCAGTTTGAATTTTGGGTGAATGGAGTGAAACGCATCATCAAGATTCCCATGCATTCTGAATTGGAACCAAATGCAGAAGCACCTAGTAAAATAATAGGCGTAGAACCTCGTGATGTAGAAGATGTGCAGTCATGCTCTGTGTCTGCAGATCCCATTGTCATTAATCCTGAATCGAATAGTGACAGCCAATTGTCGATACCTGCTAGTCGTGAAGAATCAACGCTAACAAACTTTCTTACATTGGACGCTATTAGTCGAAAGGAATCAAGCACTCTGCCACAAAATAATCAAAGTATTGCAAGTGAAAATGATCAAGATGGCATCGATCACTACGGTCTAAGTCCATCAAAAGAAAGCAGCAGATGTAAGAATGGAAAATCATTAACAGTCAGGACAGAACTTGAAATGAAGCGATTGAAGTCGGATGTTGCTACATGTGTCAACCAAAGTATCAACTGTCAGTCAAGGATAAGAACTGACATTCCAGTAACACCTTCATTTGTGTCAAACGTTATGAGGCAGCCACTGGTAAGAGGGTTACTGGTGCCGTCAGTTTTGTCGAAAAGTGTGGGCCAACCGATGGAAAAATCATGTAATTCAAAGGTACCTTTAATTCCATCAGACTATATAAAATCCACTACCTCAAATATACCATTGACTCTGTCAGATTCTGCCGGTAAGTCTTTGATACAGACTGTTAATTCTGGAATACCTTTGATTGTGACAAACAGTGCCAGCTGGCCATTGGTAAGAAATGGTGACACTGTTTTACCTGCAGCTCTGTCTAATGGTGCAGTGACCTACATTATACAGCCACAGTGGCAACCGAATAACGCTACAAGTGCAAATGTCAACAATTTCATTGGTCCAGTGCTATCTGGACTTAGAAAACAAGTATCCAGTCAGTGTTCCTCAACGTTTGTGAGCAAGCAAAACGTTAATATATTTCCACCACAAACCAGTTGTGTCCAGCTGCAAGTGGCTGGTAATTTGATGAACAGCAGTGGAACAAATCGAAATGTAAATCTTCCACAGCTTGTCGTTCCATGTGGGCAGCACAATGTTTCTACTGCGAGCAGTTCATCACTGCCCATTTCGTTGGACTCGTCATCCTCACAAGTGAGGAAAGTGAAGATAACAACTGATGTCAATGGGAGTTGTATTATTTCTGTTGATGGACTAAGAGACAGATCACCAGCATCATCGTTTTCATATAAACCAACCAGATCCAACACATCAAACATTTTATCCACAGATGGTGTGTTACACAGAGCCATGCCTTATGTCCTACCCAATGGTCCCACATTCCAAATGATGCGTTCAAGCACTATTCAAAACTTACAGAAACTACAACTAGTGCCATCTGATAGGGGAACATTACGTTTACTACCCTCAAATGCCCTGGGAAATCATAGGCCATTAAGTTTAGAATCATTGAGTGTTTTGCCAAATGGTAAGTCATTCTATTTAAAGCCACCAAATTGTAAGGTATCTGGTATACCACCATCGTCTTATGCTTCACAGAATGTTGGGCTGCTAGGTTTTGAGCCTCCTCAGGCCCAGCAGACTGGTTTGGCAGTAACGAGCACGAGGAACAATGTGCAGCTAGTCAGTGGGGCTGTGTGTGTTAGGCCAGTTCTTGCTTCATCCAGCTCGTCTTTGCCAGTTGGCACGTTGTCACTCTGTAGTGTGCCTTCTTCCTTGTCTGTGCTTGTAAAAAACTCTGCTGTTGCATGTTCAACGTCCTCCGAATCCAACAGCCTGTTCATGTGTTATGGAGTTGGTTCAGGACATGCAAACAATACTAATTCGAATTCTAGTGTTCCATCTGTTTCACTTACACCAACATGCTTATCTCGTGTGCTTCCAGTTATTGGTGTTCCAATGTACAGAAATACGATGTCCATTCCTTCTGTTTGGAGCACCACTGACAATTCAGGGATCACATATAATAAGCCAAAACCTCAATTGAGAGGATGTCAGAATCGTTTCCGTGCACAGTTTCAACCCTCTGGTAAAGAATTCTTCAGTTCCCTTGGGGCTGGATATTCTACTGCTATCAATGATCTCTCTCAGAATTCGATTTTACCACCAGACACCAGAATTCTGTTTAGTAAAAATCAAGTAAGTAACCATGTGGCTGCTGTAAGCGCACTGTCACCATCTGCAGTTTCGGCTGCTGTAACGACACCTTCAGTGTCATTCGTGAAAGCAGCATCATCATTCCTGGTCAGCAGTGCCTCTTCTGGGGAGACACCTACCTTCCCTCGGTGGAGTGGTACAACAGTAGGTAAGTCCAGGGATGATGTTGTACCATGCAGAGCTTCACTGCTTTCAGGTATTGCAGCTTTTCCGTCTTTGTCATCTAAAGCTGTTGCCATGTCTACCTGGTATCCACCTAAAACTTGCTTGCAGACAAGCTCTGTGATGGGTGATAATCTTTCCAAGTCACATTGTTTAATGTCAGAGACATGTTCTTTAACATGTAATACAGTTCCTTCAATCATCCCAATTACACTGGCCCCTTCTTTAGCCTCAAGTGTTTCTTCTTGTCCAAATGACATTAGCTCACATTTGACTCGTTCTGTAGCACAAGAACCCATCCTGTCCTCATCAACTGTTCAGGTACCAAAATCTGCATTTTCATTTTACAATTCACGTTCAAAAATCCCTAGTAGCACATCTGTCCAGAAATCCATTCCTTTATTTACGAATTTGCCCAGCAACACTTCTTTAAATTCAGCAACATTAGTCACTTCTGTGTTCTCGTCGCAAAATCCTTCAAATGGAACAACAGATATTCCTTCATCGCTTATTCCCATTTCAGTTGAATTTTATGACTCGAGCATTGTTTCAGGCGATGTCCCAAAAAAGAGAAAGCATAAATCTAACAATAGAACGAGAAAGAATGGCTCATATAACACATCATCAAGTCCCATATCCGATGTTATTAATCTTCCCAGTGATTCTGAAAGTACCATTTCATCTTCTGAAAGCTGGACCTCAGATGATTCTGTAACAATAGGCAAACGGCCAAATCGTCATCGATGTCGGAAGCTCACGAAACGGAAAGCTTATGAAAATGATGGACACAAGAATCATTCACTGGAACACTCGAAAGTAAATCACAGAAATGTTGAACTTGAATGTTTTGTGTCACTAGAGAATTTATACCTAAATGGAAAGACATCGATTGATATTCGTGATTCTACAGAAAATCTTGTTTGTTGCAAATGCTTGAAGCAGAAGTCTACATCAACAGTAGAGACGCATAAACAAACTGTTTCAAGAAAGAAATCTTACAAATTACCGAGTGCCGTGGATTACATATCGGACACAGATTAACTTAACTTTGTTTTTTGATGGAAAATCAATTCATTTACCAGAATCATAAATCTAAATTTCTTATGTTTACAGATTAGTCTTTTAAGCATTAAAGCAGAAGTCCTAAGTCATAATTCATTCTGTATTTTGATATAAACCATAGTAATTCTTCATACTATTTTATAATGTGTTATTCTGAAGCATGTTATGATACAAAATTTTATACTGAATTCTTGATCACTTAGTTTGTCAAGGCAACTGATGTCCTAGGTGAGTTAACTGGCTTTTAAGTGCATACTGGTTTAACAGCATTTGCCGATAACTGAATATTCTGCAATTCACACGTGCGGTTGTTTATAACAATTGCCTAATTTGTGGTGGATTAGATTGTATAATTCCTTTAATGGTACGGTAAGCAGTGACCAACCTGTGAATGCTGATATGCATGTCCCTTAAATGTAATGTGGTACTAGGAACATTGTTAAATCACTGACACACTTGTGGTAAATATAATGTTAAGTTTTATTTCTTTAGAATGTTTGTATTATTTAAGATAAATTAAAATTCTGTTTGTCAGATTTCTAAAATGAAGGCGTCATTTCTTTAAAATTTTTGTTTTATTTTCATTTTCGCAATGCAAGCTGAAACAAACTTGTAAAACAAGTATTATTTAATGATTTACTTTGATGCTTATAATTTTATTCCTAACTGTACTTGAAAACAGAGTGTACACCAGTAACTGTTTTTTAGCAACAAAGTTCATAGAGCTAAAACTGTATAATGGTAGTTTTATAAACTACCAGAAACTGTAGTCTGATCATATGAAGATTAATATTTGAGAAATTGTAACTGTGAATGTGATAACCCAGCCAGTAACAATTCATATGCTGCAAACATTAGTGATGAATATGGCTGAGTCATTTTCACATTAAAAGTTAATTTTCCTCATGTTCATACATTTTCACCATACACTTGTCACTCTCATACTTGCTTTTAATTTTATCACAGCACAGATCTGAAAAACATGGAGTTCAGATGAACCATTTTGTGAACTCATTGAAACCAGTAGCAAAGATCTTTAAAAAGTTATCTGGATCCTTTAGCCTGCTGTCAGGTCATTGGCACCAACATTTCTTGCAGTCTGCAAATCACTTTCTAGAAGAACGCGAGTCTTTGTACTGGTTAAATTAGGTCAATGAATAAGAGTGATTTGAGTGCTCCTAGCAGCAGCTGTCAACAAGACCCTGCTATTAAAAATACCAAATGCCCCATTCGAGCTTCCTTTTCCTAAATGAAGTGTCCACTGTGTGTGATCTTGCACACAGTCGTGTATTTGGTGGGTTTTTAGCAAGGCTTTTGTGACTAGATTTTCATCTGACTTCATCACTACTACCATGTAACTAAGAATAAATCGTAAAAGCGCATACAGTACATGGTTGGTCTGATAAGATTTTTATTCAATGTATAATTCAATTTCTAAAATACAAGCTGCTTCTTAGCATTAAAACCATTTATTAAAAACAGAAATTATTGGTTGTTTGAGTTAATGAAGAAAATTAACAGCAATATTTATTGGAATGTAAACATCTTCAAGTTAAAATCAACAGTAAAATTGGAATGTAAGTCTGTTTATAATTACAGATGCCACTTCCTACGAGTATTTACACAATCTTCAGTAGCAAATATAAATAAAACAAAAAATTCAACAGTTGTTGCATAGAAAAATAGAAATTATTTAGAAAATATGTAGAAAAAGTTAATATATTTCATGATATGTTGTTGGATTGCTGTGATTGCTGAACAATTGAGGCGTCACTGAATTATGGCAAGAAGTTACCTTAGAAAGTGAAAAAATTCAAGCACATACAGATATTTTTGAGCAACTCATCAAGTCATTGTAAAATAAAACGACAACACTGTGCTTCACCATAACACATAGGACAAGTTCTGTGTCTTCTATAGGCACATTTTCAGAATTTGCTAAAATTCTGCGATTGAAACTTTCCTAACAGCAAGAATAGACATGAACAAATAATTTCTATTGGACTGTTATTTGACTTGCCTAAAGAATGTTGGAAGTTTTTTTCAGAGTCTATATAAGGGCCCGAAACTGAACCTGGCATTTTGCCATAGTATGCCACGTGCAAGTCATAATGGCAGTGGACAAGACAAGTTTGCTATCATGCCAAAAACTTAAATCTTAGGCGAAATTGGTGTTTTTACTAGCAGAAACAGGAAGGGTTGTCAAATTAATGCATATATTTGCTTAAGCTCTTGGTTTTAATTTCGGATTGACGTTTCTCACGCTGAACAAATGCCTAACAAAGAAGACCTGAAAAGCAGACGAGACCACAATGACAATGCAGAGAACAATGGACATGGTCTGGACATAACTGTTGTTGTCCTGGATGAGGTACCAGTCACTGATGACACCTCGTCGACTGCTCGCCTGCTCCAGTTGAATTTTCTTCATTCGCTCATCAACCATGTCCAGTGATTTCTAAAAATAAGCCAACCACTTCCAATCACTTCTATGGATAAGTTGCACTCGGCTATGCACCCAAATTGAACCTGGGTGCACTGCACAAAATTGGTAAGTCTGATGAGCCGTTTGGCCTATATATTAATTTCGTTGTTACTGTGCCAAAATAAGTCCGATATCATGGAATAGTTGTGCAGCTAGACAACGAAAATACCAATTCTCCAATTTTGTTGAAGGCTGCAACTAAAATGTCTGGCAGACAAGGGGTTGTCCATAGCAGACATTCAAAAAACAAACCTACTTTGGACCCTCCCTCCCCATCGGACACATTTGGCATACCCTCCCTCCCATCCTCTTTGCGGATGACGTCAGCACCCCAGCAGAGCAATAAGGCCTAGATTAGGCCACCTGTTGATCCTGCAGGGCTAAATGTGCTGCAGAGTGGGGTACTTTGATATTGCCTTGTCCAGCAAAGGGACTCAAGATCTAATATTGACCAACAGACAGTTTGCGGGTTGACTCAAGTTGGTGTTATAGGCATAGACTGTACAGAAATAACTACAAAATTTATATGCAGATGTTCACATTAGGCATAACCCCCACTCTCTAGTCTGCATCTGAGTGACCCTTCCCCTCTCTGCGGATGTCCTTTGTGGCCGACCCCAAGATTCACGTGCTGACAGAGAAAAACCTAATCTAATTGTGCAATATGTCAAAATTGTCACAATACAATTCAACACAAGAATGGTTGCATGTAAAGTGTGAATTTACATCTACTGCAGAATAGAAAATACAGGAAAACAGAGGGTAGTCAATAAGGTGTGACAGGAAGACTGACTAGTCAAAGTCAACTAAGAAAGCACATCCAAATGTCTTTCCAGAAATCCAGGTCTTAATCTTTTTCAAACCTCATATCTTTTCTAAGCTTCTTGGCAGTATTGATTTCACAATGGCAGCTCTATCCTGATGCTCTTTATAGCCTACCTGTATATCCTCTGCTCCTTCAAAAAATTCCAAGATGTTCTTCGAATGTTGGTGCCACTTCTCTTCGATGTAAGTCACCATGTAGAAGTAAACAAGTTTTGATGAAAATTTACTTATTTCGTTGTTCAGGCAGAATCGGTAAAGACCTGAAACAAGAATCACTTGACTAAAGTGACCCAGCAACCTATCAACATTCTTAATTAAAACTAATGTGGTTAGAACCAATAGAATAGTCATAAACAAATTGTCTGATAGTAGAGCATAGTCACTGTGGTCCACAGGCTGTTTACTAAAGGATCTGAGGCTCATTTCCCATTGCATCACATGAAACTGTTGACAATTTATGAATCTATGTAACAAGTAAGACAGTGTTATCCTGCTGCTAAAATTTAATTTCATTGCACAGTAGGTGAAAATTGAAAACCTTTTAATGCCAAGATATACCTCTGACAATAAAATCGTAGCATATATGATCTTTTAAACATTAAAGAGTCTACCTTCATATGGAACACTCTTTTCAATTGAGGCATCACTCGACCACTGGATATGTTCCAAGACAAAGTTGCGTGGACCTTGAATCAGAAACTCTATATTTCGGTCCATGCCTCGTAATACCTTTTGAACACACATAGAATAATTAATATTTCACTAAGCCAAACCAATAACACTCATTATTCTATTTCAAAAAAAAAATTTTTTTTTGAATGACTGCATCAAAGCTTTGAAAATCATTGTAATTAAGTGCAAAGCAAGTTGTTAAGAATCTTACATTAAAGTCAGTAAGCAATTTTTGTTAAACTGGGTGTAGTTTTCGTATAACTATACCTGAAACGATACATGAAGTTTAGCATTCTCAGGTAGCATCTGAAAGATGCATTCGGACATTCCAGCAGCCACTTCAATCCGAAATTCGTGTTGAACCCCGGGCAGACCTTGGAAATCATCGTTCACTTCCAGAGATTCCACGGCCCCATAATCAAAGTCAACCGTACTAGCTCTATGTCGACCATCTACGTTGTGTGGCTGGTTTACCACATTGGGAGTCGCCACACCGGCGTCCTGCATCATTACATTTGGAGGCTCGTGCGTTGCGCTGGGAGCCTCAATTGCCACATCTGGTGCGTGATTTAGCTCATTGGTATCTTGATTAACTACAACTGGTTCATTCGGATCCTGATTTATTGCATTTGGTGGCTCATTCACTAAGATGGAAGCTTTATCCATATCATTTAGCTCTGGCTGGTGAAAGGCTGCAATGGGTTGCTCCAGAATTTCTGTGGGGACTGGATCGATTGCATTCAGCGGTTGACTGTCCTCATTTGGACTCTGATATTCGACGTGTTCTGCCACTAATGGAGGCGTGTCGTCCTGGGTAAATACGATACCGAATATTCCTGAAAGGCTTAAAAGAAGGTAAACGGTCCTGCCAACACCAACTTTCCTTAACGCCATCATCGTTGCTTGCGTGGTGATAACACAGATGATGTATCACGACAGATTCAACACAAAAAAGAAAAATCTTTAGCACCTTCTAGCAGTGACTGTAGTATTCATATATTAATATATTCTATGAATTTCTATAGAACCACTTTAATAATGCTCAAAACATCAGTCGATGATCGATACTGCTTGTTCGTATTTGCTGTCAGTGCTCTAATTTTTGTGGTATCAGTCAACAAGTAGTGTTTCCACAGTTTGACAGTTATTTACAAGCCAACCACTCCGTTCAACCCGCTCCTTTTCTGTCCTAACCCTTCTTCGCCCTCCCGTCACTTCATCCTTGAAATTTGGAAATTGCTCCATAGCCAAGCTGCTCCACCCCTCTGGAATAAACTCCCGACAGAATTACGAAAATTATCTTATCACCAACACTTCACCTCTTGCAATTTCTGCGCTAATCTTTTACTCAAAGCTGAAAACATTACTTTTCCTAAAATCTTATGCTAATTTCCCCTTCCCCTTATCTCTCTTCTCGCTTCAGTTTCAAGCACCATCCACTGTAGCCGTATGGCTGTCTGCCTTGCCTGACTTCTGGATCTTGACCTAGAACCAAACCCTTTTTGCCTATCGATTTTATTTTGACTGAGCGCCTGTGAATAAGCTGGTTCCCCTCGAATTAGCTTTCGTTGGGCGCTGTAGAAATCTCGAGACTACGATTACAATTACGATAAACACAAGTTTACCACTCTGAAGGAATACAACATAGAACCGTGTTAATGCGCAAAATCATTAACGTTTTCTAAGTGACTGTTAGGGAGTCAGCAGAAACATGGATGATGCGGGAGGAAGAGAAGCAGATGAAGCGGCGAATGTGAATTCGTTTCAGTTAAAAGATCTTCAGCAGAAAATACGCTACTGTCGATTTCTACAAGAACCATCAGAGGATATTGAATTAGTTGTATGTTGCTTCTAATCTAATCTAACGACTTCTTTAACGCCGTTATCATGATGCGCAGGACGTCATCAGTCGATGATAGCAGTAAGCGAAACCGTAGTCAAAACTCGTAATCCGTTGGAGAAGTCCTGTCGTAACAATGCACACGGTTTTCTACAGCGACCGTGTGGCCTTGACTCTGCTCATTTTTCAGTGAATATATCGGGTGAGATCCTTCACCACCGCTGCCCGTTTGAATGAGCGCCACGCCATTTAAGGTCTTTGTGCGCGGACCGTGGTAGACCGAGATTCAGATCTCTTAAGTGAGCCTTGATCGGGTTGCGAACCAGGATATTACAGGTCAAGGAAGCCAGAAAATTCTAAATATTAAAGCGATGTCAGATTTTGTAGAAGTAGATTGCCCCGTGCCCAGTTATCCGACAAATAAGTAAGTAAGCCATCAGTAAGTAACAGAGTACAGTACATAAGAACTTTGTTGGAATGCTTTTGTTAGGTAAAAGATTTATTAAACCACATGCTTCTGGATATCCAGCTGTGGTAGAAATAAAAAAGAAGTATCTTGATAGTGAGCTCTTCCAAAAGACACCAAAACAGTTGAGGGATGGCTTGTGCTTAATATAATATAAACCAACCTCACCATGCCAGCAATTTATTTCAAGAAGACTAAGAAGGCAGAAACAACTAAGTAGTTTAAACACTCGGAAGCATCAGTCTAATATAACACTCAGGAAAAGACAGTAAATTCTTGTTATACTATGTAGCATTTTAGTTAAATTAGTTATTGGAAACTTGGGTGTGCAGCACTCTATTTCAGCTTGATTTGGGTTGGCCTGTTGTAGATAATTTTCCGGCATAAACTTTTGTTGATATGAGGGGTGAGCTAGGAGGTTTGGATATAAAGATTAATCGAAGGTTCATATAAATGAAAGTACATAATAACAGTAGGCCACATATCGGCTACGGTCCTCATCGAGAAATCAACTGCATGTCCCGCGGTCTTCCACAAAGTTCGGCGAACATTCCTTCACCATCACCGGACCCACTGCGTGGAACAGTCTTCCTGAGAATGTGACAAATGTCCCATCCCTGGACACATTCAAGTCACGACTCAAGACACATCTTTTTAGGATATCTTATGACTGTAGTTGATTTTTGTTTTTTAACCCATGCACAGCGCCATTTTCTTCGGCACTATATAAATTGTCATTATTATTATTAAGAGAATTCTTTAGCTGTCTCTGTCAGAATACAAATATTTTAACATTCCATTAATGGTGTTATGATATGTTATAAATTGCAATAAAAACATAGTCACTAATAAACAATGAGTTCTTATGGCACATGCAAAAGCAGATATAATTTACTTTGGATTTTAGTGGCTTTTTTATAGAAACATGCCACATTGTTTATCCATGCAGTTTTTGCTCTTTATCTGATTAGGTTGGTGGGATTTTTCGCTATCTCAAGGATCCGTCATTCGTTACAGACACTGGTACTCAGCTGCAGCACCCAAGGGACTACAATGACCTTGATGTATATGATATTCTTTTGACAGATGGCTTTGGACAGATGAAATGCCTGCTTTCTCCCGCTTGCAACAACTTGGTTCAAACATTCAAGGTAAATTGCAAAAGGATGGCAAAATGCAATGCCATTCTGCCGCTTCACTGCTTTATTCCTTTGGTATTTGAAACTTTAGCTTCTATAAATCTGGCATTCCTTGGCTGTCTTTCTTGGTTACCACCTCACCATAAGACAAAAGAGAGCCCTCATTCTTGTTCAGACATCTTCCCATGGCCAATCAGTGCTTCAACTGCTTTTCTTAACACTTTCGTCAGGCTACACAGTAGTACACATCAGGGAAGACTAGCTGTACCAGATCAGACAAGTCTGTCACTTGCATGTTCCACTGCTCTTGGGATGTAGTCCTTTAGGTTAAATTATATAATAATAATCATAATAATACCAATAATAATAATAATAATACCATATGCCTAAGTCTTTATTTTATAGCTGCATCCTGGGAGAAGAATCCGACTGAATCCATGCAGTTGTGTCGTCCACACCAGTGAAAAGCATATTAGCAGTGCATCCTTTGTTATCATCAACCAACTGCAAATCACTCCTTACAGCAGCAAGGATCTTAACTTAAGTATGCCAAGTTCAGAATTTAGAATTTCTACCCGCTTTATGCACATAAAATACTACTATGCCACAACATGTTTATTATTTTGCTGTAGTTTGTTAGTTGTATGGTTCTATTTTATATATAACTAAAGTGAGAAAATAAGGAAAAATAAAACACTTGGAGTGTTTTGCGTAAGGATTGCACCTCAAGTTGATATGGTAGCAAACTTAGTTGTTGTAAAATGTTTAAGTAAGATGTACACTGTGCAGGCAGCAAACGAGAAGAGGGGGATTTATGTGGCACATGTAATATCTATTTATGCATGACGTTACATTGGTAGAGTAACTGAACATTGTGTACATACATGTTTATGTATGTGCTATTGCAGATGACCTTCCATTCTGTGACACATCTTGTGAATTGCAGACACTGGAACGGCCTCTGGTGACATCACGAGGATGTTACATGTCACTGTGGAACAATGAAGATCCGCTTGGAAATTGTTGGAATCAGCCAGGTGGCATAAAGTAACTGTGAAATCTAGTCTGCTGATTACTGCTGTGTAGGATGAATGCAGTGTAACGATCAGTTTTCTTTGTTGGCACTTTTTGAAGTAATTAAATGAATTTATGGTACCACTATTGTTCACTTAGTTTTTCTTCCTTTATATTTGCACCGTCTTGCTTTGCAGAACAGTATTTTACTGAAAAATTGTTGAAGTTGTAGTAACGAATTAATGTGGGATCCTTTTGAATGCATGTTCAGTATTGACTAGTTTCTTTCCTAAAAAGAGCTTGTGTACTTGCGGAACTGGTTGGCTCAGATGTTCACGAGAACTCAATCAGATGCAAGTAATTGAGTTTTCAAATTACTAATGTTTAAATTTTAGCTGATTTGCCTTTTAGCCATTGTCTTTAGGAATTTATTCATTTCAGAAATTGTATTTTTTTATTTTGTCTTGCCAGTGGTGGTTGCTGCACAGATGCCAGGTAATCTTGTAATTACCATAGCCACGCTGGCTCAAAATTGGAAGACGTTGTCAAGGCCTTACCCCACTCTGGTTGTCAGGGTCTTACACCGATCCCGGATGCACTGCTTTGCCAAGTATGACAAGCTTCAGAAATGGCCATTCCAGGTATCATCATCCATGGATTCGTCCATCACGTCATCCACGCTTGTGTAGGCTAACCACCCACCCTGCCCTTTATCCAGCCATCCATTGTTTTATCTAAACATCTGTCCACTTGTTTATCCCTCCATCCTTCCGTTGATCTTACCAACCATCCATCCATTTATCTTTCCAGCCAAGCAACCATTTGGCAGTCAAGGCATTCCATGTCAAATCAACACAATGCCCAACGTGATAATCACAGATTTGCTGAGATTTGATGCAGTTATTCATCTTGATGAGAAACTTTCAAAACTAGATGTGAAATTTTGGGTCATAATGTGGTGGAGGGAGGTTTTGTCATGTATTTTTTGGCAAAAAATAAGCCAAACGTTGTTGATTTATAGTTACAGCTGGAGGTGGCAGATGAGACCGGAATTGTTTCTGTTGTCGGATGGAACAGCGTTACCTGTTTGCTTTACCATAGGTAAAAATGTACTGCATGATGTGTTTTATGTTATCAGAATTTGTGTTTTAACGATTTATGTTTGAAAGAGATTACAGTGTATTTATTTGTTAGTAGCATTCTTAAATTGTGAATTATTTGAACTATTATAGGAGCTTTGCAAGGACCATTGATATATGATTAGGAGTATTGCTACAGACGTATAAATTACACTGGTTTCCAGGCTTCCATTCACTTGAAGGCACTGCAGTGGCATACGTGAGGGATCTTTGTGTTCCATTCTCTATTTAACTGCGATTATTGCACTCCGTTGCTTATGGAGATATTCAGATGCTATGCTTCTGCGCATAACGATTCCTCGCTCAGCTGATGGACACATGGTGTGTTAACAAATGTCTTACTTACTAACTTATTTAACCTGAGTCTATTGTGGTTTCTCCTGTTGTGGTTCTTCCTCATGGAACAGACTTCCCATGATTTATACTATTTGTTTCTTCTGGTGCTACTTAGCATAGATTTTCAGGCTACTTCAAGTTGCATCTGTTTAGGTCAGTTAGATAGCCTTATATGCTGTGCTTTTGAGAGTCGTTATGAGCTACTCTAATACTGGTGTCTTGATGCATGGTTACATCTTACTGTGATTATGAGTTTAGGTTGGTACTTGTGTTAAGAAGACAAGTTGTTCTTGCTTTTTTAGTGTTCAAAATGGGACAGTACTACTGCTGAGTAAATACACAGTTCGCGATCGTTATGCGCTCATGAGTAGACCGCATGATCGAAACTATGATCTTGAACGATTTGAACTGGAGATTGTGTTGAACCCAAATGAAGCTGATGTGCAGCTTCTTGATCCAACTGTTGATGTTGGTCAGAGGCTGCCAGCTGTTAAGTTCTGCTTTTTGACAAGGCAGGATATGAGGTAATTACTTTTACTATTTAACCAATCTGCTTTATTAGTGCTTCTTTTGCTATGAAGAATATCGTCTGTTATTGAAAGTGCACAGGCTTTTACACAAAGAGACTTTCAAAAGCTGTTCTCTGTTGCGTCTTTCTCTGTCTTGTTGCCTTCTCTGTCGTGATAAGACATCTTAGAGCTTCTTTTACACTTTTATTGCCTTACATTATATTTTTAAGATTGAAGGATTACTATACTAAAGCTCAGTCAGAAACAGCAGTTCACTTACTTGAAGTCCTTTCCTTGTGGATTATACCATTAAGCTAGGTATGCTTTATTAGGAGTAGCCCATAGTTCTGGACATCATCAAACACAGCTGCAATTAGTAACCATTTACCCTTTTCATGTAAAATGAAATGAACCTTATCTGTAACGCAGTGATGATTAGATAACACCACTTTTTCTGTCATTCTTCCTCAGTAGAATAGTGGATTCCGTTGTGAGATGAAAGTGAAGGATGGACTAAGTTCATGTGTGTGTTATGTTTTTTCAGACATATTAGTTTGGTCCCAGATGCTAACAACTTCAATTTGGACGTCATTGGAGTTGTATGCCATGTGGGACGATATGCACGAACTTGCAAAGGTCAGGTGACTTTCAGTGTTTAAATCTCTCAAGAATTTTTTTTAGACAGGAACTCATCAGTCAGTTTAGCTTTCCTTCCTTTTAAATTTGGTCTGGTTGTCACTGGGTGTGATTGGCTTCACTCAGATTTTGTTATGATGGCATTCTATACTAGAAAGTTTCTTTCATCTGTCATTGCAAAATTAACAGATAAATTACATTGGCGGCCAGCCAAAACTAATTAAATTATTTATTAAATCTAAATTATTAAATCTAAATTAATTATTAAATCTAATAAACGAGTGCATCCATTTTTTATTTATACCTGGTATGTGTCCTTATTCGGGCATTTGGTTTATCATTCAATCAATCAGTCAGTCCTGAAACAGGTAAACAGTCTGTTGTGTACTGGTATTTGATTCTTATTTTAAAATGAATTTGCGAAGCAGTCTAACAGTCTCTCTAAAACAGTGTGGTATTAAGAGGACTGCCAAACATTCGTATTCTATCCTTGCCTTGTACAGGTGATGAATCAAGTCAATTCTGGATGAGTCGATGGATTCATGTCTTTGATGGAAGCTCTCTTCAACCAGTTCGAATGCTTTTCTTTAGTACCTCACAGGTACATCAGACTTATTTTCTGTATTGTTCTGGGTGATGTCTGGCATGTTCATGCTGTGATTTGTAATTTGCGACTTCTACAGCGCCGCTATCTGATGCACAAGGCATCAACCCATGGCCACCAAAATCAAGCTGCAGTGGAGTCAGTATCCAAAAGGTCAGTTTGATGAAACAGGTAAACCAACTGAAACAGATAAGTCTTAAGTTGAGACTGAAGTGATAAAAGAAACGGAGCAGAAAGAATAGGTGCAGGAAAGGTGTTCAAAAATTTAGGTCCAGCAACCGAAAAAGCTTGTCAGCCAAGAGCAGTTAATGCAAGGCATTTATCAATGGCTGCTTTATAAAATTAGCTCTGTTGTAACTGTGGTCCTTGAGATTGCTGCAGCTGATGAGGAAACTGAATATGGATTAGTTATTTGTTACAGATTGTTTGTTATGCTGTAGCCTGTGGAACATTGTCGCATTGTTCCTGGAGTCATTCTGCTTGCAACTCAGCTGCGTTTGATCATCACTGAACTTCGAGACACAACTTCAGCTGTTGGTCTCAAAAGGAAGCAACATTTGACCACAACAACCAGCTCCCAGGTATTTCTGAACTTTTGATCTAATCAACTGTAGCTTCATCAGCAGTGCCGTTTCATGCATCTAGGGCACATCAATCTGTAATACTGATAACGATGACAAGAAAAGAGCTGATAATGAGAGGAAGCGGAAAGTCATGATCTAATGATGACAAAAGCAACAGCTTTAATAATATTGATTGGCATTTCTGTATATAATTTTTTAAATATGTTTTTTATGTGGACCATGCTTTTATGATAAATAAAAGCTTAAAATAATATGCCTTAGGTCTTCAAAAATATAGCTGGATACTCAAAATTTTCAGATTTTAAAACAGAAATACTTGTGCCTATTGAAAATTTTTAGAATTACTATGCCAGGAAAGAAAGATAGAGATAACTAATTCTGTTTGTTATGAATGTTCAGTTTTTATAGTATGATTTCTTTCCCATCTGAAGCCTTTACATTAATTTTTAAGGTAACATGTTTCTTGGCTGTTGCTAATAGATAGCACAGAAATTTAAACGAGCATTTAATGGATATTGGCATGGGTTAGCAGTTTAGAGCCTACTATCTCTTGGCATGCTTTTGGCTAATTACAATAATAATTTAACAACTTTGGACAGCCATCTTCACCAGGACATGGCAGCTTTGTCTAAAGATTGATTTCCGCTATATGTGGGCATCTTCCTAATTCAAGTCAAAACTCCTTTCTGTTTGGCTTTGGCTTGGGTTTTAACAGCCTAATGTACATAATTAATTATGTTTACCCGCAGCTAAGTGCAGCACGGTGGTTTGTTGGTCACATGTTTGATCAGTGATCATGCGGTTGTGGGTTTGACTCCACTCCGTGTAACGTCCCTGGGCAGTTTGTTTGTGCACACTGTGCCTCTGTCACCAAGCAGTGTAATTTGGTACCGACATAAGCTGGGAAGTAAACAGTAATGCACTGGATTTTCCAGTGATGCACTGGATCCAGGACCTTGGGTTTCGTCCATTGCTGGCTCAAAAGCCAAGAAAAGGAGATGAGTGCCTCCGCTACATCTCACTTATGGGATATGGGATACTTTACTTTTTTTACCCACAGCTATGTATTTCTTTTTTATGATGACTTCAAAATGCACCACTATCTAATGACTGGAATTTGATGCATTTTGTCACAGATATCTGTATTTGATGGACGTGTGGTTGAACCGCTTGCTAGTCATCCGTTTGTGCAACGTCTTCAGAAGTGGCATTCTTCTCGAGATGGTCGGACCATCATCCAAACATATTCAACTGTTGCAGGGTGCGATTCTTACCCTCCTCTACAATACACTTTAGATGATTATAAAGCTACATTCACAGACGAAAAACCTCTCAAGGTTGGTTATTATTGATGTTGTTGTTATTTTTAAGATTTGTGAAGAATTTAATTAAGGTGAAAACCTTTTCCCATGCTGTGTCATTGACTCTGCCAAAGCTAACAGGTGTATCTGTGTGGTGTGGTGTTATGGGCTTACTTGGCCTAGTGTGTAAGATCTGCCTTGTAGACAGGCAAATACGTTACTGACAGACCACCATGCCACGCTTAGCTGTCTCACAGGTAGGTTTGGACAAGCATCACTGCTTGGCCAGGCAACTATGAAAAGGTCACTGCTGTCATTGTATGAGCAGTTGCTTGATAGGATGGGAAGTTATTGTCACTGATCTAAGAGCGAGATAGAGACAAGTGGTTGTAAGAGTAATCATTGAACAGGATGTTAAAGTGATGTTTCTGCAATAAGCCAGCTGATGTAAAATTATCATGGGTAGTTCTTATTTGCAGTAGTCTTCATAGAGGCTGCTGAAGGCTTATCCACACCTCACTAATGAACGGAATGACAACTGCAAGACAGGTTGCCTTAGCCTTTCTCCATCATGTCCTTTATAGTAAAAATTAATAATACCTTACAATTGTGTAATATAATTGTGTAATATGTAACATTTGCATTTTCTGTAGCCAACTCTTTCTGGTACGATTCCCGATTTGTTGCTGTCACTGGCATTCAGGGAGTCAAAACGCCTACACTTCCTTGGTTACATTGTCAGCATTTCTTTTCACGGCTTCACAAGAATGACTCCTCGCTCAACATCTAATGCTCCAGAAACCACTTCAAGAACAAGTGTATTACTAAATAGCTATTAATAACTATTACAAGTTATTTCAAGTAACAACTATTATAAGTTATTACAAAATTATTACAGGCCTCTCTCTTTGTGACCTTTTGTCCTAAGGTCCTAGATTGAAAGAATTTTCAGTTAAAATCCAAATGCTGTAAGGGCAATAGAAAAAGAAGACAATATTTAATTAGTTACATTACTCGGTAATGCATTTCAGATTGAATTTTACCTTTCTTTACCCTCAGTGCAGCTTTCAGTTAAAATGACTATTTTTCTGTTTTCATTTTACATTTAGACTGAATGGGCTTCTATTGATATTGCCCCTTTTTGGCAAAGGGTTAAAGATACAGATAAAGTCCAGATTTTTGGATCAACCATCCCCGATAGGTCATTTTTTGTTCGAAAATACCAACCAGGGGTTGATGACAACACAATACGGCAGTCTTTGTTGATGCCTTCTGAGCAAAATTACTCTGATTGCTCTGGACTGGACCTTGAAGGTAAACGAATCAGTTCCAGCTCATGGTATTTATTTCCAGCTTTCTCTGTTTCAATTACAGCTGTTTTTTTCGCTTGGTGTTTCAGCCTTATTTTTTGTGCTTTAGTCTTTATATTTTTTCTGTGTGCTTGAACATTGTGTTTATGACCTCGTTGCTTTATGTATTTTTAGGCTTTGTGTCATTCCAGCTCAACTGAATCGGTTCTGAGCAATGTCTCCTCATAACCATCTCAGAATTGGCTGAAATCTAACCACGAGTTGTAACATGTTTTAAATGAAAAAATCCAAAATTTTCCGGTGCTGCATTGTAGTTTGGCAAATGTTCTATGTGGAAAAATCCCCTTTTGCTTCTCACTGCATAAGATTGTGAAAGCCATTGCCACAAACTGTCCCAATGTGAGAAATTTACCCCTTTTTCATTTTGACCTTTGTGTTTCCAGTTTTACTGTTTACCCTTGTATTAGTTTTGAGTGTTTTCTGCTCTATAAAATTAAGTCCAGTATAAGATGTTATTTACTAATGTGGTTGGTGCCTGTGTTTTCTGCGTAGTCATATAACTCAGAAGTAGTACCTGATACCTTAGTATGTAGAACTAAGAATGCATAATGTTGCCTTAGTTCGTGAGGATTTATTGAAAGCTTGGTAAATTTCTCAGTTTTTAAATTTATTAAAATTTGAATTTTATGGCAGTTGGTGTTTTTTGTTTAGGTCTTCCAGTAGCTGACAGTGTTGAAGGCTACTTTGTTTTGACAATGTTGAGTGTGAATGACGAATTGGCCTTGTATGGATTTCTTCCTTTATTGATGGACGCTGGTTTTTGCAACCCACAGCGGACGACTTCACAAGTGGAGCCAGCATTCTTGTCTGTCTTAGCAGGCAGATCATTTACTTGGCCAATGAATCTGGCGTCAAAAACACCGCTGGAACGCATTTGCTGGCTGATGGAGGAAACCAAACAGCTGCATGATCAGCGAATGCTTTTTGTACTTGATGCATATAATCCAGGTCATGATGACATAATTGAAATCAACGTCAACCGAGGATATCTAATAAGCTGATATGAGCTTTCTTAAGGTGTAGACAGTACTGTTGTCATTACTTTTCTTTCTCACCATATCATTCACTTTTAGAATGACTGTTATGTTCGATGGACTGTGCATTGTTGGGCCAAACAGTTACAGTTCACTGGTTGAGCTTGTTTTGGTTGCTGTTGCAACAGAAACAATTACATATTTATTATCTGTCAGAATGCAAAAAAATTATCATCAATTGATGCCTCGAGCATTATGGTAATGGCACTATATTAGATTAAAGAATCTCTGAATTTTCTAGAATAATTCTTTAGATGGTTTCTATGCAAAAGTCTGCCTAGAATGAAGCAATGGATAGTTGCATTGTTAATGGTGTAGCTATGTTGCAATGTCTAGATCCAGCCATGCCAAATATCTCTGAAGCCTAATAATTTACTGCAAGGTCCTTGGCATGGATTTGAGAGTGGGAAGGAGCAAGATAGCTATCTGAGGGAGGCAGAGTTCATGTAATGCCCAGTCAAACTAGTTTTATGCATTTAGAAGATTATGGAAGCAATTTTTATATCATTCTAGCTGCTAGAGACATTTTACTAACAGCTATGAGAAATGCGTTCCTCCACTAATCCATTTTAACGTGGAATTTGAAGCCCATGTAACAAACTTTTGTCTATGCCATTCATTGCACTTACATGAGCAATGTGAAACTTTAGTGGTCATCGTCGAAAAAGAGGCACATGCTGTCACACTAGGCCTACAAATTCTGGTATCAATTTCACGTGGAACCCGGGATTTGAAACCAGGTCACAGAGGTCAAAAACAGATTCCATTCTTTCCCAGCAGGGTCATTAGGTCATAGTACAACAACTTCAGATTTCTTTGGATTGATGCGCAGCCCGTTTGTTAGGAACCAACAGCAGACAATCGTGCACATTGCCACTGCAATGTGCCAGATTGTTGATGTCGGAGTGGATGTAATACAGCGCTATATAAAGTTGTAATTGGCATGCTGGTGGTGACCGATGCCGTGTGCCGAAATGACACCGGAGCCAAATAAACCGTGAAAAGAATTGGGCCAACGATCGACCCTTGTACGCCGTATGCACAGGTAGACGACTGCGATCATGATCCAAGGCTGAGGTGTTGTGACCGATCTGTCGGTTAACTGCGGATCTAATCCAGCACAGCACGGCTGATGCCGAACGTCCTCTGCTGCAACCTAGCTTTGTCAGCTGTATCGAGGCTGCAGAGAGGTTGAGGCCGAACATTAGAATGCACTTGAAATCGTCTGGCAGCGGTGTAGACACCAAGGATCTTCAATAAGGCCGTTTTATTTGAGTGATCCCGACAGTAAGCTGACTGATGACTGCTACAATTACAGGGCCTGTTGACGTTAGGAAGAGACGAATCGGGAAGACGCGTCCAAAATTTTTTACGGAGTATTTAAGTTTGAAATTGACCTATACTGTAGTTAGGATAGTCCGAACCTAGACCTTAAGAAGAGATGGGCAGAGGCTGATCTACAGCGGGCTGGAAATGTCCGCTGCTGCGAGACAAGTTGCAAAGACGACCAGTTTGGAGTGATCACGTCCGCACGCGACTTTGCCGATGAACGATGGGAAAGCATCCATCGGAGATGATTTTCCCGATAACCAATAAGGAAGACAGTAGTTTGAAGATTGCCATAGCATTCATAGGTCTGCGGTCGTCGAGAGGCACGGTCGCTATATATAACTGTACATTTACATTTTAACCCGCTCCTCGTCTGCCCTAAAGCTTCTCCCCCTCCGGTCACTTCATCCTTAAAATTTGGAAATCACTATGAACATAGCTGCTTCATCCCTCTTGAATAAACTCCCGCCAGAATTACTACAATTATCCGATCCATCTTAAGAACTCGTTATCACTTCACCCCTTGCAATCTCTGCGCAGGATTTCCACTCAAAACTGAAAACACTCCCGCAGATCCTATCATAATTCCTCCTTCCCCTTATCTATCCTGCAGATCCAATTCCAAACACCACCCACCCTAACCGTAAGCCTGCCTGACTCTTGGATCTTGACGTGGAACCGAACCCTTCTTGTCCATCGATTTTGTTTTGACTAAGCGCCTGTGAATAAGATAGTTCCCGCGACTTAGCTTTTGTTAGGCGCTGTGGAAATCTCGAGATTACGATTACGATTTACAGACAGCCTCATTCATTGAGCTCACAGCGGGCCCAACGAACGTGACTGTCAGTCTGCTAATTCTTATATAAATTACCTTGTATCAATACATGTCGTAGGCAGGTTCTGAAGAAGCAGATGGCATTCCCACTCTGCGCAGCCACTGAAAATAGTAAAATATACAAACGAACTTACTTTCTAACAATTCGTTGGTATGTGTTTGAACTGTAGTTTGTTGTTTATTAATAGCAGCCAATTGAAATTATGGCAAGCGCTGCGGTTATCATACGGCTCCTGCCCTCGTGTTCTTGTGGGTCATGTCGTATATTGGAGTGTGGAAATTATAATGTGTAGTTTTCTTGATTTTGCGTGAAACGAACTTTTAAAGAATGTTTTTGCCGTCAGCTTGTAAAAATTTGTTGTGGTCTTTGGGAAGGCGCCATGGAACGAAGCAGATCATCCTCTCGGTAAAAAGTGCTTCAATTGCCCGCACGTTTCCGATAGGATACCCTTGAACAATCGGCTGTGCTAAACGTTAAAGAGTTACGATTTACTTAATAAAATGTCAGTCTGTATTCTGGGCACATGTGTTCATCATTTTCCATTTATTATTTATTTTGCCCACATACTTATATGTGAATGTGGAGCTTTCCCGTTCTGACACTCATACGTTGTGTTCTTTTAGAAAATCTGGAGAATTGCTTCTGCTAGCTATTCGAAAAAGCCAATTACGGTAAAGTTTTAATTTAGACTTTATCTGCTTTTTAATACTAAAGTTAAATAATTGGGTTTGGCCTGAGCATTTGGCAGAGATGCATATACACATTAACATAATTAGTTACAGTTATTACTTTTAAATTATATTTGCTCACTATTTAACCATTAGATTTAGAATTGTTCAGTCGTTTCTGTGCATTTAGATACTGAGGTAGACTGCACACTCCTCCTTCTCCTTCTCCTCCTCCTCCTCATTCTCCTCATTTGGCATTAACTCTATTGTTGCCACAGGAAAATTATATATTCATCTTCAGCTAGTGAATAGCTCCTAGGCCCATTACATGGAGAAAGGGTTAGAATTCCCGTCTTACATTATCTGTGTTAATACTTTATACATACAGCAGAAACAATCTGTAAACAGTAACTTTTGAGCAATTTTTTTTAATCAAAAGAATTTTATCTTCCTCAGGTTAAACTGCACACACTCATTAAAAATGCAGCCTGCTTTCAATGGATATACTGTCAAGAAATTTAAACTGTTTTGCCTACAATAATCAAGTGGAAAGTTGTCCTAGTTTATGTAAATTTGTTGTCAGATTTGCATGTCAAAGCTGCCAAAATTTCTTTTATATTTTCAGCCAATTTACAGAAAACTGTAAATTATTTTAGAAAATCCCAATTAAATTTATATAAATATTGTGTAAGGATTAAACTTTTAAGATTTTCTGAAGGATATATGACTGTTACATCTTCAATGTTTGCTGTGGTTGTTGCTCTATGTTAATTAAGATTTGCCAAAGGCAGTGGATGTGAAAGTTTGATTGAATTTGTTATCGGTTGTTGATTTAATTAAATTAGAAATTTTGGAAGATGGAAAAAAGTTTGCCTCATGCATCCTGGTTATTTGAATTTCATTGCTTGACAGGAATTTAAAGAAGTGGAGAAGATTAGAAACATTGGAATCTCAGCTCACATTGACTCTGGAAAGACGACATTAACTGAAAGAATTCTTTTCTACAGTGGACGTGTTTCAGAGATGCATGAGGTTAGGACAGGACTTCATGCATATCAGAAATTCAAGTTGTACTGTGACCCTTGACCAGAGCATTATAGTTCAAACTGTGGTGCATTTCTTGGCATTTGTTTTGGCAATTTTTTGTGTACGATTTTATCTTATTTTTAAGTAGTTGTCATCTAAACCTAATTTCTGTAGAAATATTTGCTTATCGTATGTACCTATAAGTCGAGAAGTTTTGGACAATTTTGAAAGTCCAAATGGGGGGATTGCTTTGTACTTGAGTCAAGTCAAGATCACTTGACACATGAGCAGGAGATTGTGGAACACATCCATTGGAGGATGTCAACACAGCCGCTGGATAGTTACTTCTGCACAGGACTGTTGCAATTTTGCACGGAACTGTTGCAGTTTTGCACCTGTGGTATGCAAAGGGTTAACTACTTCATTTTATTTTAAAAATTTTGCTTATATGTGTTTAGTTTTTCAAAGTGAGCTTTAAAATCTTGTTGTTGCATTGAACCAAGTTCTTTGAAAATTCATAGGGCATGGTTGAAATGGTTTAAAAGAGTGTGGATTGTTTAGGTAAAGGGAAAAGATGGGGTAGGTGCGACGATGGATTTTATGGAACTAGAAAGACAGCGAGGAATAACAATCCAGTCAGCTGCCACTTACACTGAGTGGAAAGACATTAACATCAACATCATCGACACTCCAGGTACACAATGTTGTCTGTTGCAGGTTCTGATTTTAGTCGTCAGAAACCACAAGCATCTTAAAGATATTTATTTGTGTATGCCTTAATCACTGATTTCTTGAACTGTTGCTTGGATACCTGATCCCAATGTTGTCGATTGAATGGCATTTTAAATGCCATCAACAGCTAACCTACAGCTTTCCAATAGCTTTTACATTGCAGCTAGGGGTTGAACCTAAGCCTGGAGTTTGGACCTCCTTCAGCTGTGAGTGCATCATTTGACTGCAAACAAACTTGTCATTCTTTCTTACTTTTGCATCACCTAGGCTAGTAAGAAGCACAGCTCGTAGATTCGTTAAAGGTGTGAAGCATAGACATCCAGATAATACTTGCTGTAATAAATGTAATGGTGAAAGTAGCAAGAATAAAAACTATCACTGGTGATGTTGTGAACAAATGACAAGTGTTGGTTGTTTGGTTGTGTTGTCAGGCCATGTGGATTTCACGGTGGAAGTGGAGAGAGCATTGCGTGTGCTTGACGGGGCCATTCTTGTCCTGTGTGCGGTTGGTGGGGTGCAGAGCCAGACGTTCACTGTCAATCGCCAGATGGCACGATATGGAGTGCCGTGCATCGCTTTCATTAACAAACTCGACAGAACAAATGCTAATCCTGCAAGAGTTCTCAACCAGATGAGGTCAGTTTTAACACATTGAGATGGGTTCTTAAGCACATGAACTTCATTCTCTGGACACATTTGTTGGCTTTCTTAAGAGTTTTGAATTCTTTGTTTGGCTTCTTTTCATTTGTCTTTGAAGGCTTTTAGGCCAGGACTGTATTTCACTGTCCACTGTCAACACCTTAATACAGAGCTCTCATATATGAAAGGAAACATTTGTTAAATAGTTGGAAACTGTTTTAAAACATAAAGTAGACAACACTGTGCCTCAGCTTTTATCTTGCTAATCCATCTTCAGTATAATATAGCTGCATTGTAGGCATGGTTGTTGTGAAGCAAGAACAATTAGTCCTTATTGATGACATTTTTATAAAGCATTTATTATAAAATGATGGTGGTGATGTTTGCTGATTATGATTTTGCTGGTGCAGGACTAAGTTACATCATAATGCAGCTTTTCTCCAGCTGCCAGTTGGTCTGGAATCAGAACATAAAGGAGTGATTGATCTCGTCCGTCGTAAAGTCATCTACTTTGAAGAGCCATCTGGGTTAGTCCAGTCTTGTTTAGTCTCATCTGCTTAACTGACTATTTGTTTAGAGATAGGTAGTTCAAGTTATCAGGTTTCTATTATTGCATGTGAAAGCCATCCAAAATTGCAGCTTCAAGCATAAGTCAAGTATAAAAGTTAGGGCATCTTGTCACTATGAAAATTGTTATTAGTTTTAAAATTGTTTCAGCATGAGTTGTTGTGAGCTCAATTATATACATATGATCAATGGAAAGTTGCAGTTATTAGTGTGTACCTGAAATGTTGGGCCTAGGATGGGACGTTGTTCCAGGCAAATGCAAAACTTTGTGGACCATATTCATTGATCCTATTCATTGGGTTATTGAGCACAAGTGGAGGCAGCTCTTGCTAAAAAGATGTGTGTGCATAAATGTGATAGTCAGGACTGAATGGAGAGAAACAACTCCATCTTTTAACAGTCAGTAAGTGATCAAACCAATGAAAATCAGCATGTAGAGTTACAGTCATGTCTCCAGAAATCCACCTCTGGGTGACCATTCCTGAAGCAGCATTGAGTACTGACTTAGCTTGTCATGTGCGGCAATACTGAAAAGTGTACTGATACAGTGGTCAGTACATAATGCATTCACTGTTTGTGTTATTAGAATTAATTTGTTTTTGTGTCTGTGCACTTCTCCTTATTTATCCTTTTGCTGTTTTAGTTTGAAATTGAGAGAAGATGCAATTCCAAGTGATCAGTTGAAGGAAGCTGAGGAAAAAAGACAAGAACTAGTTGGTAATAACAGTTTTAGGATTTTCTTTTAAGTCTGTTCTCTAGTTTTACTTACAGCTAATTGATTGTTAGTTGCTCTGTGTGGACCGATAAAGGTCTGGCAGGCCCTCAAATAAGAGGCAGTGTATGTAGACTTTTATGAAGCAGTTCATGGAATCTATTAGTGATGGCCATCATCTTCAATATGAATGACTCATTTAAATTCAGACTGAAAAGTACTAAGCAGATTTCTGTCAAAATTCTTGGCGCTGTTAATGCCAAAGGAGCAGAATTCATTACAGAGCTTGGCCATTGGTAGTCGGATGTCCAAAGAGATAGACATAAGCACATTACCTCTTGTATTTCTGTCTGTGTTCACCATCACAGCGCCACTGCCTTCAGTAGCACATGTCTGGGTGCTTTTTGTGTGAGGCCTGATTTTCCAGAAAGAATATTTATACCCCTTAGTGTAATTTTTTTGTTCCTGGGGAGCAGTCCTACTTTGGATTAAATTTTTTATATTTAATAAAACTTCAGTAACTAAAACGTATTTAATTACAGGTAGTAATTTAATGTTAAACAAGTTCAGCTGTTATGCTTCCAGCAATGTTACTTTCCTCAATGTAGAGGCCTGTACCTTACCAAAATTTTATTCTGCTGCTATGTAAGTTTCTTTATATGTTTATTTTACTTTATGATTAGTTACTGATTTCTGTTTTATTCTGTTGATTTTAAATATCAGAATGTGTTGCTAATGTGGACGAAGTCTTGGGTGAAATGTTTCTGGAGGAGAAAACTCCGACCGAGGATGACATCTTGGTTAGTCTTGCGTTTATGGTCTATGCTATGTCTTAACATGGTATGCCTGGAGTGTACTCCAAGCGTACCCTGTTCAGAGCCAGGAATAATGTTGCGTAGAACTGTTAGGTTAAGTGTACACTTCCTGGGGCAGATGATAGTGTCTGTTAAATTAAAATTCTTCATTTAGCCTTTTTCCTCATTGATAAATGCTTTGCATAGCAGCACTTTTTACTTTACAGTGTTCCAGACCCTGAACAGAGTACTCTGTGACCATACTCCAATGAAATGTGGTATAGGCCTTTAATGTTGTAGTTGATTAACTGACTTATCTGATTAGCTAGTGGAGTTCAGATGGGCACATTGCTTAAGAATAGAATATGTGTTGCTACTGATGCCAGATCTGCAGCAAAATCTGAACAGGAATTTAATTTTGCTGACTTTTACTTCTGCTTCTACTGTGAACCAACACTAAGTAAATATCTGATTACTGATGATGCTGCAGAATTAATTTTAGCTTCTTTATTTGATCTGATCATACTTAGGTGCTGATTTTGTAGCAGTTTAGAAATAATTTATGCACTCTGGTGGAAGGGGACTGTTCTAAATTCACTGATGGCTATAAATGTGCATTCTCATCACTTTCCAGGCAGCCATCCGTCGAAGCTGTATCCGTCGTGCATTCACTCCAATCCTCTTGGGTTCTGCCCTCAAGAACAAAGGAGTGCAGTTGCTATTGGATGCAGTTATGGATTTTCTTCCAAATCCTTCTGAAGTGGAAAACTTTGCTCTTGATGAGTCAAATCCGTCAGTACATCGTGGCACTTCATCTTTTTTAGTCTGCTTCTGAATATTTCTTTTGTATAATTTTTTTTCATTTCATATTGTTTTGAAATCATATGGGAATACTGTTGCATTTTTGCCTTGTCTCTAAAATGTATATATTTGTATATGTACTGAATATATTACAGTCTCTTATGACTCTTTAGTTGTATCAGTAAACCAAAACCATGTTTCACTGTATTACCTTGTTCTGAATATGAGGCCACCTGTCAGGTCTGGATGGGACTCCACTGGCTGGGCTCTGTGTGTCTGCATGAGAACCGGCCAATGGTGACTGTTCCAGTTATCTGAGCATTATTTTCTTATGGTTGAACTTTCAATTCTTAATGAACTTTAATGCCTCTGAGGCAAGTGTAGGCAGCGCTTTTGTTGTGGGGTACTTAAAACGCCTACATTGAGTGTCTGAATGCATGCATACTTTACAGAGATTATGTGAAAATTGTGTTTCCTAATGCTGTACATTGGCTATTTTAAGCTGTCTCTTGATTTAGTCTTTCTCATTTGAATAGTTTGAATCCTATTTCACAACTTATTTTCACCCTGTCATTTCTTTATTGATCACTTTATTACTATTAATCTTTCTTTGACAAGGTTTTTTGTGTTATTTAGAGGAGCTCCTGAGAAAATTATTCTGAATCCAAGTCGTGATTCTTCAAATCCTTTTCTTGGCCTTGCATTCAAGTTGGAGGTAATTTCTTAAATGTACTGAACAGTCGTCAGTATTGTAGTTTCTTAGCAATTATCTTGTAACTTCTGTTCATAGTTTGGTACTAGGGTGTAATTTGTGTCATCTGCTTAAGTAAAATGTGAAAATTTTAAACTGAATTTGTAGCCACATAGTGAGGAGGCAACCTGACCTTGGGTATCTTTCCATAATTTGACTGTTTGAGCAACTGTTTCTCACATTCCTATACAGACCTGATATGTGAAAAGTGGTTTGTTGATGTTGATGGTTCAATAAGTTGTGTGCATTTAAATTTAGTGACCATACGTCTAAGACTCTATATAGGTTTGTTAGTGTAAAAATTTTCCAAATCATTGAATTAGTTACTGCCCTTTATACTTGTAATTATGACCTTGACAGATTTTAGGACCTTAGCTGTTTGTCAAATACATGTATAAACTTGGTGTGCATTTTGTAATCAATAAGTTCAGGCCTCAACACAAAGTAAAGCTGTTCATGCTGTCAGTCAAAACAGCAGTGAATTATATTAAACACAAGGCAACAGTTATTCATTCAATGTTGTTATGTTTTCATATTTAAGGCGGGTAAATTTGGTCAGCTGACATATGTTCGGGTATACCAAGGTTGCCTGAAGAGGGGAGATCAGATCTTCAACACAAGAACTCAGAAGAAGACACGAGTACCGAGACTTGTCCGAATGCATGCCGATCAGATGGAGGTTATAGACAAATCTCACTCGAACAGAGTTCCACTAACTCTGAGCTCTTTGGATTTAGGTTCTATTTAAATCTGCAAATTATATTCACAATTACAAATACAGGTTCAGCCAATGTTTTAGTTTGTGGCATTTCCCAGTCAGTTCATGGGGTTCTTGTTCCTGCCCAACTTTTAATGATGTGTGTGGAAAAGTTTTTCTGTATTTGGTTAAAAGATGATATCAACATCCAAAAACATTGAAATTTATATACTCAGAATATGGAGAATAGCCTAATGAAAATTCTCTCGTGAAGTTTTGTGCTGTACAGAAATGTTAACAGCATGACTTCAGCCATTGCTGTATAGATTTGGCTTTGTATTTCAGTCTAAAACTACCTAAACATAGTTTTCTTGAGTTGACCAAGGAAATAAAAGAAATACAGTTGACTTTGGTGGTAATGATCTGTGTGTCTGTGTTTCAGGATGTACAGGAAGTGTTTGCTGGTGACATCTGTGCTTTGTTTGGAGTAGACTGTGCCAGTGGAGATACGTTTGTGACACGTGGCAACCTGCATTTGTCCATGGTATGAAACATATTTGGATTGATTGCTTAATAGGTCTTCCAAGGGTATGTCTTGTTTTGTAAAGATTTGTCTGTCAGTATGATCTGAAAACTATTACAGCATCACTGTAATTATGTCCAAAGCATCAATCAGAAGTCCATTCTGAGCAAAGTCAATATGCCAAATTATAGATTCAGTCAGATTGAAACCTCACTGTGCTTCAAGTTATAAATTTTCAGAAGCAGTGTTGTGTTAATCCTAACCCACTTTTTGAAGTGTTTACATATAATTTGTTGTTTCTGTTAAAATTTCTTGGTAGGTTATGTAAAAAGTAATACTGTTTCTTCCACTAGGAGTCAATCTATATTCCGGATCCAGTAATTTCAATGTCGATAAAACCTGCAGAAAAGGGAAACCAGGAGAACTTTGCTAAGGGCATTGCACGGTTTACACGAGAAGATCCAACCTTCCAGGTTCACTTTGATGCTGAGAGCAAGGAATCAATTGCCTCTGGAATGGGAGAACTTCACCTGGATATATATGCACAGGTGAGAAATGACTGTTCTTTCAGTAATCCAAGAAACATCGTGGGACTCAGATGTGCTAGCTAAGCAGCATGAGTTAGTTTAAATGGCACAGGTGGCTTTCTGTCAAGTAAGTCTTGTCTATTTTACTTGGTTTTTGGCAGTAGGTGAAATCCAGTCTACTATTGCTGTTCCTATGCTACAGCCTTGATGTCGTATCCTTTTTGGCCTTTCTCAGTTATTTGTAATAGAGGATTTTAAAGTTGTATCTTTGACTTTCTGTTTCACAGAGATTGGAAAGAGAGTACAATGCAAAATGTATCCTTGGTCGGCCAAAAGTCGCTTTTCGGGAGTCATTAATCAACGAATGCGAGTAAGTGTCACTCATTATATTTCACCTCCTTTTGACATTCCTTTTATCTTGTTTCTGCATAATTTTTATTTGCAGAGCCAAAACTTCTGGTTTCAAGGTAAGAATAGAATCAATCGAGTCGTATAGGGTAACAAAAGTACATAGACTTCAGTATAGGCATTAGACTTTATGGGATTAGCTGAGTGATTATGAGGGCACTGAAGAAGTTGGTCGGGACATGGTAAGATGTCTAGAACGATCAGAAGAAAATGGATTATTGTGGAAAAGGCCGACTAATTATGGTTAACCTGCCAAATGCCATCATCCACCCTTACATGTTAAAACTTTGATGATAGCTGTGTGTTCATTCCCTTAGTTTTCTTCATTTGACTGAAAATAATGAATATTCTTTTCACTTCTCACTTTGTTGTGTATGACTTTTATGGCCAGGATTAGTGGAATTGTTCACATTTCCTATTCTTAATGTTCTTTCTCACTGTCTTCTTTTTTGCAGCTAGTGTTGTGATTTATAGGGACCATCTCAAAATATTAGTAAAATGTAGCTGATGTACCTGATTTCGTTATGAACAGTGCACTTCATGTACTATGGTCTTTTGACTGAAGGGCAACAAGTGCATGATCTCTGTATGGTACCTGTTTATCTGTGTAGACAAAGTGTCATCTACTGGCATTATGATGGTACCTTTCATTGTTCCTACTGTCTGGGTACCAGTTGACAGGTTTTGTCATTTTGCTGTTTTCTCAGATTTGATTACCTGCATAAACGCCAGTCAGGTGGACTTGGTCAATATGGACGAGTTATTGGCTTCTTACAGGTAAGCTGCTATGAATGCCGTCCTCACCTTAAATTGGAACTTCATCACTGTTTAGGAATGTAGGGCATTTCTGGGTTGGTGGTAATGCTGTAGAGACAGCCTCCTGGTTTGACTCCTGGTGCATCATGTGAAATTGCTTTTTGCCTTGCCTACCTGCCTTTCTCAAGTAAGTTCTCCTGTATACCGGGGCTTAAGGTATAGCCGTAAAATGCCTCCGTTTGTTAATTTTTTCTGAAGAAGTAAATTCCGTAGGATTTACATTGAATGCATATATTAGGCATTGACACGGCTCTCTCTAGAACATAAGCATGTTTCTCTGGATAATTTCCTCTCAGATTTAACAATAAAACTTCTGTGCAAGTTGAAATGCAGGCACAAATTCTAAATAAGTGCTTTGAAAATAAGTTTCTAAGTAAATGCTTTGAAGGAATGCTGTAAATACCTCTTGTACTCTGTCACTTTCCATTTGTTAGCTGCTGTGATAGACTTGGTTGCTTGAAGATGTAAACCTGTTGTTGTTTCTGACAGCCTTTGCCTCCTGAGGAATATACACATGTGGAATTTCTTGATGAAACAACAGGAACTAATGTTCCAAAACAATTTATTCCAGCCATAGAAAAGGTTAGTGAAGGTTCTATGAGTGTTGTTATGATTACTAGTTATTATGCTGTTTTTACTGTACCATATTTATGTAGTGGCAGTGTCTAGCATCAGTGGTGTAGCAAAGTGGAGCAAGTGCTGTGGGCAGAGGTGTAATGCACAACCCTGTTTTGAAAATAATAAGACTGAAATTCATTATTTGTCTTCAGTCGTTACTATGCCTATGACATCACTCTATAAAGCCAAGCAATTGTGCATTAAGGACTTGCCCAAGGTAGCCATGTATCAGCTGTCTCAGAGAGGTACAACTTACCAACTGTGCATTCCAAGGTGAGCGTCCAGTCAGCCGCTACTAAGTTAATTTGCGGCAGTAATATATATTTGTTTATAAATTTATATTTAAACTAAATAAAGGAAATCCAATTACTTTTAGAGCACCAAAACTAATTAAATGAAATCCAATTACTTTTAGAGCACCAATGTCTAATAAATAATTTTCAATCAGATCTTTAAAATCCTGATCCAAGAATAGTCCATTTAGCCTGGGAGATAATCTTTGGAAGGAACCAGATCTCAGGAAGGAACCAGATCAGGAACCAGATTAGGAACCAGATCAGGAAGGAACCAGATCTATCATCAAATGAGGTATTGACACCTGTATGTATTATTTAACTTGTGATATTGTTCTAGTGTTTTTATTGTACTTTGTAGGGGTTTCGGATGGCTTGTGAGAAGGGAGCTCTTAGTGGCCACAAAATCTCTGGAGTGAAGTTTGTTCTCCAAGATGGTAAATGAAGTTTTTGTTTTCAGTCAAGTGCTAAACTTAAACAGAATCCAGAATGTTAGAGGCAAAATAGTTATGTGAACAACATAGCAGAATTTTTGAGGACCTCGCTTCCACAGAGTTTATGAATTTCTAAGATGGATATTTCAAAGAATGTGTTAGACATACAAATGTCTTTGTTATTACAGGACAGCATCATGCCGTTGATTCATGTGAGTTTTCGTTCCAGTTGGCAGCAGAGGGTGCCGTTAAACAAGGTATGCAGTACATTCATCAGTGCCTTTGGTTAAAGGGTCTGGTTCTCGAGGGGCTGTGCAGAAGTCTAGCGGTTTGCATGCTGCACTGTCAACTTGGAGGTCAGGGGTTTAAATCGCTGCTAGGGCACAAACTTGTTTCAAGGTTTCGGCTTCACATTCACCCCTAGCCAACTCAGCTATGATAAGTACACTGACCATACACTATGGTAGGAAGGCGGCAAGGGAGAGGACTGATCATTCACCCTTATATCCATGGCTGCCTCTTGGGCTAGCTTAGGGAACTGCTCTTCTCTTGAAATGGCATTATAAGTGCTAAAGAAATTTGGAAGTTTTAATTACAAGATGATTACAATCTAATCTACATGGATAACTTCTATATCTTGGATAGTAATGCTGAAAATCACTTTGTATATGCATGAACTGGAACACTGCATGATTACCATCAATGCAATAAGCTGAATTTCAAATAGAAAAACGTAGATTTGCTTTTTCATCCTTCATATGTGATCAGAAAAACCAAAAACTTGGACAGTGACACCGCTTAGGGGTAAATGTACAAAGACTATGAGGAGTTAAAAAATTTCTTGATCTTGCCTTGGGAGATTTCTTCTCTACCTCTTCTTACTTAAAGAAGTAGTCTGCAAAATGTACCATTAGCTTATTATTATTGGTGTGTAAGCTGGATTATGCTAATGCCTAAATGCATGAGCTGGGGTTTTTGTGTAGTGAAATGATTCTGATGTGCAGATCCTGTGATCCTTCGACTGATTTCAATGTCAGAATAAATTTCTGTCAGGCATTCTGCTTAAATGCTCCACTGTGTTTCCAGTATTGCAAAGGAAAGCAAAAGTCAATTACCGGACTTGTAAAGATTCCTAGACAATGCCATTTAGCATTGTATGTGCCACAAGCTGTACAAATTTGAGATTCAGTGGTGCTGAAGAGTTGTATATCTTAGTTGTACTTCATGTGTTTCATTTTCTTGCAGTCTTTGAACATGGCCAATGGCACATACTGGAGCCAGTAATGACTGTGGAAGTGACCGCTCCCACAGAATTCCAGGGGTCAGTTTTGTCTGGGCTGACAAAAAGACATGCAGTGATCACTGGACAAGATGCTACTGAAGGATACTTCTCCATCTTCTGTGAAGTAAACCGTCAACTATTCCTGTTAATTATAAAGTACAATGTATATTTGGGAAATAAAAACCTTTTAACTCCAGGAGTAAAGTAATAAAAGAATCTTTTTACTCCAGGAGTAAAGTAATAAAAGTAGCTTCCTGTAATATGAGAAACTTGATTTACTGCTCTGTGTCCCACATTTTTTGTCTGACAAGAGGCATTGGTTAGGTTGGGAATGGTCAAATACTAATCTTTACTAAGGGACTTATTTTCTTCTAAGCTCATTTTGCTGCCAAATTGTACTTTAGCATTCATGGGATCCTTGGTTGGGGTTGAACCCATTATCACTTAAGCTGTTTTCTCTCTCCATGACAAAATTTAGTCAGTACACTTGCTTTCTTTGCTTTTAATGACCTTTCAAGAGGCCACTGAGATATTTCCATTCACTGATACTCATGGTTTTTGCTTTGTTGTAGGTACCATTGAATGACATGTTTGGCTACTCAACAGAGTTAAGATCAATGACGCAGGGCAAGGGAGAGTTTTCCATGGAGTACTCCAAGTACTGTCCTGCTCTTCCAAGTACCCAAGAGCAGCTGATGAGGCAGTGGGAACAAGAGCGGGAAAAGACTATAATGGACAGGAAGAAGAAGCAATCTTAGTTAAGAGAGGTACAATCAAGATAGAGAATAAGAGGAAAAGAGAGTTTCTACAGAGATTTCATTAGGAAGATGGATTGCACCACTGGTGGCCACCAGGCAGGATCGTTGGCCAAGTGATGCAAAACAGATGGCCATCTGATGAAATCTGTGGCATGCATGGCCATTATTAAATACCTGTGGCCTGTCTTTTCCTTCTTTTGGATGATTAACTTGATGAAAATGTTGGGCTTTTACTGGCTTTGTTTCAAATCCTGAGCTTCTGCCGTACATGGACAGTCTTGCATTCGAAACTTTTACAAAATTTTAGGACAGACTGGTGCTGTGTGGTTCTGCTGCTAGAACACACTGTTTACTTACTACCTAGGAAGATTTGGAGAAACTTGTCGATATTTACAGCTTCTTATTAAGATTCAAAGCAATTGGTTGTAAGGGCTACCTTTGAACATTTCTGCATGAAAAGAACAAATGTACCCATGATTTAGGACTCTTTCTTATTTGTAGTATGTAAGACCTTGCACAAAAATGAAATGAAAAATGAGATCTGATTTGTTTGCACTTTTGTTAACAAGTATTTATAAATTTAGCATTAGATTATGAAGTTGGGATTATTGCAAATTAAACTGAATATCTTTCTAGAAATCCTTCGGTCTCTTCAGATCAACAGTTTTCATGTTGTATTTCTATTACATGCTTAAATTTTACAGTGCTGGGCAGAGTTTACATTTCACTAAGTGCTATCAACATAAAATGGTTGTGCTGAAGATGCTCGTTACTGCAACATTTAGAATTATGAACATCAAACAAAGCATTGTAGTGGAACAGAAGTGGTGTGTGATGGCTTCAGAACGTTCAATCGAGGCTCCAATTTCCACTGGAATGTTGACGGAAAAGGATTCGATTCCCATCAGGCCATTTGGCTTTGTCGCTGCTCAGATCAAAAAAAGTTTTGAAAATTTAGCAATGTTATAACAGTAAGTTGCTATGCAGACATAACAGCAATAAAAGTCAGCAACAATAAAGCAAGTGCTACAAAATACTAATATTATAATTGACTGTAAAGGCACATAATAGCCCTGATCATGTGTGCTTGTGTATTGATGGATATCAGGGAAGACCAAGCTACATGTCATTTTTGCCTCTCTCTTGGTAATGGTTCTAAAGTGCTATCTATGGTTGACTTGCATACCAACTGTTGTACTGTATGTTGTCATGCGTGTATGGCATACTTCCAACTTATACTTCTATGGGACAACTTGGACAGGTATGGCAAAATAAGGGAGAACTGTGTCACTGGTCTTAGGGAAAGAGATGCCCTTGAATGCACTACATCTTTACAGTAACATAGAACAGGAAGAAATACTAACATCACAATGACAGCTGCAACACAAATATATCAAATGTTTAAACCTTATAGCCGTCCAAGCATCCCAGTGGTAAGATGTTTATCAACAACTGACCTATGATGACAAATGAGTATGATTCTCCTTGAGCTTCTCTTGGAAAGACGTTGGCATTGACGATAAGACTGGTGCCAGTGTTTCCATTTGTCTCTGTTTCCCAGTTAATCTCTGTTTTCATATTCTTTGTCGAGGCTGGATTGAACTGCCACTCATACTTTATGATTTCTCCATACTTACAGTTCTTGTGGCAGACAGCTTCAAGGATGAGTTCCTCTTTAATGTTCATATTTGGTGGACAGTTTGAAAAGCACTCAATTCTGACTCCAGGGTCATAGTCTGCAATGACGGTCAGCTCATGATATGCCGATCGTGGAGATGCTTCTCCAGGTTGGGTTACAAGCAGGTGGAATTTAAACTTGGCAGGAAGACTGGTCCGGTTGAAGATTAGCTGATCTGTCTTAAAGACCAGTACTGGGTCATTAAATGGTAGCTTCAGACCATTTCCAAAACAACCTCCAGATTCTGAAAAAAAACAATGCATGATTATGTCAGACCAATATGATATAAAACCTGAGGTAAAGTGGTGTTTTGGCAGTGGTAACACTGAACTACTCTACCCAAATTCTGTAATGGTAATTGATTTTATTCAATCATTGATCAATTAAGTTTTATTTATTGAATTAGCAGTTGCTTCCAGCTGGAACCAATTGCTTCCATCAATACCTGAATCGTCCCAACTGGGACAATTGAGTGATCGACTGATTGTTTGGGTTTATGACACACCAACTGGGAACTCACCCGGTAAATTCTTGAATGGAGAGCTAAGGATTGCCCCAGACAACATACTGTACACAGAAGTGCCTTGCAATAGGTGGGGTACTTAAATGGCATAATGGCAATGCCAGAGATTTAAGTTGGAAACCTGAGAGTGGATACAATGCTAGAAAGCACTGTGAAGTTAAGCAACACCAAGCATGGTTGGATCAATTTTCTCAGAAATTTCCCATAGAAGTGTTCAAACAAGTGTTTCTTTTACCTTAATATTTAAATAACACCTTTTCCAGAATCTGACCCTGATTTCCTCTACCAGGGATGACTTCTCAAATGCTATCTAAGCAAAGTTGAATGCACATAATTTGTATATGATATTGCTTATGCTACTGTACTGATGTGACATTTGTCATTTCTAGAAAATACTTTTAAGAAAGCGACACAGTGGTCCTGACGTTTAAATCAGAAGGCCTACTAATGATGGCAAATTGCTTTTTCCCTAAAGGCAGAGAAAAAGCTGATGATCTAAATCAAATAAATAGCACAGATGTGCATGGAGCTTCGAAAATGGAAGGATGGATGCAACAAAGATTAGAACAATAAATAAATAACTAATAAAGACTAGCTGAACTTGCCTGGTAAGCTTATATTTGGCAGAAGTGAAGCAGGTAATGAGACTCCCTCTGGTGTACAGAACCAGATGTAGGTAATGTTGTCATCATCAATGGTGGTCGAGATATCATTTCGGTCTTCTTTCAGCAGACGTCTGGCGTCTATTGTGATTACAGAATCTAAGCCTAGTTTAGACAAAGAGTACAATGATTTTTATAAACATGTTCAAGTACGGCCTTGAACCTATGCACTTAACCGACTTGTGCGCATAAGAGAAGTTCACATACTATGCTAAAATGGCTAAATGTACTGGTACACGTATGTCATAACAGAGATGGAGCCTACATACTATAATGCCTTCCGAAACAATACAGTTAAAGTAAATCAAAGCGTAAAATTAAAGTGTAAGCGCCAAATACGCCGCACACATAGTCCAACTTCTTACGACGGCGGTTTGCACGCTCCGGAATGTCGACCGGTAACAATGTTGAGTCACCTGCTGATATGGACCAGAGTGCAACTAAGACAGACCACTGGCCAGCTGGAGTCGTTTGCTGTCCGCCGGACGAACTAGGGGTGGGAGGATCACCTGTTGGCGCCATGTATTGCTGGTAAGAGACCACATTGCCTAGGCGGTCAGAATGTTCCAAGCTGCCTATGCAATTAAGCGGCGTTGATAAACACAGAGCAATGCATAACGGGCTTGTAGTCGGCTACGCACATAACTCACTTATGCACATACCCGAGCTGTCTTCCACTGAAATACCCTGTATTAAAAAGGGGCCAGCCAGCTTCTCCGCACACAATCGAATTTTGCACTTATTCGTTGTGCACTTTAGACTGTATTTGTTTGTTCTTTTAGGTATGGCTACTAAAACGCCGAGTAACTTAGGCACTAGGAATGTCACAATGACTAGGTTACATTATCTTTTCACTGAGAAACGCATAAAGAGGAAGGTTCAAGGTATAGTTGAGAAAGAAAGGAAGGAAGTAGGGTGCTATACTTTGCAAGGAAGAAACTTATCTATACAGATATTATCTGTAGAGATTGAGACATTTAAAAGGCAAAGATGAATCTGTGTGAGAATTAGTGGTTCATTTTTAACCTGCAACTTTTCTGATGATTCCGATTCTGGAGAGACTGAGCCGTGGTGAATAAGTAATCTGAACCCACGTCTGATTGAAGGCTAAGACATAGCCCTGAGCATTGTTTGTTGGTATCGTCAACTGAAAATGTTTCAGAAGCAACACAAAGAATGCATTTAACACAATGGGACAAATTTCTTTTGGTAGAAGTAAATGAATTTCATGGGCAGTGCTGTTTGCCAATTACCTGGTAAAATCCGTAACATAGTATCTGTCTATCTTAATCCAAGAACATGATCATTGACTGACATACCAACCCCAAAAGGAGTTGGCCAAGATGCTGTGGTATTACATGGATGGCCACCAATCCCAGTACCGACCATGCATGGTACCAGCTAGTATCTGGATGGACAAGTACTTCAGAGCTGTGCTTGCCACCTGATACATTCGACTTATAGCTTGGTAGAAAATAAATCTTACATATCTTTCATGACAGTCCCAACAATATTGCTACTCACCAGACTACATATCATAGCAACTCATATTTTTTAACTTTGAGCAGAAACTTACAAAATTCAATATGCTCTCAACTATTTTTTTATAGAAATGTGTTTGCTCTGCTAGCAATGTTTTTGGTCCACACTGCATTTCCCTTTGATGTGCTGCAATATTATCTTTGCTTCTCAAATGTGTATGGGTATATCTGATTTTTAAGCAGTTTTATTGAGTTTAGTTTAGTGCAGTGGCTGCAGTCATGAACTCGAAGAAACTTGTAGATTAAATGCAGTCAAGACTACAGCTTTAAAACAACGGAAGATCAAATTGTACTTCTGATACATGTACCAAGACTCGAATCATTGTATCAGATATTAAAAGCCATAGCATTATTGCTAGGCCATTCCACTGATAACTGTCCTTTACACTGTCGGAAGTTACTGAAGCACTTATATCTGTTGCATTAAACAAGGATTACCTTGAACTGGAAGAGGTAATATCCAGCATCAAGGACAAAAGGAGGAATGTAGAGATCATTCAGTGTCACAGCGGCTTCCTGTGGCAGGTGAATCTGTTTTCCCATCAAGCTGTTCAAGACGTGGGCTTCCACGTAGGACGCTGTCCATGCATATATGAGTGATCCAGTGACATTGCAATCAAGGTCAATGTCAATGCTCAGCTTGACAAAGTCTTTCTGTTTCAGTTTGAGTGAGGATTCCCTAGTAACCCCTCCCCCACCTCGAATCTTCAGCTCCCGGGAGTCACAAGGTAGCTGCAGAATGATGACCTCAGTATGGATCGTAATAACATCATCATATTCCTCATCCCAGACTCTGGCCTCCAGAACATGTGCCCCACTTGAGAAAAATGTATGCACCAGCTGCACCGTTAGGTAATCTGTTCGGTTTCCTAACAAAGGGTACTGGATCACCTCATCCCTTGCCCATGCAGGGAGTTTCTGACCGGCTTCAGGAATCAAATCAGGGAAGAGAACTTCGCTATCCTCGCTGATAACCACTTTGGCATTTGGAGTGAGGTGCTCGATGACGAGCAAAAGAGAGTAATTCTGGCCCTGGTAGACTGGACCATTGTTAAACAATGCAACTGTCCCAATTATTGGGGTCAAATGAGGTCGAAGGTCAACAGTGATTATCGTCTTGGCACTCATGAAGTCTTTCGCATCACGGTCTGGTTCTTTCATGATTGCTTCTGCCATGAACTGACCAGACATGTTGTACGAATGCTCAAGTAATCCAGAGTAGAAACTCTCTAGAGGAATAAGAATGCGCATCTGCTTCATGAGCTCAACCACCCATTCGGAATAATTGAGTCCTCTGTGCTGCATCTCAACAACCTGTGGTCCACTGCCATCACCTGGATTGATTGTTGTGACGCAGTCACTGGTCAAACCTTGGCTGAGAACAATCAATGACAAGGTACATTTTGCACACGATGGTCCGTTGTTGAGAAGATAGAAAAAACCAATAATCTGCATTAGCGGCTGAAGGGGCTCAACATCCATTGAAATAACCATCGAGATGTTGGTTGGCGATTTCACTATGCCAGGATCTGTTACAGTGACAGTAGCATTATGTTTGCCTGTGGTGTTGTAGATGTGTTTCAGGATGAATATATAGTTGATGCCACTGACATAAAAACTGCCCAGCTTCTCTGCAACCCAACTGGGCAGCTCTGTCTCATTTTTCTTTGCAGGTACAAGTGTTTTTATTGTTTGATTTCCAAAGTCAACGGTGACACGGATATTCGGTGTGATGCGTTGTATGACGATTGTGATGAATATGGGGCGCTTTGTAAACCCAGGAGCCGTTGTTGTGACTAATACTTTTCCAAACAACTGAAATGCTGTTCTGTAACATCGCAGATTTGCCACCGATGACAATTCTAATCCCACTAGTAAAAAACACAAAAGTTCAGTTTATTAGACATTTTTCAGGTTCTCTTGGTTTCACTAGCTGAAAACAACATTATCAGAAAGTTTATAGTCAGTTTTATGACTAGATAAACAGTTCTAACCAATAGTCAACTGTAAATCACTCTTTCAGGCCAAAAGTATCAGGTAGACAGAGCAAGCTGAAATCTGTTCTGACTTATTGAATTCTAAAGCAAGCTTTGGATTTCCAGTAGCCGATCGACAGAAAAACACCACTGGTCTGACCAGTACAATTCCTAAAAGCTATAATGGTAACCTTGCAAAGAGACTTGTGCATAACTCTCTTGTTGGCTGAGATCCATCTGTGCATGCCATGCATGTCTGTACCACCTGCACTAAGCTGCACAGGTTCTTGTTATGCAGTGCTCAGCAGGTGACTTGGTTGCTCTCTGATTCCAAACTTCCACAATGCAATGGCCCCCTACTATTGTGGAAATTGGAATAGGTTGCGTAATAACAAGTGAGCATTTTGGTCTTTCCTTATCTCCATTATGTCAGCAATCATAAACTATTTTCTTTCATTCTTCATTTTGTGTTGTCAGTTCAGCAGTGTTTTTGATAAGTTTCCTTTAAAGAGGCACTTTATAAATGTGCTAGTTAGAATAAAAACAGTCTGGCAAAATAACCCTCTACCTCTATGGACAAACACTGGAAATAACTGGCTTCTTGTGCAGAGCAATGAAGCAAACAGCTACCTCAAGGCTTCCTGTGTAGAGAAATGTAAATTTTTTTACACCTGTGCAGAAACTCCACAGAAGTATGATCTGAGCAATTGAAGGATTTCATTGCGGAAGTGCAAACATGACAACAGGACACCAAGAAGTGTTTGATCCTCCAACTTGCACTGATATTCAATATCAGCCCAAAAAGAAGAAAGACCGAGTTAGCCATATTGCCTGATATTCTGTGGATGGTCAGCCATGCACACACACAGTAACAATTGGACTCAATGTTGCTCAACATAACTGTGCTTGCTTGCAACAAACCAACAGCTTAAGCTGCTGTCCAATGCTGCTGTTGTAAGTAACAACTGCATTTGATAGAATTAGATTGAATTACCAATAGGTCGATAGCAAGATGGCTGAGCCTGGCTATTGAAGCAACAGCCACAGGCATAACACAGCGACTTGTGCACATATACATCACCACACTGTTCATTAACTTCACCCAAGTCTCTCCTTACAAAACACTGGTTCATTCCTGCACAGAAAAACAATATTCCACATTGTAACTATTCATTAAACATGCATATATACATGTACACTTGTGTGTCACAGTATGAATATACATGGGGAAGTATCTGTAGTCCAGCAAATAATCAGACAGCCTATCACCTCTGCAACACGGGCTTTAACTCTTGGTGCATCGTGTGAAATCAATGGAGGTCACTTTTTAGGAACCCCTCAAAAGCGCTTGGAATATGGCTGCCCACAGGAATTGTAATGTGGAGTGTAGTTTTTAAATCAACACTCAGAAAGAAGCTGTGTAGGGACAATAAGCAAGTCAGCAAATGTAGATCAAGCTTTATTTTACCGAACATTGACAGCACAAAACCAAAAATTAAGAAACAGCAGCACATTCATTACAACACCAGACCTGCCTGTGATGGTATTCTACAATCTGACATCATCAGAAAAACTTCAAAAAGTTATGGCGAATGAGAAAATCACACAAAAACCGACAACTGTATTTCCACTCAAAGAACATTTCCAGAAATAGTGTCACTATATAACGGTATTTCCACTCAAAGAACATCTCCAGAAATAGTGTCACTATATACATAACAGAAAATAAAGACACACAATTAAGCTTTCGTAGATTCAGTTGTCACCTTTCATCCTTTGATATGACAATAGATATAATTACCAACCAAGTCATCCAATTACACAAGATTTGGTAATAATGATACATGAATCACTCATTAACTCTCTTAGTACTCAACCTGTTCATTTACTAACCGTTGTTACGGAAGAGTTGATAAGTGACAGTACGCAATGTACTGGTTGGAAGAATGTGTGTAGTTTGGAAAGTGTGAGAGAAGTTGAGCATCTGGGAAGAACCTGGTCCTACTGTGGCTGCAGTTGGGACCTTGATGCCTTTGGATCGAATGCCCACTGCCAGGTAGTCATCATCTAATTCCAAGTGGATGATAGTCCACTGGCGACAGCCAAATGAAGCATTATATCGAAAAGTTTCCAGGAAAACACACGATTCAACTGCCATGCAACGTCTGTTAGCAAAAAAGTCAGTGGCATCTTCATTAAATGTAAATGTAAAGCGTAAATGTACACGGTTTTCTATAGCGACTGTATGGCCTTGATCCTGCTCGGGTGAGATCCTCCACCATTAATGCATCTAACCTAGATTATCCAATACTGTAAATATTATTGCATCATCGTCATTACTAGGATTTTTATTTGATTATTTTTGTCAAGTCTGAAGCCGCGTGTCAAGAAAAACATGAAGGCATTGCTAAGTGCGATGACACAGAATTGTTATCTTGATGGACTGCATTTGAGATTTTCTGAGCCAAGTAAGAGAGTTCAGTGGCTCTTGAGATGCATTATCAGGCTTTTTCTTCACCCCGTTACCTTTGCTAGCCAACAGTTACTCTTTTAATTATTTTCTTACAAATAATTGGCAGAACAAAGTGCTCAAAAACACAATGAAAGCATAGTCAACAGTGCCATTTCATTATGGTTTTGGCATTCTAACAAAACTTTCCAACTGCTCTATCATGGCATTAGCTTACCCATGGTAAGGACAACCAAAAACATTCTAGACTTAAAGAACAAGTGCAAAATTCTCACTCTTGACCTCAGCTGTATTTCAGAAGTTGTTCCAAACTCGAGTTCAGTGAAGTCCTGCAAGGGTAACTGCTTCCTGGTCAGCAAGGCAATCTTCAACCCAGAGCAGGCCCTGACCTCTAGGTCAATGCTGTTTACCCCTTGGACATCAATGGCCTTCTGCAGGTCATATTTAGCGTGTGGGGCAATAAAAACTGGCGGTTGTAAATAGCCTGAATAAACCAAGTAAATTATAACCAATAGGTTAGACAGCTATGTTCAATCAATATAAAAAAGCTGATGACAGGACAGATGATGAACAAATAAAACTATAATACAGTCTGGTGACCAGCAATATTACTGGGACTGTCACGAAAGGTATTTGAATATTTCTGTTATTGTTATTATTATTATTATTTTTATTATTTTTATTTTTATTAGTATTATTATTACAATTATAATTATTATTAATTTGCAACTGCTATAATGCCAGTGTCTAATGCACAAGGCATGAACTGATGGCACACCAAAGCCAAGCCGCAATCAGTTCAATAGCCAGAAGGTCAGTCCAGTAAGACAGAGAGGCAGCCAGCCGAGTAAGTAATCCCTTTTTAAAGGCCTATGGTGGATAACCAATTTGAAAATGTAAATCTTAAGTTAAGAATGAAATGACATAAGCAAATGAGCAGAATGAACAGATAAAGAGAGATTTCCAAAATCTAGGTCCAGCAACTGAAAGAGCTTGGTTACCAAAAACAATTCTAGTCTCAGATATAATAGTGATGTAAATTTGCCGGTAAACATGTTTCAGGGGAAAATCCATTTATTTAAGTAAAATATGGTAAAGAATGATTTAAGTGACGTAATTCCTTGGTTATGTCCCACACACCTGTTTAACCATTTATAAGTTACAGTAAAATACTGAGATGAACATTAGCTCTGCCCTAGAATTGAATTGTTAACCAGATAGTTTGCTTCCACATAATAAACTCATATACAAAGTCTGTGTTTATCCACTATCACAAATTGTAAGGAATATTTTATCCCAAGCAATTTGCTAAGTTCAGATATGAACTTAAACAATGAAATACTGGTAAGTGCATTGCATTAAATTAATTAACTAATGTTTAAACTAAAAATGGTGTGAATCACTTAAATGGGCTACATTATGCCAACATTCCTTAATGATGTCAAAAGAATTTCAGTTAGAATACGACATTAGATTAGAATAAAACATGACTACATAGGCAAAAAGCCTCACAAAGATCTCCTTTGATTTGAAGTATCTGTCTGACTGGCCTGTATAGTTCTTGCAGGTTATGTTAATGATGTAAATGCATCCTCCATCCACCTTTTCCAGCTGGCATTCTTCAAAGGATGAGGCTGAAGCATTGCAGTCTAGGACCTTCACCAGTGTCTTTGTTTGGTCTTCAGTCAACCACGTTGGAATAGCCTCGGACTTAGTGTCTTGTAATATCATTCCAAATGTACTACAGATCAACCTTCATGAGAAAGACACCACGCCCTGCAATACCTGCACTGCTAATTGGAAGGTTCAAAGTCAAATGTGAAATCAACAAAGTAAATCATTTTAAAAAGGTCTAAATTCTACAAAAAATATTCAGGTGTTACAATTAACAATCCTTAATTCATTCTTAAGCAAAACTAAATTTTCTTCTAACAATTTTCCTAATATTTTGCTTCAAAGGAATTATGTTACCTGGTATTCAAAACAATACATAAAATATTATTTCATATTTATTTTCTGGTGATTTTGCTTTAGTAACTGTACTTACTGGCCCCAATAAAAAGGTGATTAAATGTAAATCATCACTCAAAGTTGACAGATCGACTCTGATGAAGCAGTAGATTAAAAGTGAAGGGTACTGCATCAAACAAGGCACATGGGATTTTATTAATTTGCTAAGTTATGCTATCCATCTGTGTAGAAGGACTGTAATAAATCAAGATCTGAAAAATACATAATTTTCCAAAGTAGTTCAAAATAAAATTTTCCAAACCAATAACCAAGTACTGTAGATACTGTGCTGTTCCTATTCCTCAGGTATTTTTACTTGGGTAGATTTTCAAGTTCAGTTTAGAACACTGCTTCTTTATCCTGTCCTGTCTTGGGACAAGCTCAGTCTTCCTACAGAGGAATCCCACTTTGAGACACAGTTCCCTTGTATATAGGCCTACTCATACCAGGTAACATTAAATTACATGCAAAAGCACATTCCATGTTAAATTAAAGTACATTCAGTTATACATATATCATAGAATGTGCTTTAAAAGAATTACAAGCAAAAGAAGACAGATGTGTAAAATTAAAAAATTGCAGCCCAGTGCTCTGTCTGGTGTTAGTTCTTCTGACCCTCCCAGAGAGACATGAAAATGAAACTCAAAAAGAAAAGTGGATCTTCGTGAAGCTACCTTGCTGCCATAAGACTGAACTTCTGAGGACAGATGAAGGTCCAATCATCTGTTGAGGCATCATAGACCTGGACAAGACCAGTAGCAATGAGGTTTCCAACTCTGTCGATCAGACGAACTCCCCTTTCCACATCTGACAATATAAGTTAAGACTGCTTGTTATCCCACACCATAAAATTCACTGAATTTCAGTTAGAATACGACATTAGATTAGAATAAAACATGAAGAGATTAGTCTAATGAAAACTAATGCTACTGCATTGGTTTATTGTCAACTGACCAAAAGGTCTGTCAGTCAACCAGTCAGAGAACAAAACAGGCTTTTGCTGAACCAGCATTGGCTCTTATGTCTCAATTTTTTACCTGGATTAAGTGAGCAGTGTACATGCAGAAGGGTGCAGTTCTGTCGTTTCTCTGGGCTTTCTTGATGATTCAAGCACTTTTCAAGATCTCCCTCAGAACCAACACAGTTGACATGAAACTGAGGAGCATCATCGATCGCTGACAAGGAAGCATTTTCACTCTCAAGACTCTCTCTGTTGTACTCACCTGCTATGTAGCCTAACTGGTGACAGGTAACCCTTGAAAAGAAAATAGATTCCAACATACACACTTCACGCTTTCCCTCAGGAGAAATGTTATCACACATTTTCCACACATCAGAATAAACCAAATTCTTTCAAGTCACAGTTCTGCAGCACACACCTGTCAAGAGTAAGCCAAAATAACTGGACAGCCCTTCTTTGGAGGTTTCATGACCGCTTAATAAATGGCAAATTTTAAATGACATCTCCTGAATGGAACTCCAAAATACAGAATTAACATTAATTGAGGAGTGATAACACCTGCCTCCACTTATCACTGTGGTGATATTACAAAGACAGTTAGATTCAACAGATGAATGATGATGAAAATGACATCATATACTTTGTATGAGACTTGATCATGAAATGTTTTAGAATCACAACAGCTTATCTAACCGGACAGCTGGAGGAATTTGACCGTCAACACAGACATTGGACAAGGTTCCATTGTGATCTATGTATTGTACCAATCCAATTCCTTCTGAAGCATTCTTTCCTGTCAACCTTATACCTTAAAGAACATCACATTTCAGACATCATTCTGTAATATTCCAACAGACTTTATCCAAAAAAGCACAACAGGGACAGCATTTAGACTACATTTACGCACATACTGACCCCATAAATTCTTGTGACATCTTTTATACAATATCAGATAATCGGTACACTGGGAAACTATCGTTAACTGTAACCATTATAACCTCGAGATATCTACAGCGCCCAAAGAAAGCTAAGGGAACCAGCTTATTCACAGGCAATCAGTCAAACCAAAATCAGCAGGCAGGAAGGGTTTGGTTTCAGGTCAAGATCCAAAAGTCAGGCAGGCAAAAGGTCATACTCACCATGCAGACAGCCAAAGGTGTTTCTGGTCTGCTATCTATGGTCTCTTGGACCCACCTGTTTGACCCTATACATAGTGGCTCATTGCACTCATCTGAAAGAGGTGAATTTCTGAACTTAGGGCTAGGACTTCCAAGGCACAGAATGAGGCTTTGTATGGCTGGTCCTTTGCTGTGGAATAATCTTCCTCCTTATAAAAATATAAATCGTAAAACCGTTACCCTACACGGCTACGCAACTTAGCTTTCGCTGGGCGCTGTTTAACTCTCGAGTTTACGATTACGAACTCGGAAATGCCCAATGCAATACTTTTAAAGGAAATCGCCAGGTGTTATGATGAAACGTTTTTATCACATGATGATCATCATATGTAGTTTCTACGACCACTTAATCTGTGGGCTTTTGTTACAGCCTACCGAGTTCTTGAGGTTTTTGACCTACTTGCGTCTGCGACCGTCCAGAATGGAACCAAATTGAAATATATGAATACAGACTTCCAACAAAATACGACAGCATATTCTTTAAATAAACAGATCTTCATTATGGATGTTTATTTAATAGTTCTTCCTCCACATTCACTGGATACATCTAGTTTGCTAAAAGAGGAAATGACATCAGCTTCGTCAGCATGGCATAATTCGTCATAGAAAGGTTCGCAAAAGTTCAGGTTGTGAGTTGAGTCCGTTATTATATCTATGGTTGAGTCCAAAGAATATAATATAGAGTATCGTATTTAGCCAAAAATTTCGCGGTCTAGAATAATTATTATTCGGCGCCCCCAAACAATCGGAGGCCCTGTTCGCCTGAACACTAGAACATGCATAAGGTCAGCTCTGAGCGGCTGAAGACCATTCACTGGACCCAAAGTGTTGATGGTGGTCCAAATAAATGCTGCGTTAGGGAGACCAGCTGATCACCGCCGCAATTTCATGTCCACAGGGGCCAGGTTGCTGAGGTCAGTTTCTGTGTCAGGTCAGAATCCGGCGCGGAGCTCAGGCTATGTCAGACAGCGTGGTGTCTAAGTTATGATGGCGACGGTAGTTGCTGGTGCGACCACCGTGGTACCGTATTACACGTTGGCACAATGTTGGACAACTCTGGGACAATATTGTCCGAATGTGTGTGCTGGCTGGGAGTATGGTGCAGGATCAGCTGCAGATTAACATAGATATAAAATTTCGGTTTTCAGTCAATACCAGAATCAGGTCATACTCCATTAATCTCGTGTATTAAACTTTTCTAATATTTGACTCAATATGCTTTTAAGACACTTTAAAGCATTTGGCTTCATAAATGTTCTAAAATAGACCCTACTTATGCCAAAATTCTCGAAACATTTACAGATTTGTTTCTTGGTTATGTGAATGTTTTCAGCTTTGGATGTTCCCTCTGACTGTAACAGTAGACTTCGTATGATATAATACTACTTTACTGTACGATGCTACGATACTACAATGCTACAGAATCTACCATTATACCGCTATGCATGTCCAGCCATCAAGTGTCAGCTATCGTCTGGCGTCTCTGTACAACTGTGCGTCTGTAGCAATGTTCTTCTATTGCCTCGATGGTCAATGTCGGTACCACGAATGTGGTGTACGTATGGGCGTGGCCTAACGGCTGGCCAATCATATCCTTACACTGACCTCTGACCAAGGCGTTAATTGCCTTCAGGTTCCACTGTGGTTTTAACCTCAGGCTCTACGGGGTATAACAGTATAGCCCTTTATAAATTGTTCAAACTTTTCTAGACTTTTATGCCGTCTTATTACTTACTGGTATCATTCAGCAAGGATGAGTAGCCAAGATTGTGTGTGAAACCGAATCTTTACTTTACACATTACCGAACAGACTCACAAAAATGATCCACCCACCTGGAATAAACTCCAGCCAGAATTAGGTCTACGACAATTATCTGAACAATCCTACGAATTCATCAAAACTGCACCCCTTGCGATTTCTGCGCAGGTTTCGCATTCAAACTTACAACACTCGATCCTCTTAGAACTGTAAATCCTATTCAGATTCCTTCTCTTCTCCAGAGTAGCCGTCCGACTGTCTGCTTGCATGATCCTTGGATATTGACATGGAACCGAATCTGACCTTTCCTGCGTATTGAACTTGGTTTAACTCAGCGCCTGTGAATAAGCTGGTTCCCGCGACTTAGTTTTCATCGGGAGCTGCAGAAATCACGAGTTTATAATTACGAGTACGCGCTCGAGAGTGCTCTGCTGGAGAGAATGGGAAAGTTTACGCTTTGATGTAGCCTAAGTTTGGAGCGCGTAATGCTGTATAGCACCTACATGTAGGTTACCGCCGCTGGCGCTGCTGTATTCGGCATGCTATACAATACAATATGCTGTATACAATATACTATACAATTGCATTTGATATTGCCCTTCTTACAACGCCTGAAGCATGGGCGGCCGCACATTGTGGCAAGGGGCACTTGCCACCCTGGATTTTAAATTTAAATATGTAAAATTAAAAATATCATCGAGGTTAAATGATTAAAGTAGGGTAATTATGTCGTCATATGGTTTGCTTGCTTACTAACCCATGCAAATAACGTTTAATGAGACGCAAAAGCGGTGGCACAAAAAGCACTTGTACGTCTGAACTACATCTTCTAAAAAATGACTGTAATATCGATGGACAACGACACTCCCATTCCCATCATCAGTTTAACAGCTTTGAACATTTTATAGTCTTTTTAGAGCTTTGACGAGCGTCTCAAAAGCACTACATGGCTAATTTTAAACTGCAACAAGTTTGTATACTGCTGATTTTTTGTATTTGGTTCAAATAAATAACTGAAATGCATTTAACACAGAGATTTAGAGCATTATGTAGAGCACAACTTGCTATTAGGTATAGGCCTAGATAAAACCTGATTAATCGTATTTCCAGATACAAATTTGACTTATCCGTTGTTAGGCTACGATCTATCGGTAATTAAGTGTCGTGTCTGCTTGGTATATCTGTGGGCCCCAACTCCGACTTCAGTTAAGTGCGTTGCGTCAAACTGAACGATAAACCGAATATTCACAAGCACAGATACACGTTTTGATACGACGTGAACGAATATTGGTCGGTCTGCCGAATGGAGCGAGGCCATCGATATTAATCTGCCTCTATTACACTTAGACATTGTTGTCGTTTATTACCTTTGTGTATAAAATTAGCTTTGCCTAAACCTTCCCGATGCATGGTTGGCAGTAAAATTAAGCAAATAATATTATATACTTCCATGAGCCATAAAAGTGGTAGCATTTGGTAACAACTGAATGACTGCGCTACTTTGAGTCGATGATTTGTTTACCAAGAAAACCAGCGTGCGACCCGGATATGGAAACAAAGCATATTATTTGGCCAGACATGATTCTTTTAATGCTTGCGTTGCATTCCCTATGTCAAGACACACTATGTTCGTTTGTCTGTCTGTCTGATTGCATGCTTCCTCTCTCCCTCTGTCTGTCTGTCTGATTGCATGCTCCCTCTCTCCCTCCGTCCTTCCTTGTTTCCCTTCGTACCTGCCTCTACCCTCTCCTCTGTTTCCCTCCCCTCCCCGTATTCTATCCTTGATTCCAGTTCAAAAACGCCCAACCTCATTTGCTCTGTGGGCAGAAAGTGTCAGTGATTTTCTGTTATTTTTCTGAAGTTGTGTTCTTGGTTCGTTTTCTGTCGCATTTGTCTAAAAAGGCTCCCGCTGCAGAAGAGGCGCCGCTGTGTTGATTGTCGCTTCCGCACATATTGCAATCACCAATCGATGAGGAGGGTCTGCCTTTGTCATTGTCTTCCGGAAATGATCCCGTTGTGCTGCTTTCTTTGGCCGACGGAGGCTGTGAATCAGAATCTCCTCCACTCCGTGTCCTACTGCAGCTGCAGTTCGTGTTCATCCTGCAGTTGGAACAGGAAGCGTGCAGTGGAAGCGCATTTGCGACATCTGACGGTGTCGGAGAGACTCCGTGAATCGAGAGGCAATCACAGGCGTTCGAATGGAAATTTCCACTTCCGCAACAGAGGCAAACTGCGTCATCATTAGAACAAGAGAAGTTTCTAGAATTGATCCGGGTGACCCACCTTTCTCTGGAGCCAGGAATCACACGCCCCTGCTCTGCCGAAGACCGCGCTCTCGTCATGACGTGCGTTATAGAACCGGTGACCACGTGACTGGACGGAATCAGATTGGCTACCGTTTCTGTAGAAATTCTGTGCGCTTCGTTAGAGCAGCAGCGAAACACACCCGCTGTGATGGGATACGATGGCGTCGACAAGGTCAGGCGCGGGTGAGTGCAGTAGTGCAATAATGATGACGGACACTGTTGAGGCGTGGCTCCCATATCGTTTTCATGGTAAACAGTTTTGGATGCCACTCCCTTTTCCGTCTCCCATCCACTTTCGAAACGAACTGATGGCTTCATTGCGGCTCCTGATTCTTCTGAAGTCGAATTTACAATAATGTACATTGTGGAAGGAATGTCAGCAAAGCTGACCTTTTTCTTTGCAGGAACATGAGAGTCTGTCACCAGTGGGACAGATGCGACCGTGCCAGAAGACGAACATGTCGAGGCCAGCGTTTCTTTCGTGCTGCTCTGAGTGGCCACTCCGCTCCGCAGGGATGACTTCAGAGTGGCACCGGATACTTCCGATTTGGTTGATGTTGCAGAGGATATGACGCCAGACTGACGGTCCAGCATTATTTCGTCATACATGGTTGGTTCCGGCTGAGCTGACGAAACAGCTGACAATAGAACAGCTGGCGAAGTATCTCTGGCACGTCCGATGTTTTCGAGGGGAGCGCCATGAAGCTGAACCGGAAGGGAGAGGGTCCTCCCTGTCTGTTCAAGCACGCCGATGCTCGCTGTTCTTTCATCTGGTACCACAAAGTAGTGGTCGCTTACGGTCGTTTCGTCGTTGGAGGCTTCCACTATGATGGGAATCTCGGGCAGGTTCTTGGAAGTTGCTTCGTCGGCGTTGGTGGTTGGCGAGGCCTTCGTGCGTGATCGGTTGAAGTAATCGACAAACGTTTGAACAATGGGATTCTCAATCTTCTTTGGAATCGCTTTCTCAGGCGGTGCTTCCATTTCGACGAAGGCTGTGGTATTGCCATCGGGCGAGGAGGCGGAAACATACGGGGTTCTTCCGGGTAAAGATGAACGGCCAGCGGGCCCTTCCGTCACCTGGCTATTAATTTGTGTTGCTGTTGGAATTTCAAATGACCACCTGTCAGTGGGCCCTTCCGTCACCTGGCTATTAATTTGTGTTGCTGTTGGAATTTCAAATGACCACCTGTCAGTGGGCGTTTCCGTCACCTGGCTATTAACTTGTGCTGCTGTTGGAATTTCAAATGACCACCTGTCAGTGGGCGTTTCCGTCACCTGGCTATTAACTTGTGCTGATATTGGAATTTCAAATATACTGCTCGTGAGATATGGTATTCCAGCGAGTGGAAAGGAGCTGGACGGAATCAAGTAGAGTTTCTGATCTGGAAACACCGCATGTAGATCCAAGATTTTCTGAATGGCTCGCCGAATGAACGAATCTGCAGAGGAGAGGACGTCGGGGGAAGCAGTGGAAAAATCGGAATTATACTGTACGATTGGTTCTATGGGTGGTGGGGGTAACGTCTGCACTGAAGATGATTGGCTTGGCACATTGAAACCTTCGAGATTCGACCAAATGCCTTCTTCGTCTTTGGGCTCAGATTTCTCTCTGTACTGACCGTCCTCAGTGACCTCTGAAGCCTGTGAAGTGGAACGGAAGGCGGCCTCATGTGATGCTAGTGAAGACGAGGGGTCTGGGAGACGAGGTTGGCCGGTTCCTGTCTTCAGAAGTCCCTTCATTCTTGTATTCCGCAGCTCGGCATCGATTTTCTCGATCTCCTTTGTTATGTCTTCATCGATTGCAACGATCTGAGACAAACGCGAATCTCTGAGTTGCGCTGGTTCTTTGATGTCCTTCGTCGTTTTCTCAGCATCGGTCGTCGTGGTCGTGGCATCTACAGGAGGCGTTTGTCTTCCATGAGCTCTTCTGTCAGTTAGTTCGTCAAGGAAGCTATCCAGTCCACGAATGTCTTCGTTAGTCGTTTGATCTTCCAACTCTAGGGACTGTTTTTCATCAGCCTTAATCTTCTCAGCAGAAACCGACGACGATCTTCGAGATGGTGATACGTTGACTGTTTTCAAGGCAACAGAACCACGAACTCTGCGATTAATTAGGTCCCCCAGGACCATTTCCAGCGCGTGCAGGTCATCCAGAATCTGGAGTTCTTCCTGGCTCAGTGACACAGCCTCCGTGTTCTCTTCATTCTTATCTTCTGCTTCCAACTCTTGGTCACGTGTACTGCTTTCATCCTTCGTGCTTGGATCGTCTTTGTTTGAGGATTTAGAGTCTCTCAGTGTCACCCGTTTTTTCACGGACCCTGTTGATGAACGTGGCTTTGGTGTGTGGCTCATTCCTTCTTCTCAAAAGTTCTAACTCTAAAAGGCTGTGCTAAGCGTTACGATAGTCTACCATTCAGGCAGCACTGGAACTATTCGTCAATGTTCTTATCCTTGTTTAATAATTCAGTAAGCTTCTTTTTACTTTTATATGGCGGCTTCTACAAAATATGCGCTTAAAATACATATCCAGCGATTCACAAGGTCAGTCGTTGTATGTAGACCTTAGGTACAATTATACAGGGAAACGTCGTATATGTAGAAATCCTAACTGGCAGTCAAAGGTTTCTGCTTTGCTCTAATTAACGTTGATTCGATTTGCACCAGATTTGACTTTTCGCTTATCATCGCTTTACCAATGTCGGTCTATATTCGTTATGCTGTTAACTGTCTTAAAGGTAGATGAATTGTTGTTTATTAACAGTTATGTTCGGTATTTGCATTATTTTAACTCACCGCGTCATCTTTTCTTCCATATTTACCAGTAACAATGAGATCACGTCATACATATCGATGAGCTAATATCAGTGTTGTTAATAGTACCTGGCCATAGTATTTAAGTAACAGTAAAATAAACGTAACTTCAGTACTTGCGTTAAAATAAAAGTACGTCAACAATTCTACTTAAGTAAAAGTAAAAAGTATTCGTCCAAATAATACTTTTAAATTAAAAGTAAAAGCAGGCCAGCAGTCTATTATAAGTTGTATATGCATCATATCGAGGTCTGCTTTCTTCCTTCCAATGGGCCTTTTTATATAAAGTTCATTTCAGTTAGTTAGACCTTCAATGACCATCGCTAGCAACAGGGACAATCAAAGTAAATATGCAAAAATCTGCTATCAGTTTTCACATGGAGGACCGGGGATTTGAAATCAGACCACAGTGGTCAAAACGCGATGCATATTAACTGCTCTACCACAATAAACTGGCATCTTAAGAGTTTATAAACTGCAGGCCTAGGCCTCATTGACTCTGGTGCTTCGTCCCGTCTCAATATCTGATTCTCTTCTTTTCCGGTCTGTTTCTGACAGGGTCATTAGGTCAAGATGGACTTTAAATACTAGTGTGGCTGAACCCATATCGGTACCTTTTGCACCATGAGCAGGTCCATACTCAAGTATAAATTAGCTCATTACGAGATTACTAGAAGCTCGAAGAACAGTTGGTGTGTAATGCGGTAGCCTACATAACATTATATTTTCCCGTTGCAGCTGCGACAGCAGGAAGTTGGTACATTGAATCGTTGAAGTTTGTCACAATTAAGTTGGTTGAATTTGTCTTTAATAACTTTAAAAAAATTGAACCTGTAGCGCGTCCTGGTTGAAATATAGAGCAACGGCGGTCTTGAGCTAACCAGAGAAAACCGTTATTATGAAATCGTTTTGGACTGAAACCTGCCGAAAGCCACGCACTTTTGTCTGTTTGCCATTAATTTTATCGTGTAATTTTCCAACCATCTGACAGTTCATGTGCATTAAGTGGGTCCTTTATGCGCCTTGGAATCACGCCTCAGAGGAATTACATGAAAGCGCGTAATCAAGTGTTTTACCTGCACTATTCTACCTTTGCTGTTGTCTATTGCTGGCATTAGTTTTAGAAAGTGTAACATTTCTTTGACCTTACCAGGTGGTCTTTTAAATTTTCTGTTTGATATCCTAATCCTCGTCAGCAGAAAATTGTCATTGATGTGTAGTTCATGAAACACACACATTGGACTGACCATGTAATCTTGACCTAATTGCGGTTCGGCTTTGATGCGCCATCGGTTGATGCTTGTGCATTAGACACCGGCGCAATAGAAGCTATTAATTACAATTACACTAGTGTTACAGAGTTATGCTCGTCTAATATGTTAGCCTGTCGATCTGCGTGCTAGCATTTGGCTGAAACTAAGCTAATAACTTTGCCCGATCTCTTTGGTCTTCAATAAATGATTTTGATGATGTATCGAATTCAAAGAGGATTTTAAAACCCTTCTATGGTAAATGCCTTTTTTCTGAGTTCACATTTACGATAAAACTGTGTATGATTTACTCATTAGCATCGTGGAACTTAGGACGTATAGAACTTATAAAATAAGTGTTTGCACTCCCACACTATAGTAATGTGACTTCTCTTGAGATGTAGTGACGGTGTTATTTTTCGCTTTCCACAACGCAATATACAATTCATTCAATACGGTTCAAACTAATTTACTCAAATCAATGCTGATCTCCCTCCCTCCCTTCTTTCCTTTATCTCTTCCTCTCTCTCCGTCCATCCATCCATCCATCCATCCTCCCATCTAGGCCTATCCATCTATCTCTGGCTCTCTTTTGTCTGTCTAGTATTTCCGATTCTTCGGCCATCATTCGAAACACATTGAAGTCGTTGGCGGCGGGACGCAGCCAAGCGTTTCAATGCAGAATCGTTTCAGCGCCTTGTACTTCCGTTCGAATGTCTGCTCTCTCAATCTTCCGCCGTCATTCCAGTCATCCGTCTTGCACCGGTGATGTCTTCGAGAGGCAACTACAGTGGACGATACGATCCTATCGCCCGCTGTAGGGCAGCAGTGAGCACACGACACATTTGCCGCTGGCGAAGTCTGTCGACAGTTTCGGTGGACTGGTCTTTGTTCAAATTCCTCACAGCACCTTTTCAAACCGGTAAAGCAGTTTCCATGGCATGGTTCAGTCGCAAGAGTGCAGCGGTGGAGGGATCTGTGGCGGGCGGATGACGTGGGAAGCCGGGTGTAGATTGTCGTAACGGAATCCGTGCAAGAGGACGTCTCTCCCATTTCTTGGCCGCACTCATCGACACCCGGGTGGTGATCTGTGCACGTCTCTGGAGGGTGGTGGCGCATTTCAGATCCTGGAAGAGTGTAGCAGTCGACCCAGGTGGACGTTCTGCTCGCATGGCACGCTTCTGACCGCGTTTCTGAGGCGCTACTGTTTCGGTCAGGAATAGAACCTTCGCTGGGGGTGTCGTGGATAGTTTTTGAACTGAGTGATCGGTACCATTTACTTCTGTAGGGTTGACTGCGCTTGTCTCGCATGGCAGCACAAGTTTCATTCTCACCCTTAGTGCCGTGCTTCGTTGACCGCGATACGATCTGAGTGACTGAAGTACACAGGCAATTCTCTGAAGGGTAAAGGTTGAGCAGAGGTCGTTTAGATTGGCGCTGTGGTTCACTGAAGGCAGCAACTCCACTGGTCGAAATGTCTAGGCCTGGGTCGGAAGACCGACTGGAGGTTTTGCACAGCTGCCCATTCGAGTCAGCGCTGATCTCCGAGTCGGAGTTTTTCTGTCCACTAAGAGGAACAGCAAGCAGTTCCTTCAAGCATATCAGCTCCGAGTCGTCGCGCTTCGGTGGCTTTGCTGGTTGGGGGGGCGTCTCCGTTTGCGACGGAATATGGACAGTGATGTCTTGGATTGCAGGAATGATGTCAAATTCAGTTGAGGAAGGATCGAGGTAATAGATATCTTCTTGACCCAGCTCAGGTGCAGCAACAAGAATCTGGGGCTGGGGATTAAAATGCGAGATGATGAGTCCGTTGGGGTTTAGCTTCGACTGACGATTAAGGTGTATCGTCGTTCTGCGGTGCGAGTATCCGAACGAGTGTCGATTCCTTTCAAAGTCGGGAATAATCGAGTATCTTGCATCCTCTGGACCTATGGAAGTTTGGGAATGTTCGGGATAGGCATAAGAATCTGATTCATCGTAAGAAGTTAATCGACGACCGTATGAAAAAGATGACAGCCTGCCTCCTCCTGCAGTCGAAGACACTCTGCTTCTTCTCGGTGTTGAGGACACTCTGCCTCCTCCTGGCATCGGGGACGCTGTGCCTCCTCCTCCTGGCATCGGGGACGCTGTGCCTCCTCCTCCTGGCATCGGGGACGCTGTGCCTCCTCCTCCTGGCATCGGGGACGCTGTGCCTCCTCCTCCTGGCATCGGGGACGCTGTGCCTCCTCCTGGCGTCGAATACGGTGTTCCTCCTCCTGGCATCGAATACGGTGTGCCTCCTCCTGGCATCGAATACGGTGTGCCTCCTCCTGGCATCGAATACGGTGCTCCTCCTCCTGGCATCGAATACGGTGTTCCTCCTCCTGGCATCGAATACGGTGCGCCTCCTCCTGGCATCGAATACGGTGTTCCTCCTCCTGGCATCGAATACGGTGTTCCTCCTCCTGGTGTCGAATACGCTGTGCCTCCTCCAGCCATCGAGGAGGACACTCTGTTTTCTTCTTGCATCCGGCTACCAACCAGAATCGAGCGAAGTGTGGACTTGGCTGGAACCGAAGATATTCTACTTTCTGGCGAATCTCTCGACCGCATATTTTCGGGAGATGAGCTGATATTCTGAGTGGCAATTCTTGGATCAATGGGCGAGTATCTGTCCTGTGCGGCGTTTGCTGCTGGGAAATCAGACGTAAATCCATCATCAAAACTAGCAGCTGCTGCGCTGTCTGGGGCAATGGGTGGAATTGGCGACACTCGTTCGACCCATCCAACGGTCTTGCTCGGCATTCTTCGTTCACATCCGATAAAACTGCAGTGCCTTAAGGATGCGATTTTCTCCAACCCATTGCAGACCAGTTCGGGCTTTAGTCCGCAGGACTGTTTCTTACACAAGGGTTCGATGTGCCCGACGTCCGCTAAATCTCCCATTTGCATCGGATTCAACCGACACACGGCCGGCATGTTCTCAGCTTTGCCTCGTATAGAAGTCGGTTTTCTGTCGCCCTCTACCGTCGACTGGAACGCCACGACCGGAGTTCTGGACAGTTTTCCTGGCATATAGACAGCGGGTTGTGCTGTAATGATTGAAGGGGCCACTTGGGCTGAGATACGACTCGGTGTCCGCTGCGATTGAGCTGGTAATTCCAGCCTCGGTTCGAAGCTCTGCGTTGACTTTAGTTCAGGTACTGGTTCAATAGGAAACATTTCTCTCGTTGGCTGTGGAGTAGGACTGCGAAGGGGTACTGGCTGCGGCTTATAAAGCATCGGAGAGGCGTTTTGGGGCAGTTCATCCAGGTTGCCTTCAATGCTGACTACGGCCCTGCCCTGAAAGTACTCAAGCGGGGGAATTACTTCTGGAAATTCACAAAACCTGAAGTTAATGTCTATCTGTATTTCTTCAGCCTGGCGCTCTGGCTCGGTGTCCTTGTATTTGCTTTCTTCAGCCTGGCACTCTGGCTTGGTGTCCTTGTATCCTAAAATTAGCAAATCAGTAATGCTGCCAACGTTGCACTCATTGGATATCTTATACTTGGTCTCCATTTTCTCCTCCCATACTTCGTTTTCTGCATTCTCATTCCTTTTCTTAATTTGTTTCTTTTTTTCTTCCGATTCTTGTTCTTCCTCATATCTCATAAAATCCGGGTAGCATCCGGTTTCTTCAAGAAATCTGAATTGCCTGCGTCTAAGCTCTTTAACATAGACATCTAAATCGGATTCAGTGTCGCAGTTGAAGCCGGTACGGTACCTTTCGAATTCTTTGTAGTTTTTAAAGCCGAGATCCTTACTAAGGATTTCATCCGTAGAATTGTCTTTCTTTCTTTTTACACCATCTGAATGCCTCTGGTCTTGTTCGTCTCGAAAATGAACTTCATTGTCGTTATGTGGTCTGAAACAGTCTTTATGGCGCCTTCGATCTGTGTACTGGTCTTTGTCCGTCTGATGACTATCTCTAAACTTTTTGTAGCTGTTCTTATAACCTTTGCGTTCATTGTGATTCATTTTACATGTGCAGTCTTGGATACAGCTTTGGTCTTCGAGGTAGCTGTCAGAACTTTGAGAGTCGCTACTGCGGCGATCGGAATCTTTGTACTGGACACAGTCGGGGTCAAGGTTTCCAAAACGATGTCTATTATCGCTACGACCTTTAGATTGGTTGCCATGTTCGACATTGTCTCTTGAAGCGTGACTGTCGACATGGTCTCTCTTGCTATGCGCATCAACGTTCTGGTCTATTGAATCATGGCTACTGTTTTCAAGGTCTCTCCTGTTACATTCGTGACCAGTTTTGACTGTTGAGTCACAGCAACATGACCAATTGTCTCTTCTGTGATGAAAATGATCACTCTGGCCTCTTGACTCACGAAAGCCGTCGCGGTGTTCTCTGCTACGGTGTCCGTGATCGATGTGGTCTTTTGAATCAGGGCAGAGGTCGCTATTGTCTTTAACGTGATGTCCCCGATCACTAGGTTCAGGTAAGTCATGGCGACTATCGATATAGTTTCTGCATTGATGCTTTTCACCACGGTGTTTGTTCGAATCAGTGTGCTCTCTGCTACGATGCCTTTGATCGTCATGGTCTTCCGAATGGTCTTTTACGCGATTTCTATGCTCGTTATGGTCTTTTGGACCGTGACACTGGTCGTCGTGTTGTTTGACGTGATGCACAAGTTCGTGCTGGTCTTTTGAATCGTGACAATGGTTGTCGTGTTGCTTGACGTGATGCACGTGTTCCTGCTGGTCTTTTGAATCGTGACAAAGGTCTGTACGTATGGAATCACAGCATGGGTGGCTCATGGTGCAGGTATGATGTTGAGTGTCGTTGTGGTTTCTGGAATGATGTCTTTGATCTTTATTGTCTCTACAGCTTTGGCAGCAATCGATTTGATCTTGGTAGTTAAGGCTGTCTTCGTTATGATCCGTGCAGTGTCGGCCACGACTGCACTGCTGTCTGCATTGATCTGCGTGATCTTCACATGGTTGGTCACGATCTCTCTGTTCTTTGGTACTTTGGCCGTAATCTCTGTGTTGTTTCGAACGGTGACCGTGACTGCTGTGGTGTCTCTGATGTTGGCCGCTGTTTATGCAGTCTTTGTCTCCGGCATGTTCAGACTCCGCGTTATCTCCAGGAACTGGTAGGTCTTCGCAACGTTGATTGCATTCATCGTCCTCAATGCTTGTGTTGCCTCTACGTTCTTTGTGTTCTTCGTGGTCTTCACAGTCAGCGTGGATGATGGCGTCGCAATCATGGACTGGTAGCGCAGTGTGGTAAGAGAATTCGTTGTCGTAGCAGTGAGTCGTAACTATCTGGGAGAATTGAACAGCGCTACAAATTCTCTTCGCCCGGTGTCCACCGGTCGGATCGTCATCGCGAGAGCGTTTCTCTTGGTCGGAGGCGATACGCAGTCGACAAATGTCGTCTGCCGAATGGGGCCTCAGAGTCCGGGCCAGAGAGATGCGGTCGACTCTCACTGTGCCGTCCGACACGCGGAAGGACTGAAATATACGGAGAGCCGACTGGTGACTGCTGTCCGAGTTGGGCATAGACAGGAGACTGTAAGCACTGGTGCAGGTGTCCGCCGTGGTCATCGCCTCAGTAGGGCATCCGGTAGAGGATGTGAGAGATTGCAGGCTCCTAACGCCGTCCCAATATGCGGTACACTTGCGACGGAAGTCGATTGAAGCAGAACTCGGTCTGCCACTTAGAACAATGCTGGCTTCGAGTACGCCATCCTGTGATGCGGAGACCAAGCGAGATGCTCTGCTGCAGCTGGGACTTTCGATCGACTTGAGCTCATCATCCATCATTGACAGACTGTCCGTCTCATCACGGCGAACGCAGCCTCGGTTGCTGAACCAGGCGGAAGATGATGGTTGAGACCGGTCCCTGGAGCTCGTGATTTTGGATTCGGGCCAGCTTTTGAGGGAAGAGCAAGGCCCGCCAGCGCAGGAGTGGCAAGACGTGAGTCGACCGCACGACGTGCAATGTGATGCGGAGGGAGTGCAGCTGCATTCGTCAGTGAAGGTGCGCAGAGGGGGGCTGTAGTTGTCCCAGACGAGATCCTCTTGGCTGCTGCTGCTGCTGGTCGTCGAATTAACCGATTGACTGCAGTCGTCGCTGCACAAATTCTCCGCTCTGTCGGTGTTCATTTAGGTTTCTGATGGCACTGATACTGATGCTGATGCAGCTGCTGCTACTGTTGTTGATGTGGTCGCTACTGCTTTGGACGATCGAAGGACTCGCAGTTCTGTCGCAAAATGTTTACCGATATTCAGTCTAAGTTAAACTTCAAGCCCAGTACACAAGACACTAGAAGAATGTCTCGTTCATTGTGACACCGCTAACACCCGCTAATGAATAGGCCCTATGTTGATATGCATAATTTGTGTATTTTTATCGATTTTACATAAAAGTATAAATTTGGGCGGTATTATTCTATGCTCAAGTTTTAGCCAATTTTCTATTGCTCAGGTGATCGATGGACAAACGACAAACTTGGGCACAAAGCTTCTATATACCTGTTATGTGATGTGAATTATAAACCTTTTAAATATCTGTTGTTGTAAAAGCAGAAAATATTAACAAGTATAAACAAAAACAGGTTCAGAGAATGAATTTGAAGTATTAACATCAATTCAATAGCCTACGAGCCTAGACTAATCTTCAAAATAAAAAAGACCAACAGACATACTAGTTTACTGGTTTTGAGAGCGAAAACTTCTTTGCCTGTATAAAGTAGGCCCCTATTAGGGTAAAAATTGTATTTAACCGCGCTGTCTTGATCGAATCTTAACTAACTCACGTACCGTTCTTAACTACAGACCTCATTTAATTTCCAGTTCGTTAAACGACCCGCCGTTGTTTGCTGCAAGTCATGGCTGCCAGCTGATGAATCTGTTGTTGCGCTTTCTTCAACGATGTCAACTAAATGCAAATGTACATCATAGCATTTCCTTCCACCACAATGACAGTGACGTCGCTCTACAAATTGTCGTTGTTGTCAATGATGTAACTATAGAGATCTCAATGATTGTCATTATTAAATTGAATTTTTATTATGCGTCAGCATACATACATCCTCTAAATTGCTTGACGACGCGTGTGGTAAGGAAGTTACAACGTTCAACTCCTCCCAGAAGATGTGTATACGCGACAACATCAATTGTTCAAGTCAGTTTCTATGAAAAGAAAATTTCAAAGGCATACTACAAGGCCTATATTCTTGTAAACCGAATTTGGACAAACCTGGAGCGCCTGTGAATAAGTTACTGTAGTTCCTGACTTACCTTTTTGGGGCGAAAAATACGGAGATTAATGCTACAGTGTGTAATAACGATGCGCTATAATGTCGTCGGTTAGCGGTTACGATTCGAATCTGATGAACAAAGTCGACGCCCCAAGTCCTTACCTAGAAGAATTCATTAACATGTTACCCAAAGGTTAGGCCAGTTCAAATGGCTATTTCTCACTGCATGTGCGGTTCGAACTCCGCGTCTTTCAAGGTTTTATTATGTATGTATGTATGTATGTATGTATGTACAGCATGTATGTACGTACGTATGTATGTATGTATGTATGACTAAACTTTTAGGTAACTCATAAAGGCGCTGCAACACGGCTACCTAATGGTCTCTAAAGAGGAACGTCTTGAGACTGGCAGAAAATGTTTCCTGAACTGTTGAACAGGCAAGAGATCGGATGTCTGGTGGAAGTGTTCCAGAGAGAAGGCGCGGGCTGCCCTAGCCGTCAGGCGAGAACGCGGTATGATGAGATGACCATGTGTCGCCGTTCGTAGTCATATAATCATATGTATATAATATATAATGGAGAAGCTATCAGTCTTTCCAGTTCTACCCATTGGCCTAGCAATTTTGCGGAGGGGCTGGTCGGATCGGCAAAGAAGGGCCTGCAGAGCCCAGTTGGTCTAGATATGCCTAAAGTCTTATGTTAGCTGCTACTGGTTCTGCCTTTATATGCCAATTATTGTCTTATGATAACTATATACAAAGACACAAACATTAATAAAGTTTAGTTATGCATATACAATATGTTACATAAATTAATTCTCGATAGAATTAAATGATAACAAATAGACTTAAAAATCCGACAACCAGTTAACATTTACAAAAAATCCGACAACCAGTTAACATTTACAGGGATAAAAATTTTCATCCTCAAAGACATAGGAATTTCACAGAACAATTCACATGTTCACATTCAATACATCTTCATTCACCTATAGTGATGTCATATGCTCACAGCATTGACCAGTTCCCTAGAGCAAAGACCAGTCAGGCACGAACTCTAAACTAATGGCCTTTAGATAAAAGCATGCATATAAACGCCGACACTCGTAAACGATTTGCAGTCAATGTAGCGAGTAGTTCTGTAGTTGCTACCCAGATGTGATCTGTATAGCATAACGTAGAGACATACAAGAGCATATATGCATAAGTCCGCCACTGCCTTTAGCTGGGTGGTGCCAGTCCCAAGCCTGGATAAAGGAGGAGGGCGACGTCAACGACCTTTGATGCCACAAGATGTCGTTAAACACTGGAACTACTACACACGTCTGGAGCTGTTCATGAACGTCAAAACATTTACAGCCACAAGCAGACTCACCCAGGTATCTTTCTCATCAGAGCTCTAGTCTGGTGGAAGTCATTATATTACTTATCACAGCCGTCGAAACGATTTCATTGCAATGTTTCAAACCCAATACATGAAAGAATGATCGCAAAACGCCGCTTAGATGAATTCTTTCTCAACTGTGAATGGAACTTTGGACCACTGCTTGATAGCCATAAAATCCTTCTGGTCCTTTGTTCGCCACACACAGCCCTCCTTTCCCAAGACAAGGCCAAACAGCCGAGAACCTTGTTTGTACTTAATCTTAAGCCCCAATTTGTTACCAGGACAGCCTTGTGCCTTGCAGAATATCTGGCCTAAAACAACAAACACGAATCTCTACATGAAATCTGCAGTCACCAAAACTTATAAAACCTCAGAAAAGTCTATGAAACTTATAAATTATAGAATTACTTTGGCCTTTATTCGGTTCCTGGTGGAAATAGCTGGTAAAATTTACCAGAAGTTGAAGATGTACATCATGCTATTTTTATTTATTTATTTATATTATGGATGTAAAGTTACTAACTCTGAGGTGTGGATGAATGTTTGTTAGGGGTCATGATGGAGTCATGCGATAAAGTAAGTGAGTCTTGACAAGTGATTTAACTGATGAGAGTGAATTTGATAAGTCCAGCATTCTGCGTTAGATGATTCCAAACTTGAGGAGTGCAGCAGCCAAAAGCAGGTGATCCTGCAATTGTCCTTAACCTACTTTCTTGCAACAGACCAGTACCAGAAGCACGCAACAGTCTAGGAGGGCGATGTGGAGTATGCAATGCGCTACGGTAGAAGGCTGATGTTCTGGGCCTTAAAGGTCAAGCATGCAATCTTAAACTTAATAGGCCTATGCCTTTCGACAGGAAACCACTGAAATTCGCAAAGGCAATCTAATGCATCTGATGAAGAAAAAGATGTGACAATCCTAGAAAAAGAATTTAGAACCACCTGGAGCTTTTTTACATTAACGCCCCAAGCGCATAGTCTCACTGAGAACCAACAAATACACCAGCAATTGTCTGTCATCAGTCAGAGAATGCCTAATGTGATGAAATGCCATGATGTTGTAGAAACAAGATCTAGAAATAGACGATGCGTATGAAGTCATAGTCGTGAGTTATCAGTTGTGACACCAGGAATCTTAATTTCGTCTAATAAATTACAATGGGATTTTTGTTCTTGCAAGGTCGACAGATGAATGTGAAGAGAGACTGCATTTGCTGGAGGGTTGTAAATAGAATTTGCGTCTCTCTTACCTGGATTAATTGCAGTGTCATAAAACAGAACCAAACGTAAAGAGAAGACAAGCAGAAATCGAGTTCAGTTTTAGCCAAGTGATCTGTAGGTGCGGGAGAAGGCAGAGCTTATAGCGCTTCACATAAAACCACCTGTCACGACATAAATGCTGTATTGTGCCTTGGGTTAATAGTTGTTCATAATCTTCACAAATGACACAGACCACAGTGTTTAGAGCCAAAAGGGAAGTGCTGTTTAATATCGAGAAACAGGAGGTGATAATAATCTTCACAAATGACACAGACCACAGTGTTCAGAGCCAAAAGGGAAGTGCTGTTTTATATCGAGAAACATGAGGTGATAATAATCTTATAGCCTGATTGTTGATGAATAAAAAAAATGTTATTTAAGGTAGAAGAGGAAAAAATTTGGTCACATTCATACACCTCACCAAGTGTATTCCTAAATTACTAATTCATTAAATCTGTTACCCAGATGAATTTCGCTGATGAACTCCTTTCCACCAGGAGTCTCTTTGAAGTAGGTTCGATTTTCAAAGTCTTGAGCAATGCAAATATAGTTGCTGCCCCTTAGACGGATGTCCTTGGCATCACACAAGAATCCCTTACATTTTGAACAATGGATTGTCACTATGTCACGTTCCACTGCCGATGCCCGCATCTGGTCACGAACCAGTTGGCCCTGATAATCCTGCCAGTTCTTTTCCTAGAAGTTCATTAATGCTATTACATTATTCTAACAAAACTCAGTTATTCATTATCATATAGCAGCAAATTCTTTCTTTGCTTGTATTCATATAATTCTAATAGGGTTTAATTATAATTTTATGTATCTGGACATTTGCATGATATTGGCCTAGTTTGCTACACGGTTAAAGCGTACGTCTAGGCGCCTCTGTGCAAGAGGAGGCCGGTTCAAATACCAATTATGGCCGTGTTTAAGAGATTTGAATCTCGGGTTAGCATGGTCCATACATGGGGACCTTAAATGACGTGACGCCCATTCAAATGGGCGCCGGTGGTTAAGGATCTCACCCGATCAGTTCATTGAAAAATTAGCAGGGTCAAGGCCATATGGTCAGTATAGAAAAACCTGTACATTTACGGTTACAGATCTGCCTCTGTTACACCTTTGCTGAAGAAAGGAGGCCTTGGTTTTGGACGATCCTTCTAACTATAGAAGACTGTCCCAAATGCATTGTTACAGTGGCGCTATAGAAGTCCTCGGATTATTACATATATTAAAGCTCTATGTTATTTTCATGTAGTCTAGCCTCATAAAAGTAGTGTAATTGACACAGTCTATCCTCAGCAAAAGAATGTGCTATTTTCATGTAGTCGAATCCTCAGCAAAATAATGTCTAGTGTGTTAAATCCGTGCTCCTCAAGGAAAAATTGAGGACTGACTGCAGGTAACCATAAATAGCACATTGTATCTAGATATATAATTTACCTGTAAAGCTTTAATGGACTGCTGTAACTGGCTTTCTGGAAGTCTGTCAATAATTTTGAGTGCTTCTTGCATCTGATGTTCCTTCTGCAGATTCTCAAGTTCCCGTGCCTCGTTGATCGATCCACGGGTGACAATGAGATAAAGCTCGCTGTTGGGTGCACGAGCTCGTCCGCGAGACTGCACTGAGCCAATCTCGTTGCTCACAAAGTTGTAACGAATCACATAGTTGCACTTAGGCATGTCCAATCCCTCCTGGGCCACATCTGTCGCCACAAGTAGATTGATACGTGCCGGGTCCTCTTTCCCTTAAGTTAGTTAAAACCAAAAAACAATTTCATTCCTAATGATAATGATAGCAGTAGAGTACCAAGAACAATAATATTACATGTAATTATATCACAACTTCTATCAAAACATAAGAAATTTCTGTACAGAAAATTATGAAAATGTTCAGAGGAAATTGGCTGCTATCTCCATTGCAACATACCCAGTCGGAAACGTCGCAAAGTGTTTTCCTGTTCTGTTTGAGTCATTGCTCCTTCTTTTCCACCCTGACCTACGAACTTTGCTGGAAAGATGACACCCTGGAATTCAGTCAGTTCGCCAAGAAACTGAATCAGTCGATCGACACTCAGACGTGTTCTTGCCAGAAGAATTCCTGTAACAAGCATGCAACATCTTAAGGACTTTTGTTGCAAGGTCATGCAAAGCAAGTTATGTACTAAACGCCAGAACAACTACTGCAGGAGTTTTCTTTGCAACAGTTTTTGAAGCAATTAAGATATTCGTTTAGGAGCTCTAAAACAGTAGTCATTGCATCCTGTATAGAACAGAATAAACATCGATTCTTCATGTATTAGGTTTACGATCATGAACAGATAATTGCTAATGAACGAAGCAACTGAACTTGGAACAGAGCCAGAGCTGCATGAGCAAGTTAATAAGTTATTTACTTATTTCAAGAGCAGAGAGACAGACAAACCTCTTGGATCCGAATGACTGCTATGGATACGAGTGAGGAGCTGGCAGAGCTTATTTAGCTGAGGACACTGGTCAATGGTTTCTTCTTGTGCAAGGCGGTCCAGATTCTCAGAGGCTTCCATGTAAGAGGTAAATATGGACTTCTGTATTGGCAATGGCCGCAAAGGCAGCCAGTTAGGTGTAAAGTAAGAATCTAAGAACTCCTTTGCATCTTTTATCCGTAGCTGATCATGCAACATCCAAGCAATGTTGAGTTTCTCTAAAGCCTCAGAAGCGATGATTATATGCGGAAGGTCTTCCCTCTTCGTTGCTTCTAGTTTGCGATCCACAACCCAGTTCTCATAAGTCTGAGTTCCACGTTCATGTGGTTTTGAGAAAATGAGTTCACTTTCACTTTCTATTCTGCCCATCAACTGAATCATGATCATATAGAATGGACAGTCCTTTGGACGAGGATCCACCGAACTGATCTGATCTTCACTGGGTTTTGGATTGAAGTGAAGAAGTTCGCGATTATTTGCTTCATTCCTCACATGTGTTATGCGCCTGGCATTAAGATTTGCACAGATGTTGATGTAGTGCTGTTCAGCTGCAGTTTCATGCTTTCCAGATCCAACCCCAAGAGAAGCTGTCAGACCCACGATCATCGGCAAACGGACATCTGGATTCTCACGTCTGAGCTTGTGATAGAAGCGCATGATCTTGTTGTAAGGGTGGTTGAGATCTGTGTGATGGCATTCATCCATAATCAGCATTTCAAAATTCTCTATCTTCACAGAACGACCATCGAGTGCATTGACCAGTTTCTGAGCGGTCAAGACAATAAGGTGATAGGGCAAAAGCAGTACCTCTTTGAGTAGTTGGTTTTCCTCCACAGCACCAACCAAGGCACCTGGTGCAAGGAAATCTTCAAGTGCTCTCTTCTGCTGCAGTACCAGGGTACGTTGGCAGACGACGAAGAGACCACGGAATATTTTTTCTTCATGTTCTGCCAACTTCCACTGCTGTTGAAAAATGAATCCAGCTGTAAGAGTTTTTCCAGAGCCAGTGGGGGCACAGATGATGCTGTTTGAGCCTGTCAGAGATGGCGCAGCCAATTCCAGCTGATAGCCACGAAGAGTTTTAGAAGCAGGCAAACCAGTCTGGTAAGAACATAAGCTGGGCTTCAGAACTCTTGAGCCGCTTGCCGTGTGAGATAGGGTGGGATTTTTCTGCGGAAAACCATCAAGGCTTCTATCATCTCTTAGATAAAGGCACACCAGATTGGATGATAAGTCATCCTCTTCAGCCAAATTCACAAACTCACTTCCTGTCAGGCCTTGTTCTCCAGAGAATGCTGCACTATCAAATGTATCTGAAGCTAAATTTCCATCAATTTCCAGTTGTTCTGCTAATCCACAATGAAATGACCCAGAAGAACCATTTCCTGCAGAGCTTCCAGATGTTGAAAGGTTCTGTTCTCCAGGAGGCTGAAGTCTCTGATCACCAGCGGACACACTACTCTCTTTCAGAAGTGTGTCATCTGAATTGGCTGAAGTTTGAGGAAACAAGATATCAGGAGATACTTCTGTGATTGGAGTAAACTGCAGTCTGGAATTCTGTCTGAAATTGTCAACTCCTCCTTCAAAGTTTCCCTCAAATCCAGTTTCCTGAAGTACTGGACCAGATGGACGAATTGCGGTCTCTGGAGGTTGATTAGTTTGTGCTACAATACAAAGATAAAACATAAAACAATTAAAACCAATCAACCAGCGGGTGCACGATAGTCTAGTTAGCATTCTGGACTGTCAACTGAGAAGTTGTGGGTTCAAATCCCTGCCAGGACTGAAATGTTCATCTCCACTTGCACCCCTACCAAACTAAGCTATAAGGTCAGTGGGAAAATCAGGCAGCGAGGGAATGGACTGGCTACTCACCTCATATGCTGAGGCTAAGAAAAATAATGTTGCTAACATTTCATATTCAAGGCTGCCATTCCACCATGCCATACAATGTCAAATGCCTGCGGGAAGTCTACAAAGCTGATGAAGACTTTCTGGTTGTGTTCAATGCTTTTTCACTACATACACACATACATACACGCACGCGTACGCGCGCGCGCGCACATACACACACATTCAGCACACCAGAGTAAGAAAGACTACCGAATTTCAAACTGGTATTTCACATTTCAACTGATTTTGAGAAAACTTTTCTAGGTGAGATATGCATTTGCAACTGATATGGGTTGCTGTCTTGCTTCAGTATTCAGCTCATCAATACTTGCAAAATCTAACAACTAAGCACTTCTAAACACAACCAGCCAACATACCGAATTCAGACACTTTTTCACCCAGATCATGCCTGTTAATTGTTTCCAACACACTCTTCAGTAGAATCAGACTGTCTGCACTGAGAAGATTCCTGTTCTTTAAAAGCAAGAAAATGTCCACTCCCTTCGTGGCTTTTTCCAGTTCACTGGCTTGCAGATGACCTTCTATCTGCAGTGCAAACTTCATATTTTTCAGGTCATCGGATACCAGGTCTTCTGAAATTTCCACCAGTAAGCGAGGAAAGGGACCAAGTCTCCCAGCACTGAATGACATGCTCTTCTCGTCATAAATTGTGTTGGGCAAACATTGCCATTGACTAAAGTTGACTAAGCAGACAGCTTACTCAAGACTCCACAATGCATTAAAATTCATTTCTTTATTCTGGCAAAAGGTACCTGAAAAGTCACAGAACAACAAGCTGGGTGTTCTTTGATATCTACAAATGTTCTTTTACATTGAATATCGAAAATGGTTACATAATAGTGTTAACACCATTACCAACTGCACTTCAACTCTTACCTCTCAAGAGAAAATTAAGAATTCTTTAAGGCATCTGCCCAGCTGGATGAGCCTATAATTCCCATGGGGATTGGGAATTATAGGCTCATCCAGCTGTTCTGTGCCAAACAAAAAAATGAATGATTTCATAACCCCCCATTTATTACATTTATGTTCACTGGCACTACCCCTATCCACCAACTGTGAATAAGAAGTGTTAAAAATGTTAATCAAGTTGTAACAGTATGCATAATAAATTGCACAAAAACATACAGTGAGCCATCTGTTTGTTGTTTCTAACTAAAATGTCATTATCAGTTTGGGCTCATTTAGCCTTTACTTAGAAGCTAGATATTTACTCCGTCATAAGAACGCTGTAATCTGCATGCAACTAATGAATTATGAATATTTGTGTAGTATCTGCCCCTCCCCATTTGTGTTAACTGGTCCCCTCCTTTCCCCCATAACGAAAAAATGCAACAAAAATTCTCGGCGCTATCGCGCCGTCCCCCAAGCTTTATACAGACTTTCGCCTCTGAACCTAAAATATTTCCTTTACTGGCCCTGATACCGTTAAAGCAAAGTCGAATGATGTCTTCGACAATAACGAAAACGAAACGAATTTCTATCTAATTGCTAACTAAGCCTAGCCTACTAACTACAAATTAATTTACTGCCTAAATGAATAACGTTAAGCCTTTTGTACTTCCTCATTAAAGTTAACCAAACAAAAGCTCTTACATGGTCGTGTAAGCCATTGATCGCTCCAGATGAGCCGATGGAATTCCCAGTTTCGGAACTATAACCGTATATTTGGAATATAACCGAACCGTGTGAAATTCAGGTCGGTTTACGTGGCCAATCACACACGGATAGGAATCTTTGCGGGCATAATCGTAATTGTAAACGCAAACTCGAGATTTCTACAGCACCCAAAGAAAGCTAAGTCGCGGGAACCAGCTTAGTCACAGGTGCTCAGCTAAAAACAGTCTATAGACAAGTCAGGTCAGGTTCGATTAAACTTACAAGTTTGGCTAAACTTGCAAGGTCCTGATCATATCTGTTCTAACGAATATCTGTACATATAGAGCGCCCTTTTTTCGGCCTCGGCCGTACTAATCATAATCGTAATCGTAATCTCAAGATTTCTACAGCCACGTAACGGGGACCATCTTATTCACAGACGCTGAGTCAAAACAAAATCGATAGACAAGTGTTCGGTTCCAGGTCAAGATCCAAGAGTCAGGCAGAGAGACAGCGTGGCATACATACGTACTGTACAACACATACATACACACAGATAGAGACAGACAGACATAAATGCATGCATACATAGGGCCTACATACATAGGCCTAACCGACAAACTCCAGACGAGTATATATGGCTGTGCCTGAGAAAACTCGCCCAATCGGAAGCTAATTTGCGAGAAACGAACTCAGAAGCCGAGTAGGCATAAAATGAGTCTAAATGAGTTCTTTGCATATTTATATTTCTTGCTGTTTTAGCTGTCAAACTGTAAGTCCTTGTATAGGTTTTCGCTGTCTATATATTTTTATTTTCAATTTTATTAATATGCCCTGCACCAAGAGCTTAATTTAGCATACACCTTGGTGTCTTAATTTGAAGTTGTATTTTCGACTGTTATCCAAATGACCAAGTTAGGCCTATCTAACTATTCGTCTCAACCAGTTTTATCGATATTTCGTTGATGGCAGCCTCAGAGGCTTTTAAACGCGCTCCAATTCGGCTGCAGTCGACATCATAGGAATACACCTCATCCTTAATGTAACACAAACTGGGTATGTGGCATAGCCTATGCCGACCTGAACATCGTATCGACCGTCAACCCTGAATGGACCGGGCTCTTCGTGTACAAAGGTTAAAGGTAAATGTAAATGTACACGATTTTCTATAGCGACCGTATGGCCTCGACCCTGCTCATTTTCCAGTGAATTATAATCGGGTGAGATCCTTCACCACCCCTGTCCGTTTATATGGGCGCCACGCCATTTAAGGTCCCCGTGCACGAAGCGCGCTAGCCCGAGATTCAAATCTCTGAAATAAGCCACGAACGGGACGCGAACCGGCTTCCTCATGCTCAGAGGCGGCTTGACATAGGGCCCTACGCGTGTAGCTAACCAAGCCAGCGGTGTGGTAAAGATAGCACGCTTGTTAACATCTGTGGAAACTCCTCAGATCAGATGGTCCCAAGATCGAAAGATCATTCGACTGAGGCGCAGACGCGACCACTGCAACCCGACGACAGGACACGTGCACCTTTTTAATCTTTCAACATGCATTGGTAGGCCCACTAGTCATTTATAGTCTCTGAACGGATGAAGGGCTGAGTAGGCACCAGGTGGCGTGGTAGGCCTATTCAATGGAGTCTTGTACTGTCACCCATCCAAGAAAAAAGCTTACTCGGTTCCTGGACCTAAATATTGAAACACTCGTTCTACAGATGTTCGTTCTGCTCAGTCTCTTGTGTCACTTTGGTCTCAACTTAAGACTTACCTTTTTCAGTTGGCTTATCCCCATATAAGATGCTCTCTGCTTCAATGGACTGATTTCTGGATATTGACCTGACTGTGGCTCGATTTGATGCGCCATCGGTTGATGCCCTGTGCATTATGCACCGGCACTAAAGAAGTTGCAAATTACAATTACATTTACAGCTCGGTTTTGCTCTTCTTAATTGCGCCTATCACTCAAACAGCGTCTCATCAACAAAAATAATTAAGCGGCCACCCAAGTCTGAATTTCAGATCAGAAGTTAAGAGTGGTAGGCCCACTTTCTACATAACTACATAGTTAATAATCAATTTAACTTTGTAAAGTATGTATGCATGCATGTATTTATGCAGGTACAAAATACATTCATACAGAGGCCTACATAGGCCTACACACAAAATACATTCATACATAGGCCTACATAGGCCTACACACATGTATATGGTTAACGCGCGGAGCGTTACAAATAATTCGCATATACACTAACAGCTGCATACCCAAAGTTATGGTAACCTAGACCCCCACTGGACTTCGTCTATTTAGTCTACGTATAACCCCACCAAAAGTGTAAATGTCCTTCCTTTATTAAGCGAATTTCCATCAACGAATTCTGTAGAACATTTTGGGGGCTGAAGAAATCCGAGATAAGATACAATTTCCCCAACAGTAACATCATAAGTTGGGCATAAGAACCCCATGTGGGAACATTGCCATATTGGCCTTCATCGTGTTTTGAAACTGACATTTGTCGTTGAAGAACAGCATTGCTCCTGGCCTACGTATTGTTTAAAGCACGTAAAATATCCCCATTTCCAACTGCATGGGTTCGAAATTTGCGTTTCTAAGCCGCTGTTGGCGGAGGCGGCACTTGTTGAGTCTTGGTGATGTCTTTCATTGCAAGATATTCCTGAATGATGTTTGGCACTGGTAGACGATTAATCTTCTCACTGATCGGAATGGCCAGCCTCCTTCGAATGCCATTCCTGCAGAGCATCTTGAGTGACTTGGGTGTCTTGGACAACGATCGCAGCTCGGCCAGGAAATGGTCGTCATCGACGAAGTAGTAGATGACCCCGTCGTGCATCAGACGACGAAGGAAGTTAACGTCACACTCGACTGACACAAGCAGACGCAGAATATCGACGTAGTTATTGACCATGGCTCCGTGGATCGGGTGCTTGTCCTCCTCGATGACCTGGTCCAGCTTGGCACCGTGCTGGACCAGGAGTGAGGTCCCTTGGAGGTCGTTGTTGAGAATCGTCGTCATCAGAGGGCTGCACTTCTTGCTACCGAAGAGGTTCGGATCAGCGCCGGCCTCGAGCAGGGCCTCCATGACGCGGTGGTGCCGGCCACTAGCGGCCACCGACAGCGGCGTCATGGCGTCAAGGTAGACACGATTGACGTCACTTCCGTTCTTGAGGAGTACTCGTACGATATCCACGTGACCCTCGACCGAAGCCAACAAGAGTGGCGTTTTCCCGTCCTCCGTCGGAGTATCTGGGGCCACTCCGCGCGACAAGAGCAACTCCAACACAGGACTTACTCCATAGATTGACGCGTGATGAATCGCCGATCGACCATCCTTGTGTATCTAAACATACACAGATAAAAGAAAGCACATTGTTGATACTGCTCCTGTTTCTAAATATGCATTTTGTTATTGCCGTTAAACGACAGTCTGCTCGCTTGTCCTTCTGTTTGTCCGCTCTGCTATCTGTCCGTGTGTTCGTAAATCTGGCTGTCTTTTGATTCATTCTAGGTTCCATCCTTCTGAAGAGTCTGAAGGACGCGATCTAGGATGAACTATCAGACTGTTTGTCTGTCTGTCTGTCCATCTGCCTGCCTGTCTGCCTGCCTGTCTGCCTGCTGTCTGTCTACCTGCTGTCTGCCTGTCTGTCTGTCTGCCTGCCTGCCTGTATGGCTGCTTGTCTGTCTGTTTGCCTGCCTGCCTGACTGCCTGTATGTCTACCTGTCTGCCTGTATGGTTGCCTGTCTGTCTACCTGTATGGCTGCTTGTCTGTCTGTCTGTCTGCCTGCCTGCCTACCTGGGTGTCTATGTGACACAAATCAGTCTATCGGTCTGTTCGTCTACCTGTCTCTCCGTCTGTCTGTTGTCCGTTCGTCAGTCTGTCCGTCTTTGTGTCTGTCATGCCACATTCCCTCTGCGTTCCTCCGTTAGCACATAGTCTGGTGTGTTTTTTGTTTATCTAGAGTTCCATACGTCTGACCTTCCGATGAACCGAAGATCTTCTATCTACCCGTCTGTCTCTATGTCCGTGTGTCCGTCCGGTCTTCTCTTTGTCTATCCGTTTGTCTGCTTATCACTCTGTCCATCATGGATCTATCCGTCCGACCGTCTGTCGATCCGTCTGTCCCTCCATCCGTCTGTCGGTCCATTCGTCCGTACGCCTGTCTATCTATCCGTTCGTCGGTCAGTCCTTCTGTTTTTCTGTCAATCTGTCCGTCCATCTGTCTTTCTGTTGTCCGTCTGCCTATATGGTTTTCATACCCTGCGGAAGTCTGCTCCTGCGTCGATGAGCATCTGTGCCGAGTCTTGTTTTGAGTGAGCAATTGCCAGTAGAAGAGCGGATGCTCCGTTGGTGTCCACTAGGTCAATGTTTGGCTTGCGGTCGATGACCATTCTCAGGCAGTCCGTGTCACCGACTGCCCAGTGCAGCGCCGACCGACCCTGGTCACCGGTGAAATTTATGTCAAGCAGTGGACACTGGCGGAGTATCATCGAGACGATCTCACTGCCACCCGTGTGAATCATCGCCGTCAGAAGGCAGTTGTTACCCTTCGAGTCGACGGCGTTGACCTCTGCTCCGGCCTCCAGCAGCGCCATTACGATGTCCTTGTTGTCCTTGGCAATTGCCAGGTGGAGTGCCGTCATGCCTTCGTCTCTCTCGCGGTGCTCGAGGTCCGACAGAGGAAGTAAGATCCTGACTACCTCTAAGTGTCCATTCCAGGCGGCGATGGTGAGAGCGCTGTCCCCGGACGCGTCCTCGATGCGTCCGCTGGCCCCGTGGCCCAGAAGAACCTTCATGATGTCGACGTGGCCTCCTTGAGCCGCCCACATGACAGCCGTTCTGCCCTGAGCGTCGCGGTAGTTGACCCCAGCCCCTCGGTCGACCAGTTTTTGAACGATGGCAGTGAATCCACCCTTGGCTGCCTGGATGAGAGGCGAAGGGTCGCTCCTTTTGAGATCAGGCTCAGCCCCGGCCTCGATCAGCCTCTCCACTGCCTCCTTCAGACCATTCTGGGCCGCGTAAAACAAGGGCGTTCGGTGCTCATTGTCAATCACGTTGACGTCACATCCGCCATCTACCAGAATTCGAATCAACGATCCGTGTCCGCTTTTAGCGGCAAGGATGAGGGCGGAGCATCCGGCGTTGTCACGGAGATTTACATCTTTGGCCTTAGAAATGAGAAGCTGGACGACGTCGCTAAATCCTTCGGCGGAAGCGTAGTGCAGAGGCTGGCGTCCGGTGGAGTCGACGCAGGCCGAGTTGACGGGACTGAGCCAAGCCGCAGACGACACGAGCATCTCAGCTGCTGTTGCCGCCTGCTTGTTCTTGAGAGCCAACAGAAGTGCGGTGTCGCCGTTGTTGTCTGTGATGTTGGGGTCAAGTGCAATGGTCGCTGAGGTCAACAGTTCACGCATCGTCTCAGTCTGTCCGGACTGACAGAGCCAGTGAAGGACCGTTCGCCCCTGCTCACCCTTGTGGTTAATGTCGGCCTTGGGGTGCTTGGCGAGGCATCGTAGCTCGCCAAATCGACGACTAAGCGCAGCAAGGGAGAGGGGCGTGTTACCCATCTGGTCTACAGCGTTGATGTCGAGCCCAGGGGACGACATGAGGACCTCGATGGCCGCCCCATTGCCTACCTGAACTGCCCAGTGCAGTGCTGTTCGACCAAGCTCCCCGACGATGTTTACATCGCAGCCTCGTCGCACAAGGAGTGGCAGCGTGAGACGCGAGCCGGCCTTGGCAGCAAGGATAAGAGCCGAGTCACCGGACTCGTCTCTCGAGTTGACAAGGCCCGGTCCAGCCGCATCGATCAATCGCTCAGCTATGTTGGCCAGGTCGTGCAGGGCGGCCCAGTGTAGGGCACTCCGTCCCAGTTCACCCGGGATGTTGATCTGCTCTGCCGCACCATGCTGACGGCTGAGGTGGTCCAGCAGGCGCAAGGCGAAGTCCGAGTTCTTCATGAGGATCGCCATGATGAGAGCGCTGTTTCCAAACTTATCCACGCTTCCGCTTGATACTCCGGCTTCCATCAACAACTCCATCAGCTCAAGTTGTCCACTCACGGCAGCCAGGTGGATACAGTTCTTTCCATCGGCGTTCGTCCTCGTTACAGTTTCTCTCCCGCCTTTACTAAGCAACAACTTCGCCAACACGTGATTTCCGTTTTCGCAGGCGACCATCAGTGGTGTATTTCCGGTCGCGTTCCTTGCGTTGACGTCCGCCTTCTTTTCGAGAAGCATCTGGACCAGTTCCGCTGATCCGGCCTCAACGGCTCGATGGAGGGCTGTATTGCCCTCGTATCCGGAAGAGTTTACCTGACACTTGACCGATAGGAACTTCCGGGTGAGCGTGACGTCACCCATGTTGCATGCGGCGATCAAAGGAGTGTCGCCGTCGACGTCCTTGCACTCTGGGTCGAGTCCGGCTTCAAGGAGCAGATCGACCATGTCGTAGTTCGGCTGGTCTCTGCTGCTAATGGCCAGGTGCAGGGGATTCGGGATCTCGGTCTGACCATCGGCACCACTGGCTACTGCCGAACAAACTGAGTAGCCAGCCTGAATAAGGGTGCGTACCACTTCAACGCTGCCGCTGTAGACAGCCACAACAAGGAGTGGCTCCTGATGTTGGCTGACTGAATTGAGACTGGCTCCAGCAGCCAGCAACAACCGTACGCTCTCCGCCTGACCCATCCATGCCGCCGTGTGAAGAGCTTCATCGAGGTCCGTCTGACTGGCTTCCCCCTCCTTCAGGAGGTGTAATAGCCAGTGCACGTCGTTTTTCCGTATCGCCTCCGTTAACCTGAGATGAAGAACACTGTTCAGCGAAAAAAAGCTTATGAAATAATTACAAACTATATTTGTTTTCGAAGGAACATCGCTCAACAACTGGGTTTAAAATGTGATATGGTAATGACAGTTGTTCTAATCTAGTCTAAAAATTCTACTGCGAGACTAAACTAATACACAAGACATCGCGCAGTTGATAAGTATTAAGTAAATATCCGAGACAACTTTGTCACTACCATATGCAGGTGGTCCAGTCCCAAGCCTGGATAAAGGAGGAGGGCAACGCTAATCATCTTCGTTATGACACAGCGTCGTTAAACAGAAACTACGCAACAGAGACTCAGCAGAGCGGAAGTACCGAGAAAATGATTTCTAGAAACTGGGTTCTCTTGCCCAGAACAGTTTTCATTCGTGCCAGAACCAGAATGAGGCGGTCGGCGGAAGGCCTAATGCACAGACTGAGTGATAGTTCAGGTGTTAATGGGACTAAAGCAAATGACTAAGTCTAAAAATCAAAAGGAAGGCATCATGAAAATGCATCCTTACATTTGCGAGTTTATTTATATAGGCCTATATAAGGACTAAGAATAATTATTTAGGCCTATAACTGACTACAAGAAGGAAAAACTTGCCTCGATGCGCCATTTCTTCGGTTTGACTGACTCATGGCGAAGAGCAACGGAAGATCTGCGTATGTTAATTAGGTCGCAAAAAAGCCAAGATCGTGAGAAACGCCGGCCAAAAGCAGCCAGCAAAGCCTAAACTTGTATTACAGCTTCCTACAACAGCGCTCAGTGTGCTTGGCTTTTTGAAGTAGCTTCGCGTAAAGTAGGATACAGCAGCCCCTTAAACGATACGTTGAACGTGTCTGTTTCCCGGCCACTCGGTAGCAGGGAAAGTTAAACCACGCAGTACTCAAGTACACCAGACACACTAACGATCCACCTCTGTTTCAAGAGATCAGTCCGCTCAGCAGACGAGTCTCTCTCCTTGTATCACTCCTTCCTTCCCTCCCTCTCTCCCTTCTCTCCCTTCTGCGCCTCGTATTAATAGACAGCCGGGAACGCAGAGTCACTTGCTACTAAGTGAACGAAATTCAGCGAATACTTCTCGTCTGACTCCGTTTCTGTATAATCGCAGCTGCATAACATACATTGTGCCTTCACGACCTCCCTCTAAGATTCCTTTATGCAGCTCGCCTTCAGCTGCAGGACCAATGAAAAAGAGGATAACAAGCACGAAATCACACAGACGGAAGGACGGGCCACAGGAGAAACAGACGAACAGGCACGCGGACAGACGGAGATACAAACAGACAGACAGACGGGCCAGTAAGCTAGTGTTGTGTGAAGTTTAGACATGTGCTGTATAGCAGTAAGTCGGCATAATCGGAGCGCTGTATGGCTGTGACTCAGATCCTCCATCCTCTGCAACAAGCCAAAAGCATCCTTTCTGCGTCTTGCTCCATGCGTCTCGCCAGCCGCAGCAGCCAAGAAAATCGGCTTGGAAGGATGTGCTCTATTTATAGCCGACGGGTCATAAATAGGACGAAACGATGAGGTAGGCCTAATTTTTGCGAATGAATGGATGAATGATTTGGCTCCACACTCAGGGCTAGCTTTAGGCATGTTCTAGGTGGTCAGCCGAACATTAAACCCCATTAAACCCCCAACACTGTAAAAAATCCATGAAAGTTTTAACAATTTTGGTGGTCTCTAGGGTCCACCAATAACTGGTGGAGCAGTCCACCATATGATAGGGTTGAGCAAAACCACCAACTTGAGGTGATGGAGTAGTTCACCACTGCAAACTTGTTGCAAGTGAATATCAAAACAACAACTACCACTACTACCACAACTAACAATATCACTACATCCTCTGCTATAATAGAATACATCGAAAACACGCAGACAGCCAGAACACAACGACCATTCAGATTTGCAACAAAGGAATAGAAATCCAACGAGGAAAGTAACGATTTTATTTCCATCGATCTACACCCCAACTCCGTGCAAGAGTCGTCGTCCATAGCTTTTCCGTGCACAACTTGCCCTAACTACGACTGCGACAAAATTTTCGTAATTCATACTTTTGACTTCGGTTGCACGGTCGGCAGTTTGCATTGGGTTTAAAGCGAGGTATGATGAAACAAATGTTTTTGGGATAGTCACATTCCAAACTAGGTTCTTTCCACGCAGTCTATATCCATCCTGTTTGCATGGTGACTATTTCATTGATGTCGTTAAGGTGCTGAAACCCTCCTATTTTCCCGCACTCTTTACCATTCATGTGATCCAGATGTTTAATCAGCATTTTTGATCTATTGTATTAAATAATTTTGGCATTAGGCCTATTATAGTATTATAATTATCATAATGTCGGCATTATTGTTTATTTGGGTTGCTATGGATCTCTTACGTCATTGATGACGTTTCGTTTCCAGCGATAATTACATGCTTTGACGTTACGAATGTCGTTCTGCTGTTCTAAGGAAATCGAACTATGACGGTCATTTTGCTGTTCTTATTATGAACGATATCACTTTATATAAAGCCGCCGCTGGGTAACATGCCAATGGTGGGAGCGGGACTTTCGGGTACAAGAGGGGTGAATCCAAGCACCATCTTCGCGGGGTTCATAATTGCCTACGGATCGTCGTTTCAGTTCGGATACAACATCGGAGTGTTGAATCAACCCTCGAAACACATCAACTCGTTCTACAACGACACCTTCAAGGCGCGGCGCCACGGAGTACCCCTCGACCCCATGGATGTCACCGTCTTGTGGGCCTTCACGACGGCCGTTATGTTCATCCCAGGAGGCATTGTGGGTGCCTACCTGGGCGGGTGGCTGGCCGACTTACAAGGCCGGAAAGTGGGCATACTGATAAGTCACGTGTTCATCATTATCGGAGTCATCCTTTGCGTAATCTGCGTCCCAGTGAAGTCGCCTGAGCTGCTGATGCTGGGTCGGATCTTCTTCGGCATTAACTGCGGAATCGGTAACTGCATTGCCCCGATGTTTCTGCAGGAGATTGTTCAGCCAAATCTTCGCGGTGCCTTCGGAACATTCCACCAGCTGGCTCTCACTCTGGGCATCCTAGTGGGTAGCATCTTCGGCCTGCCTCAGGTTCTTGGAGCCGCAAATCGGTGGCAGTACCTGATGCTGATGGAGATGGTCCCAGTCATCGCGTCCTGCGCCTTTCTGTCGTGCATTCAAGAGTCTCCGCGGTTCCTGCTGCTGGTCAAAAAGGACCCAGACAGGGCGAGACGGTCCCTGGAATTCTACCGGATGTCGAAGGATGTGGATGACGAACTGAACGAGATGGAGATCGAGGGTCGGGCGATGGAGACGCAGCGGCAGCGCACGATCCGCCAGATGTTCGCAAGCGACATCAGAAGAGCGATGTTCATCTGCTGCATGCTGCAGGTCATCCAGCAGTTCTCCGGAATCAACGCCGTCTTCTTCTACTCGAGCAGCGTCTTCATCAACGCAGGCGTGGCTTCGACGGACGTTCCCTACGCCATCATCGGCACCAACGCCCTCAACGTCATCATGACAATCGTCGCAGTGCCTCTCATGGACGTCGCCGGCCGACGCAAGCTCCTGCTCTTTCCCATCCTAGCGATGATCGTCATCCTCGTCTGCCTGACCGTCTGCCTCCACATCCAGCACGACTATCCGTTCACGGCCGACATCAGCATCGTCTGCATCCTGCTCTACGTCGTCGCATTCGCCGTTGGTCTCGGCCCCATTCCGTGGATGGTCGGGTCGGAACTGTTTCGACAGGATGCACGGTCCAAGGCCATGGCTGCTGGCGGCATCGTCAACCTCCTAAGCACGTTCGTCATCGGACTGGGATTCGAACCCCTGCAAAAGGTTCTGCGTCACTTCACTTTCCTCATATTCATCGGGTGTCTGTGCTGCTCGTTCTGCTTCATTTTCTTCCTTGTTCCGGAAACGAAAAACCGAACATTCGAAGAGATCGCCACAAGACTCTCCGAAGAAGGAAGAGAAGGAGAAGATAGAGTAGAAGGAGGAGAAAGAGTAGAAGGAGGAGAAAGAAGAGGAGGAGGAGAAAGAGGAGAAGGAGGAGGAGGAGGAGCAAGTGTGGCTCCGGCGGAAGGCCTCGAGTAAAAGACCATCTAGAGCGACATTTCCACAATAGACTCGTCATCTATAGCAATATTCGCTGGGGAAATGGAGTTGGAGCAACTCGTCCCAGTCCCAAACCAGTTCCACCACAACAATCGTATTAATATTACGCGAAGCCTATGTTTACGGGATCGCATACCTGTGGGCATATTGACTTTAATTATTTTCAATTGTTTACAGTTATATTTTTACAGTATACAGGAATCACGAGAATCGTGAAATCGTTTACTTAGGACAATGAATTAGTATTAGTAATTCAGTAAATGTTTATTATACCAAGAGTAGGCTATGCGCAATTTACCAACAGTAAAAGAAAAGCTATTTGGCAATTATGTATCAAAGTGAAAACCTATTTTCTTATAGAAGTAAAACGGACTCACACAGGGCAGCTGTAGCACATCAACTGGGTAAAAGTGGCATCCGTGGGGCAAGATTGACTTATTGCTGGGGCAAAAGTGTCATTCATGGGGTAACAGTGGCAGGTAAAAACTGGGCAAGAGTGGCCCCGCATGCTCATCGTTGCGAGCTGCAATAGGCATTGTTACATTGGCCATTATAAGAAAATGGGTCTTCTACCCAGTAGGCCTACACTTTGATATATAATTGCCATTAAATAGTTATTAAGCAGAGCATACTTCGTAATTGTAATCGTATACTCGAGAATTTCTAAAGCTCTAGTTTCAAGCTAAGCGCAGAGGCACCAGCTTATCAAGAGCGCTGCATAAAGTCAGAGGGGTTTTCCAGAAATCCCTGGGAAGAAGAAAATGCGGTTGTCAGAAGACTAGATACAGACAGACAGACAGACAGACAGACAGACAGACAGACAGACAGACAGACAGACAGACAGACAGACAGACAGACAGACAGACAGACAGACAGACAGACAGACAGACAGACAGACAGACAGACAGACAGAGGACATGTTACGGTGGGCTGTGTTTAAGTGGCGATAAAAGGGAAGGACAGATCAGGTTAAGATTCCTTGAAAAGGTGAGACCAGTTTAGAATGGAAAGCCTGCGAAATGACAGAGGAGCTTGGGGCAACTGATTGTATGCGGACGACGGAAGGGGTGGAGGAAATTTGAAGTCAATGTAAATGTGCATATTTTTCTATAGGTACCGTATGGCCACAACCCCGCTAATTTTTTTCAGTGAATTTATCTGGTGAGATTCTCCACCACCGCTGCCCGTTTGAATGGGCACCACACCATTTAAGGTCCCTGTGTACGGACCGTGCTAGCCCGAGATTAAAATCTCTGAAATATTGCTACTATCGGTATGCGAACCGGTATCCTCACGCATAGAGGCGCTTAGCGTAGGCCTACGCTTTAACCAATGTTGCTATCTAGACAAGTGAATAGTACAAAACAAAACGTTCACACGGCGGTCTCAACGCCGAATGTAAACAACATTTGTATAGCTGATACTCACGCAAGAGGTCAAAACTCGAAAAATTGAGGTAAAAAATCTCAGGTCAGCTTTCTGAATCTTCCAGCCCATAGCAGCACATCACTTGATGATAGTTAGTGTTCGCACAAGGTAAATGTAATTGTACACGGTTTTATATAGCGACCGTATGGCCTCGACCCTGCTCATGTTTCAATGAATTTATCGGGTGAGGAAAAGAGATTGCACAAAGCAAGCAATTCGCAAATGGGGATTTTATGCTACCCTGCCATTTTTTACACAACCTTCCCCTAAACTGAAAGCCATTCAAGTTTATACCTATAAATTAATTACCATTTGCTTTCCTCGTATTTTTGAAACAGATAGAAAGAATGCTGGTTTCTTCTCCGAATTTGTGCAAGTAATCGCAGAGCACCGCATTGCGTACTCGAGTTTGTTGGCATCTATAGAAACGCGTTTATTCTACCAGCGCACAGGTGTCGCCATCCTTGAATTTTTGAAATCAGAAAATATTTATTTGCTCGACTTTCTATCGTTTATATATAGATTCATTGAGTTGAATAATATCAGAGATTCAGAATTGAACGGCGTGGTAATATAAGTAAAATGCGGAAAGAACAAATTTTGAATTGTATGTTTTCGAAATGGTATCAAGAGTTTCGATCTGTGACAATTAGGAGTCGTATGATCGACCTTCCGGACGAAGTGATAAAATATTTGCTTTCTGATGGCGTCGTGTTGCCTCATGGTGAGACGAATGGACTTAGCGGCGATTTATATAGCGATAATGAGGACGAAGTGAACTGGGACAGCGAAGCGAAGACCGTTGAAGGACCGAATTTCGACCATCTGAATGCAAAAATTAGAGACAGCATTTTGCAGTTAGGCGGAGCAGTCATTCCCAAACTGAATTGGAGTGCTCCAAGAGACGCAACTTGGATAAGTTTTGATAAAACTATGAGATGTACTTGTCCTGCAGATGTTTTCCTCCTTCTGAAAAGTTCAGAGTTTGTGACACATGATCTAACTGATCCTTTTCGTTATTGTGACGACTCAGACAGTGCTAATGATCATGTGAATTACCAGCTTATTCTTCGCCGGTGGCAAGCCATTGCTCCCCAGGATGAATTTAGATGTTTTGTTGTGAATAATAGCCTTGTTGGAATAAGTCAGAGACATCACAGCGTCTTTTATCCATCGTTGAAAGCCGACAGAAAGGACATTGCCAATGACATTCAAAGTTTCTTTGATAATGCCATCCACAAGCGCTTTCCAGATTCTGACTTTGTGTTTGATGTCTACAGAAAGTCTAACGGCAGAGTCATTTTACTGGATTTCAATCCATTTGGTGCTATGACAGATAGTCTTCTGTACGAATGGGATGAACTGTTTCAGATGAAAGAGGCGACAGCAGATTCAAAGGAATTAATGTTCAGATTTGTTGAGAGTGAGACTGGAATCAAGCCACATCCTTACCAGTGTTATGCCATTCCACAGGACTTCGTACACCTCACATCTGGCCTTGACCCGGCAAAATTCATAGACCTTCTGAACCTTGACATCCAGAAAAACAATGAACCAAGTTCTGATGAAGAAGACGGAGACTGATAATTGTTTAGGACTAAGAACAGGTTTTGAAAAGTTGAGAACATTCATAGTAAATTCACTGCTGACCTTAATTGGTTTTACAGAACTGATCTACTGTTGAAAAAAGTAATTTTTATTGTAAAGCAAGTTTTGTGTCATTAATCACTAGTGACTCATCACTGTTTGAATATTAACAATTTATTTTACCTGATCTGCTATTATGTCAGTGATTTACTAAAGGTCAGTGGTTCATTGAATTGTGAAGGTTCTAGTTGCATTTGTTTCAAGTAATGTCTGGAATCTAGTTCAGTTATGAAAGTTTACAAAAGGTATCCTGTAGTTGAACTGCTGTGATTGTTCTGTGCCTCTGCCAAATGATCTTTGACCTCCTCACCACAGTTCTATAGAGACTTGTAAATGAGCATGTTATCTTACCTTTTGCCTTTGTTGAGTTATGTTTGGATTTAGATGATCTGATATAAAATCAAATAGAACCTTAAAAAATTGTTTGCATAGTTTATATTCAGCTAAGTGAGTCCTCCAAATTCCTTTGACAAGGAGAATACAATGTTTGCTGTGTTGAAGTGAAAGGTCTTTTTCATTAATTATCACTGGTGTTATATGCCTTAACAATTAAAGTGCTTTTTTCTGCCAGAAAAAATCAAGACTTTTCAGCTTATCATAAGCCAGGTTCTTTTGGTCTTTCAGGTAGCCATATTTTAGTGCATTTGAATGATTGTTATGAAATGCGGTATAAATAACCAGATATATACCAGATCATACATGTACACATACATGCAGTCATATATGTATATCGCTATTTTAACCTTTGTCTGTTTTGACATAATAGACATTTGCTTTTTACCAAGTAGCTGTGGTTTGAATCCTGAGGTGCCAGCTTACTTCCGTGATAGAGAAGGAGAAGAGCAGTTCCTTAAGCTAGCCCTGAGAGGCAGCCTGAAGTCCGAAGTGTTGGTGATTTCAGTTTTCGTAGCTTTGGCATTTGAGGACGGGTGGCCAGCCCTCTCCCTCACCACCTGATCTTCCCACTGACAGTATGTGGTCAATGAGATTTTCAATGACATTTTAAATCAAGAAATTTTCAGCTTATCATAAGCCAGGTTCTTTTGGTCTGTCAGGTAGCCATGTTTTAGTGCATTTAGTGCTAATTATAGCTGAGTTGGATGGGGGTTGGAAGTGGAACTGAAATCTTGAAATAAATTTTTTGTTTTGGCTGGAATTTGAACCCTCAACTTTCAAATTGCCAGTCCAACATTTTAACCTTAGACTATCATACGCCTCTCATTGATAGAGGGATTTAAGTGCTAATAATTTCATTTTCTTTGCTTTGGCATTTGGAGATGAGTAGCTAGTCCTGTCTCATATACCAATTGGATTTTCCCATCATGAGTGTATATTCAAAGTATTCATTTTATAGCTGGATTCGCCAGAGGGCATTTAGTCGACTGGAAATTGAAATATTTCTGTCCTAGTGGCGAGTTGAACACTTTACCTTTGGGTTTATTCATTAACTGTCAGCACGCTGACCTCCAGAATGTTGCACTTCCTTTGGCAAAAATTTATTATATTTGTAGGTGTCTTGGTAAGCTGTACACCATTGGTTTTAAAGGCTGTTGGTTTTATATTGTATTTTAGAGCTAATTTTTGAACTTGCCAGACCAATTTCATTTGTCATTTTATAACCTTGTACTATGACTTAGTAATACTGAGTGTACCAGAAAGCGCTGTAACCATTAAGGTTATGTTGTTGAACCGTGTAATCTGTAATGAATGGTTACCCTTCCCTGTTGATGGATTGCTTCAGTCTTGTCTGTACTTCAGCTATAAACATAAACATAGTTACATTGTTTTCAGTTGGGTTTTACTTATTATGTGATTAACATCATTTGTAAAACCAATTGTTTATGCAGTTACGAATACCTTGAACATCTCTTTTGAAACAGTGCGTGATTTCTTTACTCGTATATTAGCAAATAGCCAGCTGTTGGCTTTTTTCTTGTACTGAAGTAAAACCTTTGAAAAGCTTTGCATCTGCAAGCTGATGTCTGGCTAGTCATGATCAAACCCTGTAATTTTTAAAGAATTTACAAACCTTTGCTTGTAGTCCCAGCTTGAAAGACAGTAAAAGATTTTGAAATCAGAGGGTCTCAACTACTTAATCTTTATGTGTGTCTTACTTATTTCTATGCTTAAAACCATTGCAGTGCCGTACATAAATATGTGGAATGTGTAAAACTGCATATTCGCATGCTAAAAGGTGATATAGCCCTTGACCCATGGCACATAACCCTCATTCAACCAACCATCCTTAGTCAGAATAAGAACCGAAGCAAGTGAAGAGAGGGTAGGAGGGAGGGGAAAGAGCCGAGCCATGTAGCTCCACCTATTATGTCAAAAGGGTGGACCAACTGCAACATGCCATAATATTTAATGGTTCAGGGGCTCAATATTTGACGTCTTTTGTGTAGATCTTTACGCTTGAGTGGATGGTAGCCTCTACGTTTATTTGAGTTGTTGGGCCTACGAATTTGCTATGAAGTCTGATGCTGTCAGTGTCGCTGTCTCTCTTTTTCTCTCTCTCTCTCTTTCTCTGTCTCATTCACTCACATTCTGTAGGCATTGAAATGTGTTCTCATGCTGCTTTGGGTGCAGTCCCGTAGGTCTAATCAGGGCGTGCATTTAGCATTATTTATTTCTTGTGATAATGGTTAAAACATATTTGGTAAAATGTATAGTATCTACTCAAGTTACGTTCTTTTTGAAGTGGACTTAGTAAGCCCTCAGGTTTGACAATATTTGTTTTGATTATGTTGGAAATAAATTTCACTGACTTTGGTTTTATTAATCTTCTCTGTGGTTTTATTAATCTTCTCTGTAACACCAGACGTTCATATTAAATTAAACTTTGAATGTTAGAATTGCATAGATTTTTTTACAACAAGTTGTCACAAATAGTCTTTAGCATACAGCAGCCATTCCTAGGTCTGTTCACAATTTACTGTCCCATTTGAGTTCTCTCTCCAGCATGGACTCATTACTAGTGCAAGTGATGTGCAAAATACTTTTACAAGATTTGATAATACAAAATTAAATACTAAGCAAAAAGTATGTTGAAAATACAAAATAAAATATTTTCAAAAAATTAGTTTGAAAATAAAATAGAATAAGAATACTATTCTGAAAATACTTCATTAGGAGTACAAATTGTGGTGCATCATGTGAAATTTCACTGTCAGCTTACATTACCAATAAGGAAATATGCAACTGTTGGAGTGCAATTTTTATGCTGTTACTTCAGCAGAAATATCTTTTAAAGTTGTGAGACTACTACTACTGAGGTTATTGTTGACAAAGACATGCAGTAGGTACACTGTATATAACTTTATACAGGGTCTAGATACGTACAAAAATGTAGCTAGACGCTATAAGTACATCTAGTATCGAGATACATACGAATATGTATCTGTGCACTATAATGGAATCTCAATGTCTTGGATTGGCATTCATAGATTTCAAATGGTCTGGTTAATATAATGATACCTTTATTAAGTTCTTTGGCTGTTGTTTTCAGCAGCTCCTGTGATTCTGATTGATACATCTTGCTGTCATTGTGAAGCTATCACGAACATGGAACGACATAAGAGTACACTCATCCCAACTGTACAGTTTAGTGGAGATGGAACCATTCTCTTCACGAATCCTGATGGATCAGTCTCGATGCCACGCAGACGTGAAGATGCAGACAAGGAATCAGTCTTAAGTGAGCTGACTTTGTTCAATCTTCCAACCGAAAGTCAACCCGGAAGCTACCGCCAGAACCAGGATAGTAACAACAATCGACGCATGTACAAGCAACGTGGCTCTATTCCATCTCTCGATCAACAGTCTCCATCTGGAGGTACAGGCAGCACAGCATCCTCAAGTCTGCTACGGCGCCTTCGACAATCCAGATACGCTCGCTCTGCAGAATCCAATGAAAAGTGGTATAGTATTTCGTCTGATCAGGGTTTCTGTATAGATTCCATAGGTACGCCAAAATCGCAGAAGAACAAGAAGATGACCAGACAAGGGACTTGGAGTTCGCCCGAACGCTCGTCTTATTCTAGCAGACGGAACTCGTCTCAGAATGTTAATTCTCTCAAAGGACGCTTCAGTGGAGGCAAACCTCAGCCAACCCCGGAGACTGCAGCTAGTATGGCTTCTGATTCACCAATAGGCTCCACGTCCAGTCGCTCTGGAAGTGGCATGGAACGGTCACAGAATTTAACAACTCTGTATGGACGGTTTTCACAAAACAAGCAGTTGAACCTCATAGATCAGCCACCGAGGAAAAGACGTTTTACAGAAGAGCGACTTCCTTATGTTGTCTTCCTCATCGTTGGTCCTCTGCTAATCACCGTTGGAATTATCAGACTTGTTATTTCCATCTGGAACACATTTGGTGCTGGAGTTTGGGCTGGTGTTCCTGTTAGTACATTATTTCATTTTGTCAACTTTTTAAATTACTTTTATTTGATAGTACCATTTGCCATCTAGTTTATAATACTGTAGCCTTTCAACATAAAGTTTAGAATCAAATTTTTATTGTAAATAAAGATATTAAAGAACTGACAGAGCTGATAGAGGCAGGATGTGTATTCGCAGACTTCGGGCTGGCCGCTGTTAAAGCACAGGAGCCTGATGCTGTCTTGGTTATGGGTGTAGCAAGGAATCAAGTATATTACAGTCGATTAGAATACTTGTGACTCTTAATGGTGAGGTACAAACTAATACAATTGAGCAGTTACTTTCCCACCTAACCTTATACCAAAGGACTGATCCTGTGCAAAGGAGAAAAGAGGCACAAGAATCTTTTGAGGAAACAATAGACAATGATTTGTGAGAATAAGTGAACTTTCTAGGTTCTGTTGGACATCATTTAGTTCTTAGATCAGTACACTGATGCTGGTAAAGCTATGACTCTGAGTGGCTTTATTTTGAATATGGATTTTCTGTTTTTAGGTTCTGATGCTGGGAATTGTGGGTCGATTCCATAATCACAACTACACCAGTAAACTACAAGTAAAGTATAATCTGTTTGCATGCGTGCATCTGAATATTTATATTGAGCCTTTAAAGTACCACTCAAAAGTGAATGAACTCATTTGTCTTAACTTAAGATACTTGGACTTGAACCTCAGAACTAGATCTCCAAGGATTATGGTTAATTGAGATTTAAGTGCTTTACTTGTGTTACTTTGGCAATGAGTATCTGGATATGAATCTTTGTCTGCAAGCAGTTATCTTTATGTTTTTAGGATACTTTGATCATTACTTGAATGACACAGGTATTTCAAAGCGCTTTATAATTTGCTTTATCATGTATGTTTTTGTATATAGGTTGAACTGCATTTACATTTGATGGAAGCTTAGGAACGCATTGTGTTTTGTTAGGTTCTAATATTTCATATTGATGTTCATGCGATCACTGTGATCAATTTTGGCTTATACCATGATCCACTATAGAAAGAAAAACTGATTTTGCAAGTTTTTATCCATCAGTTCTGTTTTTTATTTCAGCTAGTCATTGACAAGTTAGTCATTAAATGTGTCCTATCTTCTGTTTTGATTGCCTAGATGTTCAGACCGTTGCATTGCTTGTTTTGTTTCTAGAGCGGCCTATATATATTGTTTGGTGTGCTATCGTCTGTGGCGGTGATGGTAGCAGCTGGCTTCAGTCTTTCTGTTCTAGTCCCAATGATTTATCAGCTCATCTTGTCAAACGATGCTACGCTTGATGCCAGAGTCAGAGCCAATGTTTTCTTCAGCAATAACTTCAACCACACGTATGTTTGGATGAACTTTCTGCACTTCAGGAAGCAGCCAGTAATGTAATGTACACTAGCTCCCATCTGCATCAAGATGCTGCACCTGCTCTCAACTCATTGATGCAACATGTTCCAGGGTCGTTGAATGTGATCTTAGCACTGTGGAGAGGACATTGTCAGTGGGTTGCTAATTTGTGTGTGCATCTGTTGGTATCTTGCCTTCTAGAACTTCTCTCCTTGGGGAAACAAAATGAGTCTTTCAGCATAGTTGACTTTCATATATACTTGCTAGATGTCATTTTTCTTTAACAGTTGATAACCTGCAAATGCTTTTGATATAATAAGCATTAACATTTTCAAATAAATGGGAAACTGGAAGGAAAACCAGCACATTTTAGAGCCTTTGCTTGATAGTTTCTTGGAAAGGTACTGCATTATTGTGCACATAAATAAATATATATATGTATGTATGTATATGTATACATATGTATATACTTACACATGTATTATGCACATAACAGGAAAGCTATATACACATATACACACATACATATGTTAAGAAATGAGAAAGAAATTCAGTATTGTAACAAGAAATTTAAGAAGATGGCTCAGTTTGCTCACATATTCCAGTCTTAATTTATAGGTTAAACTTCATTGGTGGACTTATTTTTACTGCATAACAACATAAGTTATTCATATTCTCTGTGTTGGCAGGCTGCCAAATGTTCATGTGCAAAATCAGGTTACGTTGACCTTGATTCTGGACTTCTTCACCCTGGCACTGCTGGCCGTTGGCTCCTTTAGCCAGACAGCTACTGTAATTGCCATTGACAACTATTGGGGCACGAACTTTGACATGACAGGTGATGTAAGTGTTGTGTGCTTAGTTTTTCTCCCTCACTCTTAAGTTAATTTATGGATGGTTGGATTCTGGATGGCTGCATGGTAGATTGATTGGTCATGTTTTATTTCTTAGTTGTATATATAGTCTGCCCCTTTGTAGCACTGACTTATCTAAAATAAACAATATTGAATAGCATTTATAAATGGCCATCAACTAATATCTTGTTTATTACAATAATTTTGCTGCAGAATTCATTAGGTTGTAAAATTCTAGAGTGTAAGTTATAATGCATTAGGATTTAACCTTGAGGACTGCGTAAACTCCCTCGGCAGGTTTGCTTCTCCTTGCAGCTCTGTACCTTCAAGTTCATTTGTGAATGTATCATTAGATGCAGCTGTGACCTTGGTTAAAATGTTCATTTTTACAAGCTTGAACTATTGCAATGCTGTCTTTGCCAGCCTGCCGAAACATCGGATAACGTCAGCTACTGTGTGTCCTCAACTGTGCTGCCTGAATTGTGGCCAGCCTGTTAAAATTCTCTTCTGTATCAGACTATTTGCAAGAAACCATGCTTTGGTTCCCTGTTGAGAATAGAATGAGATTCAAGATCCTCTTCCTTGTATTGGCAGCAACAGTCAGAATGGCTTAGAATACATCAGTGAGCTCTGTGTTAGTCTTAGGTCGATATTAACTGCTTTCTGTAGCCCTGATTGACCTAGAGTCCTGTGCTGCCAGGCTGCAATTTGAGCTTGGCGTGCTTTCTTGTTCATTTGACTGTCTTTCTGGAACAGTCTACTACTAGAAATCCTAATTTTTCTGGCTGATGCACAAGAAACTTTATGAGCTGAAGTTAAGATGCATCTTTCTGGAACTGTAATATGGTCATTTCAAGTGCTTTTGAGAGACGTGCAAAAGGTGCAGTATAAATGTTCAGATACTTACATGCATCCTGTATGCTTTGTTGTAATGCTGTATACTGTGTAACGTTAACCTGCAAAGTGTTTGTTTAATGCGTGCTAAAATAACTATAATGTTAAATGGCATATTCATAGAAGCTGCCAAGTGGGCTTTAGTTGTTGCTGTCATCTTAGGTAATAAGTTTGGTTGTCCGTTGTTGACAGTGTGATCACCGAGGCAACCCTCGCTTCTTCAATCCGCTGGAGCAGATGTCTGTTGGTCAGGCAGCCGTGTTTGTTGGTCTTGTGGAAACAACAATGATTAACTACATCTCTCCAATCATTGACTCAGCACCAACAAATACACCCCATGGCTGGACAATGGTCTGGGACGGAGTGATTGTAAGTTGTTCTGTTTACTTAAACCGACTAGAAGGAAAGGCATTTAGGTTCTTTCACCTCGTTGCTCAGTTTTTATGTGACATTGCAATACATTGTGAAGTCATTTAATCCAAACGGAAAGGCTGTCCTGATTTTGAGTAGCTGTTCTTCTGTTTGCTTTCAGTTGAATTATCCAACCTCTAGTGTTCATAGAGGCATGCCCTGAATGTTCTGAACTTTACTTTGCCTTATCTACTTAAATGAGACTCAGTCACAGTCACAAAATGAATACAGATGGTAGGACAACTGGCTCTTTGCATAGGCACATCCTTTTGAATAAAGAAGGCACCTTTGTAATTATCTCAACCCCTAGAATTTTGTCAGAAAACTTCTTTTTTCATTGAAGTAACTTCTGTCAGTCATCTATGCTTGAGCTCCCTAAATAAGACTGATGTTAGGAGTGGGGTAAACTTGGGTCATTCCATTGATTCCCCTGAAATCTTGTGCGATTAGATATCTATAAATGCACTCCCACATTTTGAATGAGTTTTTAAAGGGATCCTGGCCCCCCCCATCTGGGTGATGTCGGCCATGCATGTATTCTTATCTGGTAAATCTTAGTCACTTATTCTTCATTAGTGCATTTGTGAGGTTCTAAGAGGCGCTATATAAATAGCCAGCTACATACATACATATATAAATGTAATTATGGAAGTATAGACTGACAGAATAGGAAGCTGCTACAAGCATTGCATTGTCTATTTGTTTTTGGGTGAACAGGCTGACCAATGTTGTCTGCTAAAGGGCTAATATACGTTTGTTTTTCAGAAGGCATCCTGCACATGAGATTCTGTGTTTTTCTTTAGATAATTTTGGCTGGCTTCCTGAGCATGTGCTATGGCAAACGAGTCGATCTTTCACTTCTGGTAAGTCAGTCTTACACGTATCCTTCGCATCTTAGCTAATAAATCAACATTGTGCTGCTTTAAGGTTTACTGAAAAAGATTTCCAGTCTATTTTTGGTTGTTTGCAGATGTAATTATGTGCGTATATATATATATACATATATAATATAATACATATACAGAGGGCCTGCATTCACGGCTGCTTGACAGGTAAGAAATAGTATGATTTATTGGGACATACCATATTGCATTGTCCAGATGTAAATTTCCTCTGGTTGTTAGTAAAAGATTTTGATAATGCTGACAAGGATATTAATATTGCATAATCGGTATAGTGAATTAGTTTGCCTGAGTTTGCATGCCTATCCATTTTACTTGGAAGTTACTACTGACTTAAGCATAAATGTATTTCCATGTTGCAGTGTGGCTATAGACGTTTTCAGATTAATAGTTTTCTGATTGACTAGAAATTAAATTTGTCAGAAGAATTGGGCATCCTGACACAGTCCTAACCTTCCTCCCCATGTTTTTCTGACCGGCCTGTGTCTTTGTGATTACAGGGTGTGGTAGCCATGGCAAGTGAGTTAGTAGCATTGGCCGCCTGCACAATTGCCTGCATCTTTACAACAATGGCCATTTCATCAGTAGCTGTAGCTAACAGCAAGAGCGGTAAGTTATCTGCATAAAGTCAGAGGCTGTCTTTCATCGTATGGTAACTCGGAGAATGTTGCTGGTGGCAAAAACTTTAGTTGAACAAAACCCAAGCAGAATCAAGGGCACAGGTTTATACTGACCAAAGCAGCCATGAAACACTATCTGTGACTTTACTGGGTTTTTTTAATGAAGCGGAATTCCTCTTTCCTTGGTGTTATAAGTTATGCTTCCTTGTTTGTGGTGTTATGGTTGATGACACAGTTTGTTCTAACACAGCTGAAGTCTTCTGAACTGCTTAAAACTCTTGTTATATTAACTAATTACAGGTAAATGTCTACAGTATCTAAAGTATTACGGAAAAGTCCTTACATTACAAGATTTGATGTATGTGCAAGTAATCTACATTGATTGGTTTTTTCACTGATTACTTGAACATCTGCTGTAACAATAATTATAGTTTGGTCATGAATTGTCTCTTTGACTTGATACTTTAAGATTTAAACTCCTGGACACAGAAGGAAAAATGCTTTCAAATATGTTTGTTTCTTCGTTTTAGATGGAGCTGCCAACGTTGTTCAGTTGGTTTCTCTTCTAGTGATTGAATCCATCTATGATTTGGTTCTCGTCATTAACATCGTAGTAATCGTCGGTATTGTCTTTCGCCAGAGTCAGTTGCTCTGCTGTTGCTGTTCCTCTTCTGGTTCTGCAGACGCCCAACGAAGGGGCACCTGGCGCTTTGGACAGCCAGTCAATGACTATACACTTTAGACGGTTTGTGGGACTGGCAGACCATGCTGATTTCAGAGCATGAGTACTTGTTTCCAATGTGGTATACTGCACAGTCCATTGTCACAACGTGATATGGCCTTGCAGATAGTGTGCTAATGATCTTAGTTACCAGAATGGCAAGAAAGAATGCTCGAGGTTGAACGTATACAGTTGGTTTGATAACACTGACCAAGTGTCAAAACTGAGGGCGTCTTAGCCGAGATGGGACGTCATCTACTGTGCCAAGTTCTTTGTTGGCATAGATGACGTTGGTGCCGTTACTTGATAGGCTGACAATCAATCGTGTGATTGAGTTGTATTTGTTTTCTGAATGACAAGGCATTTTACAAAGTTTAAGTACCAGTGATAACTTTAACTGATCAGCTTCAGCTTAAGAATTATAGGGAAGGAGGGAAAGAGGGAGAATGTACTCCACCTTGTGAATTATAGGAAAACGTGACTTAATGCTTCAACACTCCTACCAACTGTTTGTCGGTTCTTACAGTTTCCCTTAGTTTACTTTATTGCTGATCTGTGCAAACTATTGCTTGGCATTCCTACCTCGGAGCTGCCTTTTGCAATTACCAGCTCGGGTCACAAGGGTGTTTTTTACAACTGTTGACTGGATTGTGTGGTGGTTGGGGAGAATAAACGAACTAAATAAACAAGGAGTATGCTATAAATCCACGGTAATATTTGTGTGTTATTTATGAAACAGACTGTGAGAGGGGAGTACAGAGGAGTACAGTGGCTGTATGCCACCTTTTGTTTTGCAGTACTGAAGAGCTTGACCTCTTTCAGTATACACCTTAGACAACATTGTTTTTAAGAGCTGAGTTAGCCTGGTTTACTGATTTCATGAGACACAGATTCATGGAACAAAGATGTCTGTATCAGTTGAGATGGGGCAGTTAAAAGGTAAAGGTTGTTAAAACAGTTTTATAGAAGCTTCTCAGACGTGATGCCTAGAATTCATCGGAATAACTGATGCGGATTAAGATCAAAAGCAGGAATAACTGATGCGGATTAAGATCAAAAGCAGAGACGAAGATCATCTGCTGTGTGTATTAGATGAGGCGACCCTTGCACTCTTCCTCTGTCTCGCACTTCGGGTAAGGATAAGTATCTGGAATAATCTGCACTTCAGTCGTGAAACGGAAGGTGTAAGCATCCGGTCCAGGGAATGTCAACTGCAGAAAAACAATCAAAACATTTCATTTTGTTGATTTAGGTGTTAAAATTAACCCTAATTTTTATTCTGGAGTTGCTTCTTTGATTTAAATGTTCTGCATTTTTGTATAATAGCTCTGTAGAATTTGTTAAATTGGTTGTTTGCAAAGAAAACAGACAGATAATAGGGTAAAATGCAGGCAGTCACGAAAAGCTAGAAACGACCCAGTGTGGGAAGACTTCAAAGCCCAGAATTTTAGGGCTCATAGGCCTTAACCTGTTCATTCCGGGGAGACTGCATAAACCACTGGACTTCAGATACTTGTGTTGTTGACCATGTCTGGCCAATTTCACTTCATTTCCGCTATCAGTTTTATGTGTAAAGCCAGGACATTGGCTAAGGTTAAAGCCTAAATCATCAGTCAACAAGGCAGAAAATAATTGTGTGCTTTGTTTGTGCTTGACTCGGATGCTTTGACTCTGATGAGGAAGTTTATGAGTTGGAAACAGATATGGAAGCCAAAAATAAAGGGGTATGAAAGGCAGTCAGAATTCTGAAAATGGAAAGGCTGCAGAAAATGACACTGATCATATACTGTGGGTGGAAGATCAGGCTGCAATGGAAATGACCAAGCACCCCGTTGTGTGCTGAGGGCAAGAAAAATGAATATGCTAACACTACCTATGGGTGCTTCTCAGTGTTAGTTTAAGGTACTGCTCACTGTCATTTCCTTCTTTGAGTTCTTCGCATTCTTCTCAATCTTCTGCTTATTCTTCACATTCTTGTATTGTTCCTATGGCCATTAACGTTGAGCTGGGGAATACATTATGTTGGCCCTTATGTGAGTGTGTGGCTGATAGTCTGGTGGGGTTGGACTGACCTCAACGAAAAAGATCCTGTAACCGAAATCATCTCTCTTCAGGAAGGTCGCTCCGTATGTATTGGCATCCTGAAAATAAAACCAAGCATAATGAATAGAGATAGAATAAGTTTAATGAATAGGGAAAGATTAAGCAAAGACAAACAAAAGTAAACCAGAAGACAGACTCGAGAAAAACGACTCTGGTGTAACCTCAGTGACATTGAGAAATGAGTAACGGAAGATTTAACAGGAACAATTCTTTACATAACAGCTTCAGGTAGCTTCCCTGCCAGAATGTGTTAATAATATAAAGAAGTCATTAGATTAGTTTTTCAATGAGATGATGACGAGGACTAGGAAGTAAAGGCGTACAATCTGCTGGACTGGCTCTTCATACCACCAGATTCCACTCCGACCATCTCGCATAGTAATTCGAAAGTCTCTGCGACAAGTGTTGTTTCTGCAGAGAAAAACAATTAGGCGTTCAGACACTTCAGTTTCACGACTGTAAGTGCAGATTATTTCAATTAAACCCGTACTAGCTGTACTTACCATGAATGACCTATGTCGCCTGCCTTTTGTCGGCGAGATAAATTACATAATTATTAGCCAGGCGCCTCTATGCGGCTTAATGAAAAAGCCCATATTTCCCTTCTACTCCTCATCTCATCCCATAGGGTTGACCCTAATAGGCCTACATGTATATCAAAGAAACGCCGACGAGAAACTCGTTCGGACAACAAAGACAATGCGTTGGTCGGGAAAGTCGATGTGTTAAAAGGGAATGGTTTCTCAGGCTTAGGCCTACAACTTACAAGGTATGTCGCGCCAAAGTAGGCCTATATAGTAATCGTAATCGCGACGGAACTGAGACTAAACAAGAGTTGTTCTACAAGGAGTGTTTCTCACGGTGCAAATTTAGGGAAGCAGTTCATAGGCATCAGTGTCAGCTTATTAACTGCAGACAGAACGAACGCGGAAGAATAAAGCAAGTTCTATAGGCTTGCGACAAGCGGTCGTTAACGTGGAGAGAATCGGAGCAATTTGTCGGACGCCTGAGTTACACAGACAAGCGAAGTTTTCTGCAAATCATTCCGCGGTCGGTGAAACACACCTTCAAGCTTGTAACCTACCTAATGAGGTCTCATGTAGGCTACTGTGGGGAGGGAGGCTGGTTATTACGGTCTCAATATTAAAATCTAGCATTACAGCAATAGATGCTTGTATAAGTAGCAGTAGACCTAGAACGTTAATAGAAATTATTTGACAATAAAGTCACTTTTAATTGAATGAGTGAGTTGTCCACGGACTAAATTACAAATAGCCTTTATCTCCGCACCCAAGCTAAACCTATCCAACTGGACATTGTGGTCGATTTATTCCAAGCTAATCCTATCCAACTGGACATTGTGGTCGATTTATTCCAAGCTAATCCTATCCAACTGGACATTGTGGTCAATTTATTCCAAGCTAATCCTATCCAACTGGACATTGTGGTCGATTTCTTCCAAGCAAATCCTATCCAACTGGACATTGTGGTCAATTTATTCCAAGCTAATCCTATCCAACTGGACATTGTGGTCAATTTCTTCCAAGCTAAACCTATCCAACTGGACAGTGTGGTCAATTTCTTCCAAGCTAATCCTATCCAGCTGGACAGTGTGGTCAATTTCTTCCAAGCTAATACAATTCAGCTGGGCATTGTGGTCAATTTCTTCCAAGTGACTGCCACACTTAGGCCTACCATGCAGTGCATTCACAGTGTAAACCAGACCAGACCAAGCCACGGGTTCTGTTTAGAACTGGAACTAATTCATAATTCTAATACTTTGGCTTAGTTTTCTAGAGGCCTTCAAGACTGGCAATTACACTTTGGTCATTAAAGTGGTCACTAAACTAAAGCTTCTTTGAACTCGTCACTACATGAAGGAAAATTGTGGATAGCATAGATAACACTTGTAGACTAATTAGAGACTGAAAGAGATGTAAAAATTCTGTGGTTTGCAGCAGAGCAAGAAATTGGTAACCAGACATATCCAGTTACCTTTCTGGTTCACAGGTGAAGTTTGTGGTATCTGCCCACCACGACGTGACGGTGAGAGGCGGCGTTGTGGTCGTTACAATAATCGTACCGCTGGTTGCATCCTGGGCAGAAAATAAGTAAGTAAGTAAGTAATGGCGGTCAAGCAACAAAAGCAAGACGGTATAGAAAGGTTTTCTAAAGCGACCGTATGGCCTCGACCCTGTTCATTTTTCAATAAATTTATCGGGTGAGATCCTTTACCACCGCTGCCCGTTTGAATGGGCGCCATGACCAATTTAATTTAGGCCTCTGCGTACGGACCGTGCTAATCGAGCTAATAAAAGTCTCTTAAATATAGCCATTATCGGTATGCGAACCGGCGATCTCACGCATAGGGGCTCCTGGACGTACGCTGTAACCAATGTAGCTAAGCAGACCAGTCTGAACAGCTTTTGAGTATTCGAGATCCAGCGCACTTGATGGTAACAAAGGAAATTAACAAAGAAAATTAACAAAGGAAATTAACAAAGGAAATTAACAAAGGAAATTAACAAAGGAAATTAACAAAGGAAATTAACAAAGGAAATTAACAAAGGAAATTAACAAAGGAAATTAACAAAGGAAATTAACAAAGGAAATTAACAAAGGAAATTAACAAAGGAAATTAACAAAGGAAATTAACAAAGGAAATTAACAAAGGAAATTAACAAAGGAAATTAACAAAGGAAATTAACAAAGGAAATTAACAAAGGAAATTAACAAAGGAAATTAACAAAGGAAATTAACAAAGGAAATTAACAAAGGAAATTAACAAAGGAAATTAACAAAGGAAATTAACAAAGGAAATTAACAAAGGAAATTAACAAAGGAAATTAACAAAGGAAATTAACAAAGGAAATTAACAAAGGAAATTAACAAAGGAAATTAACAAAGGAAATTAACAAAGGAAATTAACAAAGGAAATTAACAAAGGAAATTAACAAAGGAAATTAACAAAGGAAATTAACAAAGGAAATTAACAAAGGAAATTAACAAAGGAAATTAACAAAGGAAATTAACAAAGGAAATTAACAAAGGAAATTAACAAAGGAAATTAACAAAGGAAATTAACAAAGGAAATTAACAAAGGAAATTAACAAAGGAAATTAACAAAGGAAATTAACAAAGGAAATTAGGTTTAGTGCTTACTTCCTGTCTGGTCCAGCTGAACTGAGGGAACTGCTGGCCCTACAATTTAAACAACAGTTAGTGGTGAGAGAAAAAGATATGGATTTACAAAGGAACACGTAAAAAATTAAGCGTAGGCCTACAAAGACAGACTGGAAGAGTAGGCCTAAGACTATGCGAAACTTTCTTTCGTATTCAATTTGTAATTGTAATTGTATATTTAAGTTAAGATAGGCCTAGGAATGTGCCTAAAACAATCGCGTACTTACTGTACTGAAAATGAAGATTTGGAAAATTATCGATTAGAATTATCAAAATTTCGTGCTTTAATAAATACTGGTCACTTGGTGCAGCCTTTGCACGGCCCATGTAGGCTACAGGCCTATAATTTGCTGGCTTCGAACAACATTCTTCAGATTCAAAATGAAAGTCATTTAGGCCTACTCTAGGGAACGTTCTATGCATGAACAGCTTAACTGGATTAACTTATTTTAATGGTGTTTTACAACATACAGAGTTCTGCTAGATTAACGTGTCTATGCATGATCGCATGGACATTTTGTGAGCTTGTTATTTATATATATATATGCTATAAAGTAGCATATACATATGACTCAGATGTGCTCAATTCCATACCAAATGCTTCAAAATTCGTTTGCTGCCGGGGTTCCGCCTGCGATCCCCCTGAGGTAGTTTATGACCCTCCCTAGGCCCCATATATTCAGTAGGGGCTTCGCACCTTCGCTGTTCCATACCCCTTCAATTTTCAATTTCCAGGTATACTGGACCCATGGGTAAAACAGTCGCGGACGCTGATTCCGCGGCTTACTTTCGTGAGTCATAAGCGAACTACAGTACGAAGTCTTACTCTGTAAGCATTGAGGAAAAACGCCTGGACATTGTGGTCGATTTCATCCAAGTGAGTATCCAAGTCGTGATCATCATTCTCCCACACCCTGTCCGCACATTTAAAACACTTTAGTCAGATAGGATATAGGCGCAGACCACCATACAGAGCAATGGCGGTTCTTCATTAAATGAACAGGCTTCCTTCTTTCTTTCCTTCCTTCCTTTTTTCTTCCTTCCTTCCTTCCTTCCTTCTTTTTTATCTATCTATCTTTCTTTCTTCCTTCATTAATTAGGCTGTTTCTTTCTCTGCTGCCTCTCTTTCATTCTTCTTTCAGCCTTTTCTTCTTCCTGCCTTCCTCCTTAACTTTAATCCTTACTTACCATTTTCAAAATTATTGGTTTTCGGCCACTTATAACATGAGCTGTCTCTCTGTCTTATTGTACTGATCATACAGATATTGACCTGATTACGGCTTGGTTTTAAAGCGCCATCGGCTAATGCCTTTTGCATTAGACATCGAGGCGATATAAGTTATTACGAAACATTAATTTAATCGATCTATCAGCCTGTGAGCTGTTCTTAGAACGCGTTCGTGTTTGTGCTATTGTGTGCGTGTGTATGTGTGTGTGTGTGTGTGTGTGTGTCTGTGTGTCTCTGCGTGTGTGTCGATTGGGGAATATTTGCTTTCTCACTGGAGGAAGGTTGGTTGAGTGAGGGTTGGGTAGAAGAAAGTGGCGCCATCTGGAGGGAAGAATTCATCACCGGAGGCTGTTATCACCAACTTCGGCATCGTCAGTCGCTCGTTAAAGGCTGCAAAGAAATCAATTAACTGTAATACAAAGAATGTCACCAGCAGAGCTGATCAGTCGACCGCCCAAACGACAATGCACCAGCAGACAGGTAGATCGCCTTTAGGCGTCTGCTTGGGCGGCTGGCTGACTGGCTTACAGGATGAAATACAGGCACAGAAAGAAGGAGGAGGAGTAGGAGTAGGAGGAGAAAAACAAGAAGGAGGAGGAAGTAAGAGGAGGAGCAGAAGAAGATGATGATAACGACAACGACGACGGAGCGACGAGGACGACGACGACAGTGATGATTAGGAGGGCTTCGATAGTCGGTTCGACCCCAAAATACATCAGGGTGCTTCATATGCCCGTCGCGAGTCACAGGGTCGACAATCGCTGCATTCGGCGGGCCGTGGAGATCTCACAGAAATTAAGTGTTTTATTAAGTGTAATAGCAGAAATATTGTCTTATTTCATTCATGTGCTATTAATGATGGTTTGCTTGGCGGTCAGTTTGTAAACAACTTCAAGGAAACAACTGGAGACATATTGGAAGTGTTAAGGCAAACTCATTGGAAACGAGTCGTAACCCATCAGGGAGTGATTTCGAAAATTGTTGAATGGGTTTTAAATCGAGGACATTTGTACCAGAATTGAGGACGCGGCCAGAAGTATTACTTATCGTAATCTTAATAATAATCTCGAGATTTCTACAGCGCCCAGTGAAAGCTAAGTCGCGGGAACCAGCTTATTCACGGGCGCTCGGTCAAAACAAAATCTATAGACAAAAGGGTTCGGTTCCATGTCAAAATCCAGGAATCAGGCAGTCAGACAGTCGGACGGCTCCGGTGGATGGCGTTTGAAATTGAAGCAAGAAGAGAGACAATTGGAAGAGGACGAATCAGGATAAGATTTTTGGAAAGAAATGCTTTCAGTCTTGAGTGAAAGACTAGCGCAGAAGCTGAAAGAGGTGAAGTGTTGGTGAGTTTGTATTATGCCGGCCACGACGCACTATACAGCGCGCATAGCCGTTCACTTACAAAATGGATCGATGAATGTCACCATTTCTGCAGTCCTTGGATGATAGAGATAACGAGAGACGTCCTCCGTCCAGTAGGGCGTGAAGGCCCAGGACCAACCACCAAGCGCCCGGTAATGGTGCTCCAGGTTCTGTTTTTACAAATGGCACAAATAGCAGAGCAAGCTCACTTCCAATGTTTCCACGCATTAGTCAGTATTTCTCCTATTAAATAAATACTTTCGGTTCTTTTGTGCCTGAGTTTTTTTTAAAATTACATGTTAAAATTGTTCTGAGGCTTGAATTCCATGCTATCTTGTCCATATGGGACCCAAATAAGCCCTATAAAAGTCCCATAAAATGTCTCTGGCCATGCTGGCAGGGAAACTAATCGAATGACATCTTCGATCAGTGTCTAATTAGGGTAAGCGAAAGATTATTGTCGTAATTTTGTACAATCAGTCTCTTTTAAACCACAAATTAAGAACTTGAAGTTTAGGCCTACTATGGAATGAAATGACAAAGGAAATTATAAGAATGACAAGAAGGTGAAAGGTAGAAGACTGATATATATATATATATTATATATTATATATATACATATTATATATATATTATATATATATATATCGAGAGAGAGAGAGAGAGAGAGAGAGAGAGAGAGAGAGAGAGAGAGAGAGAGGACGAAGGCTAAAGAAGAGATCAAATACAAGTAAGTGCGCAGGAGAGAGATGATAATGGAGACAACGAGACGGAGAAGGTTGAAGAGGTGAAGAAGAGGAGATGAAAGAGGAATAACGGAGACAATTAGACTGAGAAGGCGGCTCAGAAAATGAGAGACGACTCACCGGAATCATGACCAGCAGATCTAAGACAGTGGGCGCCATGGCGAAGACACGCGGGTCCACACAACCCAAGAGCCACGTCGTCCAACCTCTCTGCAGACAAATGATTGCAATGTGCCTATATAGACTTGCGATAGTCAAGCAGCATTAGCATAGAGCCACAGTTTGTGAGGCACTTGAAAAGCGTTACAGTGTAGGCCTTAACATATCTGGATCGCGTGACTGCAACTGACCTTGTATCGAGGCAATCCTTGCAGTTCATAATTCCAGTTTTTTCGAATGACATCATTGTAAAGATTAAGCTATAATTGTGTTTAGCTGCACTTCTCTCGTGTAAGTATAAACAGATGAAAATCGTTAAACGACTGAGGGGCAGACAAACTTAGGATACCAAATTAGGCCTACACACGGATCTCTAAAGTTTTCTCGGTCTCACAAAATCGCAGCTTCTGAATTCCTGGAAAAAGTAATTATATAATATTTTCATCACTAAAATGCATTAAAGACTCTGAAAAGTACACGAATGCTCAAAAGTTAGATGGGCATAAAACGGAAAAGGTATTGTGATTGACGAGACTGTCAAATTAGTATTACCTTGGAAAACCCAGTGGGCATGAATTTGACCAACTGAATTGTCGGATCCTGGCTGCTGGCGAACTCGGTGATTGCGTCCAGCGCCGTTTTTGCCGCCTACAAAGAAACGAAAAGTAAATTGGTATTGAGGGAATATGCGCATCTGAATACGCATGAAAATAGGCCTATTATTAGATAGCGGCTGAAAGTTGCGGATAATATGCTAAGAATTAGCAAACGTGCACATTAAAGTACAACTGAGTTCAGTTAGTACGTATTTCAATGGATAATGGGTTACCAACCATTAAATTTCAGGCCCTCTGGGTCAATGCAACCCTCTAGCCTTTTGGAGTCGGTATATGAGCACCTAGTAACCCAAGTTTGGAAGGTTATAAAAGGTGTCCTCCTGCTGGATTGCTGTGGTTGTTGTGCTTCAGTCGAAAGACCCGATACTTTGAGGATTTCTGTAGAGGCTTGCTAACAAGTGCTACATGTTACCTTCACCCTTTTCTGTATGTATGTCTATGTACGCATGCATGCTTGTATGTATGCATGTATGTATGTATGTGTGCGTATATGTATGTATCGTGTAGCATGTATTTGCGCTCTACCAGAAACCCATCGAAAGTGCCTGACACTAGATGTAGCTACGTACCTACTCTGCATGCAAAGAGTAGGCCTAGTTTTTGTCCGTCTCAGATAAATTGACAGCGTACGTAGAGACAGACTGACCTTGGCCATGGGAAGGAGTGCCACAACATCTGGATTCGGAGTATCCGGATCCGTGATGTAGACGTTCCATGAGTAGGCGATGATCTGGTCTTCGGTGCGTCCGAAGTTACTACCCTGTCGGATTTCAACAGAAAACAAAAATTGAAGGGTGTTATTAAATGCACATTACGAGACTTCCAATCCTTTGACGCCATCACCAATACCTTATCACTGCTCGGCGTACTCTAACGAAGACATTGGCACCGCTGTTCAACGTTATTCCCTCACGATATCTGTATAAGCTTATGCTCATCTCGGCTGAGGAGACGACATCCAAAATGATGCTTTTCTGTTGCATGTGCCGCTGATTTAACACTTATTCAATGTCAGTTTTCTCACATGTTTTACATTAACGAGCTTAGACTTAATCGCGTTTTAAAAAGTAATTATATAATATTTTCATCACTAAAGGGAGACTGATTTGCTTGAATTAAGCAAACTGTTGTCACATAGGCTATACAAACTTTTGTCACATATACAAACTGTTGTCTCATATATGAGCATACCAGTTTAACATAATTCTGTACTAATGAGCAGTGCTGTTTTTCTATAAAAAAGGTTCCGGAACTGAACAATTATGGAATTTTTGTGTGTTAAAATTTCATCATTTTTATCAATCAATAAACAGTGAAAACGATGTAAAGTTGCGAACACTGAAATTGAATTGAAATAAGTTACATTATATTATATAACTAAAATAACTTAGTAACACAATTCTTTTGCTAATAACAAAATTATTTTTATTAGCCGAAAAAAGGTGCCGGAACGCCGTTCACGAGGGTTCCGTCGGAAGAAAGCAATGCTGATGAGTCGTTCGAACACATGGATGGAGGATTCGTGACGGGCGAATAGATAAGGCAGTTCAATTTATGATCAGCTGCGGTCTGCTTCAACAAATCCACCTATCGACACCACTCATGTGGCTTTCTGAAAGTAGCCAAGCAAGACATGATTATAAAATTAAACGGAGAAAGGGACGATGCTAATGAGATGTCTTTTGGACATACGATGCATTAGTTATTTATGGAAAATAGGCTAAGTTTGTTGGTCTGAGATTAATGTTCGTACCACGAAATATATCGGCTGGAAAGGGACGACCCTTAGGTAGGAACTGACTGCTCCAGTTTGAAGTGCAAAGTTTGCAGTTCTCAGCATTCTGTCGCCCGTCGGCGACGGAGGACTGCAACAGAAAGAAGGTTTAACACTGTACCGTCTTATATGGTGCGACATGGTGTAGTGAGATAAGGCGAAGCAGTATATGGTATTGTATAGTATGGCTTAGGCATGGCATGGAATGCATATGATATGGTACGGTGTGGTATGACATCAGTGGCGTCGATCATATGGGTGCCCCTGGGGCCCGAGCCCCGGTAATATTTTGAGCCTGGGGCCCGGCCATTTGTTGGGCCCGGCAATATTTTAGCTGTAAAATCGATACAAGGCAGCTCGGGACTGACAATTTTAGTTGTCAGTCTTCACTGTAAGACGTTAGTAAACACTGTCATCTGTAATTTCCAGTTGTACCTCTCTATGTATTGCTGTCTATGCCTACCTTTGCTTAGGTAGACAAACGGACAGATGTTGGGCTTTATGTGTGCCTGCATTAGGCCTACTTCATGAATCCTCCCCCCATGCCAGGGGTAGGCTTCACGTCCCTGGAAACGAATAGGGGCTTCATACCCAGACCTCCATTATAGGCCCGGCCCCCCCCCCCCAATGTTTACGACGGATTGACGCCTCTGTATGACATGGTATCGTATGTTATGGTATGTATAGTTTAGTATGGATCACCTATTATGTGCCTTCCGGTATGGACCAAGTGGTATGCTGTTCTGTTGAAGTAATGAAGTAAGCGAACGCAATGTCTGTCTGTCTGTCTGTCTGTCTGTATGTCTGTCTGTCTGTCTGTCTGTCTTCTTATTTTTCCTACTGCCTTAGTCGACTAGCCTAAACTACTTACCCATCGTTGTGATCTCCGTTGCCGATGAAGATGTAACCTGCGTCTCTGATGAGAAGGTTCTTCGGAATGATAACGGACAGATAATGCCACCAGATGGAGTTGTATGAGAAAGTCTCTGTAATAACAGAAACACTGTCTACCGGAGAGGAAATTATTATACCACCAGTTTAGCCACGGAGCACCGGATGCGATGACGATGATAAGGTAGATAAAGAGGAGGAGAAGGAGACATTGGAGGAATTAGCTAGAGGTGTTGGGGGCGATTCTTCCCCCGCCCCTCTTGGTTATGTGCTGGCATTCTTCAGACCAGACCCGTGTATGGTGGACTGCCAGATTGTGACGCCATTCTGGAAATGCTCTACCCCCACGCAAGCAATCCTGGAGCCGCCACTGGAAAGAGGGTAGTGAAGGAGGAGGAAGAGGAAAACGACTAAACTGATCACGAGAACTACGAGAAGGACCTTGAAAAGCCACCAATGCCCCAACTGTTAGACTGAACAGATTTCTAGGCTTTCTACCACCTCTACCGCGGTTCCTCCAGTGCAAGCGGTTTGAGGCAGATAATTAGCCATGTGAATAAGCTGGTCCCCGCGGCGCGGCTTTCTTTGGGCGCTGTAGAAATCTCAGAATTACGATTACGATTACGATTACGAATTATACATGGTGTATACAACTTTCGCATCCCAGGCGAGGTTCTTGCCGCTGGTCATGTACAGTTATAGGGTTGCAAAATTCGGGCGCATGCCAGCATATCTCACGATCGAAGCTAGTTGGTTCCTTGGGTGAAGGGAATCCAGTTCTGGCAAGGGCTTCCCATGCACATTAATTCATAATAAGTTACCGTCCATCCACTCCTGTGAAGTGAGATTGAGAATGTTCAGCGTGTATTCCGGGTAGTCATAAGACTCAATCACTTCCCACGAGTAGAGCGGATTCACGCGGTTCACATAATCATCCAGTGCAGTGATCACATCCTATAAGCATTGTTCACACACAAGTAACGGGTGAATGTAGACAAGAAACACGGAAAGCTAAAAGTTATCACGTGAGAGAAAATATTCACTCCTTGCGCAAAAAACTGAACAAATGGTTTGTAATAATATTGTAAATGAATGCTTATGTTCTTAAATATAACGAATATCTGTAAGAAATTCCGCAAGTTGATATAGAAGCTTGACAAATGTATGAACTACGTAAAAAAGAACCTTCGATTACAGTTGCACAGTAATGTCCACTCTTATCTCTCAAGATATGTCTAGTAGGGTAACGTCGCATTTATGGACCCTACAGATTACTTCAAATGGACCTTTCTCGTACTTTATCAGACTCTGAACGGGGCCCCATCTCTCTCAGATTCGGGCCCGGGTTTCCCGCAGTTCAAGTCCCTGTGGGCACATAGTTAGGCCCACGCTAATATGTCACAAGCAAAAGACAGAAGAAGGGTCACGCTGGACAAAGGGGATTTTAAAAGGGCTTGAATATTCAGGTCAGATCAGAACGATTCCTATATAGTATATATCGTACACTAAGTTGGTATTGCCTATTTTGCACATTGTACTACACGATAAATTCTATCTTTTCTATTTCTCTCTTTCTGGCTGGAATTAATCTCACCTCTCTATCTTTCTTGCTGGAATATATCTATCCTCTCTCTCTCCTTCTGGTTAGATTTAATTCTCCTCCTTCGGCCTTTCACTCAAAACTGAAAACATACCTCTTTCACAGATCCTATCCTGACACCCCTTCTTCCTCTTATCTCTCTCCTCTCCAACCCCAAACACCACCCCCCGTAGCTGCCACGCTGTCTCTCCGTCTGATTTATGGATCTTGACCTGGAACCGAACCCTTTTGCCTATCGATTTTGTTTTGACTGAGCGCCTGTGAATAAGCTGGTCATCGCGACGTGGCTTTTGTTGAGCGCTGTAGAAATCTCGGAATTACGATTACGATTACTCCTACAGGAGCCAACCACACTACACTACACGATAAATTAATAAATCCTATATTGTTCGTAGCGCAGATTTTACCCAGTCGACTCCATTGACGGGAGACGCAACGAAGCAGAGCAAAACAAGTGCCACTGCCCCCTCTATGAATCGTCCTTCCTTCTTCCAGTCTCTGGCCATTCCGCGACTTCTTGATGCTTCAGTTAGCTCTATTCCCTTTTAGATCTTTACGAACCTGAAGGTTTAGACCTGACAGATCACAACAGAAGCCGGACAGAAGTGGTTCAATTTTGAAAGTGCTCTTTATTTATCCGTGACTCCAGTGAAATCAACTTGTGCCACGGGTGCAGCATGGGAACAACGTCAGATGCTGCTGTGTAGGTCTACAGCGCAATCAACTATAGCCTTCCTATCAGTCTAACGTTCTTATCTCGCCAGTTGGCCATCTAGAGGTCAGCCTCACGTGCGCTTTGTAAAGGAAAGCTTTGTCCAGGCAGCTGAACTGTTAACGTGGCATAAAAATGATTGGGGTTTTTCTGGTACAGTTTTGTAGCCCATATAGCTGCGCGGTAGTCTAGTGGTAAGTGTGCTGGACTGTCAACCGAGAGGTCGGGGGTTCAATCCCCTTCAGACCAGAAATTTATTTAAAGATTTCTGTTTCACTTGCGCCCCCTAGCCAACTCAGCTGTAATGTGTACATTGGCAGTACATTGTCAGTGGGAGGATTAGACGGCTAGGGAGAGGACTGCCCGCAGGTCCTCATTTGCTGAGGCTAAGAAAAATGAAGTCGTTAACATTTCATACACATGGTTGACTCTCAGGCTAGCTTAAAGGACTTCTCTTCCGTCTTCTCTTCTTCTAACTTTACTTAGCGGAGATGGCCATCAATCAATTCCTTAGCATCAGAGCTGAGGTCTTTAGGGCCTACTAAATGGGTGCTCTGAACTGGCTCCAAGGCTAGCTGATCGTCGTAATTTGAATAATTAAAAAATCTGCGAACTTTTATAGCGAACTTATATAGGCCCTATAGCTAGTCAAACTTCTAGCGAAAGGAAGGACCTTTTACTAACCGTGAATCGACATTTCTAATTAAGCCTATAGGTCTAATCGTAATCGTAAACTCAAGATTTCTATAGCGCCTAATGAAAGCTAGTTGAGAGAACCAGCTTATTCACAAGCGCTCAGTCAAAACAAAATCGATTGGCAGGCAGAATTGGTTCCAGATTAAGATGAAAGAGTCAGGCAAGCAGACAGTTAGACGGCTACAGTGGATGGTGTTTGGGATTGGATCGGCAGGATGGATAAGGGTAAGAAGGATAGGATCTGTATTTAGTATCCCGAAGCATATTTTTTATTATGCGTTTTATGTTGTCATTTGGAATAAATAAATAAAACTGAAAAGTAGGCCTAGAAAAATAAAAAATTGACTATATCATTTCATAGTTGTCAAATTATCGGGGCCGTTTTTACTATATATGAATTCAGTGGACAGCCCTCACCCAAACCCAGCGGGGCGCAACTCAACTGCAAGCTTCTAAAATAGTAGAGCAGACTGGGTTGCCCCACACAATTCTTTGATCCGCTTCTGAATTACACAGGCGATCGTGAACTCAAAGTCGTGAACTGGTATATACGAGTTTACTACTGCGATGGAACGAAGTATTGAAAATGAATATTCATTAATTGGATTCATCGGTGAAGTTTGCAGACGACAGTGTTTCATCTATCGCAAAGAATTTTGGCTGGAGGGTGTCGTTTATTTTGTTTACAGTTCGAACGAAGGTTAAGCGATCATGCTTTGTGTTTCTAACAAAATGTATATTATACAAAAATAGCTTTTATATTGTTATACAGTGTCGTAGCAATGGGGCGAGTGGTGTGACCCTCCGGACGGCACTGTTCCAGAGGCGGCAAATTAATTTTTTACAGAATTATTACCCAAAATTTCACCGGTGGTGACATTAAAGACAGTGACAGCCTATGTCCCAAAGATTGTGCTGATGAAAATCCGACTCGACAGACTTACTGTACATACTGGAGTTGAACTGATCCAATGTCTCTGTCCGCCTTGGCTGTCTGACTGTCTGTCTGTCTGTGTGCCTGTCTGTCTGTCTCGCTGTCTACGTTTCTGAAAGCCTGCACCACTATTGAAATGTTAAAATTCAAATTTCTATTGGGAGACCAATTGCCATCATTTGCCCCGGGGGCCAAAATACATAGCAAAACCACTGATCTCATATAATCTGAAGACTCTACTACTCTACATTGTAATCACTTATGTTGTTATCAATAGTGGATTTGATCTCTTCTGTATTGCTGTTATAATAATGCACTAGGCATGAATAAATGACACACCGATTTGAGTAATCTGCAGTTTGCTAAGGTCTCATTCATTTCTGCAGTAAGGATTCTTTTTCACCTTATTTCCACAGTGTCCAGCATCCTGATCTACGTAGGCAATTGGGTTATGCCATCGTGTGTAGAATCATCACATAGGCCCTAATCCTGTTTCAAATTCTGGTACTGTTTCATGGTTACAATGCTTGTTCTATGAGTCAAGTTTATTTATTTTCTTATATCTATAGAGTGCCACTTTTAATTGTGCATCGCACATCTTTCTTGAAAAATCTGCCTTATTAGCAGCGACATCTGTCTACCCCAACGTCCAGTATTGCCTTATCCCCCAAGGCAAATGGCACATTCCCCCTTTGCTCAAAGAAAAGTATAGCCCATTCTTTAATCCACTTGCAGATCCAGAAGTTTCAAAAGGGCAGGTAGGCCCTACCAAATCTAGAACAATTTAAGGACCATTATCAATTATCAGTTGTTGGACCTAGATATTGCACCACCATTTTTGGCCATAAAAATTTCTGGTGACCTCTTTGTTTATTCACATTTGAATTTTACCACAGTTTTGAGCCTTTCTTTTCTACTTTTAAGGGAACTTTTAAAAGAACTGCTAACTTTGGTTGCCTGTTGCTTAAATTTCTCAGTTTAATTTTCCTTTTGAATTTGCTTGTCAGTGTTGACCAGAGGATGTGCGAGAATTTGAATTTGTGTGTGAGCTATATTTTAACTTGATATAACTTTTGCAGATTTTCTTTTTGACAGACTGCCATGCAGATCAGTTCCTCTGGTGTCCATCTTCTGGCAGAAACATTTATTGATACATTTGATAAAATGAAATCAGGTGAGATCTCTTCTTCCATCCAATGCCCAGGTGTGAATCTTCATTCAAAAGTGTTCATTCCAACTCAAAAAATTTTATTTCTAGTTAGCTTGTTAATTAGTAACTTCTGTTGAACTTGTGTCTAATGCACAAGGCATCAATGGATGGATGGCACACCAAAACCAAGCCACAATCAAGTCAATGTTCAGAAGATCAGTACACTAAAACAAAGAGGCAGCTTATGATGGATGAGCAGTTTAAAAATGATAAGTCTTAAATTGAGAACGAAATGACACAAGTGATGAGCAGAATGCTCAGATACTGGGAGAGAGTTTCAAAATCTAGGTCCAGCAACTGTAAAAGGAACAGATTCTGATGAATGAAGCTTACGATATGCATACTGCAAGTTTCACTCATCAGAATCTGTTGCTGTTCCTAATGACATCATTTGTTCTATGGACAAAGGTAGGGTGACATAACATGCTCTTCTTGACTTGTCTGTGCTTTCGTACTGTTAACCATTCACTTCTTTTGGATTGTCTCCAGCACTGGGTTTTTGGTGATTCGGGTTCCATTCTACATTGGTTTACTATTTATCTTGGTCACTGATGCAATCAGTTAGTATATTTAAATGATGTTTCTTGGTGTAGTGGTTTGTTGACATGTGGCATCGCTTACCTATGTTCCAACTCACTAATATCCCCCTCTAAGTCTGAGAGGGGGATCCTGCACATGTAGGAAAGTGCATATCTAGACATGTGAATTACATGTGCAGTGTATGTACAAAGTGCATGCTAAGAACCTCTCAGTGGGAGTGAAACATGGATAGGCATTTCTCACAAACCTTATGTAGTGCAACTAAAGACAAGGTGCACATGCAAATGATACAAAATATGGTATTGATGAAAGTGAAAAGCTAATATTTTTGTTTTTAAGCATTTCTGGACATAAATGTGCATAAACATCACCTCTGTTTGAGGTTTACTTATACCATAAGTAAAGCTTGGTTTTTAAAGTACAGGTGGGAATGTTCATAGATAAAATGTCAGTTTTAGTCATGTTTAGTCTGTCTTGTTTCAGATTTAGTCTTGTTGGTCAAATGATAGAGATTCTTTGCTTCAGATCTTGTCAATGTGAACTGCTGACTAAATTTCTAACAGAACTACTGCACTGCACATTCTAATGCATTAGCCACCCCCTAATGGTGCCTATGTGTGACCATTCTTTGTTGTATGTGATTAATTAGTAGTTTATTTTCTGTATTAGCATGTGATAACTGTGTTTGCCAGTCAGAAGTGCACCACCTGCTTTAACAATTCTGATAGCATACATGTGATAACTTGATGGTGATTGTAGCATTTGCTAGTGGACTTGGCTTCTGTCAGGAGAACATTGTTTTCTTGTCTTTTGGATTGGTTTTAGCCATTTTCTCCTTCCATCTGATACTCAGTGAGTAGATAAGTTCATGCAGGTGTAATTATTATTGTTTTATTCAAGTACAGTATTAATTTTGTGTAAGCGTATGATTATATATTTTCATAAACTTTTTACAGACAGCATTGAACTGCAGACATTTACACTCTGTTCATTGTTTGAATTTAACCTATATAATTAATTTTTTAGTTTTGGCAACTAAACTCATAAGGTGTTAGTTTCAAAATTTAGTTTTGTCATCCGTCGCATGAGGTTTTGGATAGTTTTGGATTTTTTTCGTCTAATGTCCAATTCATCCAACTGTATGCATTTACGGAGAATCAATAATTCTGTTGAGGGAGATTGAAACATAAACTGAGTTCGGTATTGCTTAAATAATGTCTGTATATATAAAGAATCTTGATAGCCTCATATCTCAAATAAATTAAATCAAATGGATCTTTGATCTTAGTCTCTAACTGTTTACAACTACCTTTCAGTGAAACCAGTTGAAGGTAGATGTTCATTTCCTGAAAGCAGGTGATGCTGGATTTAATAAGTGGCTGTATCATATCTGTGGAAATGGTTGTAGGGAAGGCTGTTAACCCCTTTACCATTCACCGTGTAATGTTGTGAATGACATTTAAGCTATGAATTAAAGCTGGAAAACTGCTGTTAGTTCTTTTGAGGTGCCTACAAGACGGAGAAACAGAATTAAAAGTGAAAGAAGAAGATGACATGATTTTCAGGCCAACAACGTACAAAGCAGTTTCAGCTGCTGCTCATAAGCCACCTGCCAGTCTTCTAGATATGGCTAAGGTATGTTTACAAGAATGCTAGAACCAACAGTTTACAGCTAGTTCTGGATATAGCTAATTATGGTATGTTCACAAGAGTGCAATAAACCAATGTTTACCAGGTAACCATTTTTCTATTTTGCAGTGTGTCAGGCACCTTACCACCAAAGTTTGAACAGTACTAATAATAATTGTAATAACTGTGAAAAGTCTTACATAGGATTTGGTTAAAAATGACCTTATTCACTTTAAAAATGTATACACTGCTATTAGTTCATAATTTGGTATTAGCAAAAGACTTAGCATGTCTAAATATATAATTGTTCTTCCTAAAATGCGTCTTATACATGGATTATAGCAGTTTGTGGTATAATGACCTGGGTGGGTTGGAGCCATTATTTGAGTGGGAGCCATTAAGTGGGTGGGAGACACACATTAATTGATAAAACCACTGCTGTAATTAATCAGTTGACAAAACCACTGCTGTAATTAATCAGTTGGCAAAACCACTGCTGTAATTAATCAGTTGACAAAACCACTGCTGTAATTAATCAGTTGGCAAAACCACTGCTGTAATTAATCAGTTGGCAAAACCACTGCTGTAATTAATCAGTTGACAAAACCACTGCTGTAATTAATCAGTTGGCAAAACCACTGCTGTAATTAATCAGTTGACAAAACCACTGCTGTAATTGGCCCGTTATTGAAAGTGTTGATCTGTGTGTATTCTGTCTCAGCAGCAACGAGAATTAACTCTCAGTACCCCAGAGTAATAAATCCCTAGAGGGGTTTTACTCATTTGTGAAATAACCACCAACCACTAATATACACAATGCAAAACTTTATTTACATACAGGGAAACTCTTTCCCTAACCTAGTAATGTTAAAACTACTTTGGAATGGTAGTCCATCCACCAGCTACTGTATTTCTGTACACACAAGTGAGCATTCAGAGTTGTACGGTGAAAAATTATTTTGGACTTCTTGATGCATAATCATATGTGCAATAAGGTTTGAGTTTTTAAAAGCACTGTATTATCAAAATGACAAAAGTGTGAATGTAAAACAGAGGCAAACTTCCTTAGAAAGTTTTTTTAAGATGAATCATCTCTGTGACCCATGAAGCAATTCAGAAAGGTTGTCAGTGAAGCTGGGTCATCATGAGCATCACTAATGCAGTCGCCACCACTTGTAAGATTGCCTGCGGCTGTTTAGGCTTTAGGCATTTTGCCTAATTCCTGCAATCTTTATGTCATTATGAACTTAACTAACTTCATTTGTCGGTAATCAGATATTACTTGAACTGCAGTAATTAATTTATTGCAATGCAAGTAATTTTTGATCAGCAGAGATATATAAAGTTAAAACTGTTCTTTGTAAATGACATAAAGATGGCTTGAACAAAAATTCAGAATCTGATTCAGACTCTTGTGATTTTTAGCTGTCGTTCAGACCAGGTTACACAGAAGAGATTATTAGGATTGTCAGTCACAATGATTACAACATCAATCTACCTGTCTCCTCTGATGGACTCAGTCTTTTTATGGTAAATATCTGCCTATTCATAGATATTGTAATTAGCGGTGTAATTACCATATTTGAGCATATTTCTTTCTTTGCATGGTTTTGATATTGCCATTGTTATCTAAATCACAATCTCCTCATCCGAATTTCATTTCTTTGGGTACCAAGATGGTTGGTTACTGAGGACTGCAAAGACCAATGTTGACCTTCTCCAGTTAACATATTTGGTTGCATTCTTCTTTTGCTGTTAGTTATAATTAGTTGAATTGTTCTTTTCTGGTTAATAGATCTGTTTCAAAATAAACTGAAAATGAAGGCAGTTAAAGAAAACTGAAAACCTTAACTTAGTTGCACAGCTGCTGCTCAGCTGATCATAGCACTTCAGCATCTTTGTGTCTTGATGTTATGAGAAAATGGCTAAGAAACTTGGCTATAGAAAGTGGTTAATTGGGAAGTTAAAATGATGTTGACTAAAAGCCTTCTGTTCCGCATATGTTTCTTGTGTTTTAGTGTTCCTGTCTTGGAGGGGAGTCGGAGCTGATCAAGTTCCTTCTAAAGAGAGGTTTTATTCCTTTATTTTCTCCAGAGTTTGATATGTCATTGACATCATAAGGGTTGGATGCCAAGACCTTTACACCACATATCATGAACCAAACCTGTCCTGTCCAGGTTGCTTTTCATTCCTTACTTTATCACGGCCTGCTGTGAAAGATCAGTGTGAAGGGCAGTGTAGAAGTTTTGAAATTCAGAACTAATGTTCAATACCGGGATAATATTCCACATCATTAGAACCAGTGTTGTTTGGCAGTTTTACTAAATGTCAATGAAAACAAAATTTCCAAACATTTTGTGTTTTGTATTTGATATCTTTGCTGTTTTTGATAGCATTCGACCTAGAAACTTTGAAAATTCTTTGAATCGTATGAGGTTGGTCAGGAAACATGTGATGTGCATTATATGGATGAGAGGATCTAAACATTTATTACCTACTGAAGATGGTGGTGCTTGGTCCAGTTGCCTTTAATGCTGCTGCAGTCTGTGGTCAGCATGGTGGACATCTTGTGTGTTGTCACAGGTGGTGATGTCAGTCAGAAAACAGCTGATGGTAATTCTGTTCTGTACCTGGCCACATATGGAGTTTTGAACCAAGCAAAGAAGAGAAACAGAGAAATTTTAGGAGCAAGAGGAGGAACAGATGTACAGCTTTTGGAATTGTTGATCCGGAAAGGTTGGCTCATTTAAAATGTCATTGAAAGCAAGTTCAGTTATGATCCATTTATTTTGCATCCTCTTCTGCTACAGTAATTCTCAAAAGATTCTTTCAACTGTGATGGCAACATCAACCAAGCAATCTTCATATAGGTTATGCAGCTCAGCAGTGACTTTATATTGGATGATATACCAAGATTAAAATTGTTTTTGCAAAGATAAAAAGGTCAGTGTACTTTGAGACATCCAAGAGAAAACTGTTTAACAGAGGTTAGTTCAAAGTGGAACCTTATCTGCTCCGTTCATCATATTTTGATGTTTAGCAGGTTTTTGATTTTAATATTGAAATTGGCAAGCTTCATACAGGATTGTTGGATGTCTGACAAGTGATTGATTTTATGTGGATGGATTTGAAGTAGTATTCATTGATCCAGGGCTTAAAGATGATAAGTGAACCTTATGTGGTACTAGGTGTTACTACACTGAGCAATTAGGCTGTACCTGTTTGATATTTGTGCCTATTAGAGTCTCATTCGCCCTGCTTTGAAATAGTCATGTACCCTGGAATTGAAACATTTGAAGTATGGCTTAGTGGCATGAACTGATCGTTTTCTTCTGGTGTTGTGTTTTGACAGGTGGTAATGTCAATGGTCGCAATGATTTGGGATTTACTTCTCTTCATTTGGCTGTGGCTCATCGAAACATAGACATCATTAAATGCCTACTTAGAAACCGTTAGTCACTGAACCGTTTCTCTCTAGCTGTGTTGTCTGCTTTTCTGTTTGTTGTCTGTGTTTTCTTCTGTGTTGTCATTTATCTCTAGAGAGTTTTTATATTATTGCATTCGTATTGGATGCACAACATTGTTCTGCACTTCATCCAGTGCTGTTTGCTTTGTTTGTCTTGCAAGTTTTCAGTGCTATGAGCAGATTAATAATCAAACCTGAACTAAATGTTTTCCAAACTCCTACATCAGTTGCTTCTTAAGTCTAGAACTTGATTCTGCACTCTTCTTGTGAAGCTTTGTGACTTGGGAGCAACCTTGAATTAGTGCATTTGTATTTTGATGCTAATAATATTTTTAATTAGTCTAGAGTCAGGTCAAATTAAGATTAGTATACATTATTATGTTTAGTTGGCAACTTCTGTAGCGCTGGTGTCTGATACACGAGCAAAAGCTCGTTCACCAATAACAGTTCTAGTTTGTTTACAACCAGACAACTTGGACAACCTAGTTGAATTGTGATAAATATGGGGAATAAGGATTGATTTAAGTACTGTGGTTGGCTACAGTTTAGTGTTTTTTTATACTGTCATCCCAGATTTGAAACATATCCTTTCCTGAACATGAAGCCATTGCAATGATTTCAGTACAGGATTTACATGCTCATACATTGTTGTGCTGGTGATGCTCCAGCCACTGAGTTCTGAACTCTTTGGAGCTTCTGCATGTTAGACTTTGTGATACCAGTAAGAAGTGAGTTACAATAACTGAGCCAGCTGGAAACCAATGCATTTACAAGAGATATCCTTGAAGTTATAGGGAGTTTGATCTGCTAATTTGACTTTTACAGCATGATCATAGTTTAACCGGCCCTAAGTAATCAATCTCTGAACATACTTAATTTCCCTCATTGTCAAGTCTTTGGAAGTGTCTTGGCAGCCACTCTTTAGAGTTCATTTCTTGAAAATTTTGATGATTTTAGGGGCATCACCATTCATAACATCAAAGTCTGGCATCTCTCCTCTGCACTTGGCAGCCAGTTCAGGTTAGCTTCTTCTTTGATACCTGTTCTGCTATTCATGATTCTAATAAACACTCGCCAATTAACCTTAATTTTGTTCTGGCACTTTGCAGTTGGCCTGTTGCATATGAAAAACAGAAATCTAATTAGATCTTAAACTTGCATTGTCTTATCTGTCTCCTGATACCACTTACTGGCCTTACGTAGACTGCTTTTTAAGTGGTAGGCCTGTGTAAGTGGTAATGCTAAAACTTTCACTAATGTACTGGGGCTTCAGATCTCTGAATGTCTTAAAAATTGACAGTTTTGTTGTGAATTCATCTGTAACAGTACTTGAAAGCAAATAAAAGTTGTAGCCTATCACTGACATTACCACCTGTGAAAACACAACATCAGAAGAAAATGATTAGTTGCTTGGATTTCATTCAACCCACATGCACATTGCCAAACAATAAATTTGTGATCAAAACCAAAATTAGACTGATTCTGCAGTCTGCACATACCATAATAATATTAAGAAAATAATAGTAAGTTAGTAGCCTGCACACTAGTTCAGCAAAAGCAAAAGATCCCTTCTGGGAAAATCCTCTATTGCTCCTTGTATCTCTTCCGCTCCCATTTATTTACTGAATAGCCTACAGATAGCATACAGATGTCTTTGTGTGAATATGTCCCTGCCCCTGTTCCTGCGTCTGTCCTTGTCCGTATTTAAAAGAGATCTAATAAATTTAAAAAACAATTTTTCTGAATTTTTATCTGTCGTGTTTTAGGCTTCTCTGAAGTTGTTCAGCTTATGCAGAATTTTATTTCAGAAGGCTAAGCAATTCATACAAGTGACCTTGAGCTTGATTGTCAGAGGATCTTTATCTCTAGCATCATTATCGTCTTCGTGATCATCATCGCTTTTGCCGTTTCTATTGGAATTTAAATTTATTTTTTGTTTGCTATATTTTTTGTTTCTCATCTCTGTCTGTGTGTCATCTGATGTTTCTTTAGTTTTTGGCTTGCTTAGCCTCCTTACTGTTTAGGCATCTTACTGCTGTCGAGGTCCTGATACTATTTACCTATTTATTTTGTTACCTATTTATTACTTTTTCTGCCCGTCTGCCTTTCTGTCCTTAGATCTGTGTCTGCCTGTCTGTGTACTGTGAAGTTTCTGAAGATTTTCTAGTCATCAAACTGTGTACATCTGGAAATTTATATATGACTGTTTTAATTTATGTGATTTAAAGTTCGTATTTTCTGTTTATCTAGTGATAGGTTTTAGTAGATAACGTAGCTCTAGAGATTAAGAAGTGCACTCAGTGAAATCTTGATTCACCTTAGATTAGTAGACACTGTGTCAAAGACATTATGGACAAACACATTGTTTACTTAAGTAAATAGTTAAGCACATTTGTATCTACCAAGTCTCTGTTTGCATCATTTGCATGTATATTATACCTCCTGCTGTTGTATGGCCTGCGGTAGATAAAGGGCGTTATTTGGCAGAAGTATATTTAGGACTTACGAGAGGGCTTGCCTGGCACGAAAGGTTGTTAAAGGTGTAAAATTTGAAGAGTTTTGGAGGTTGAACTGAGAAACCCTGAGTTTAGAATACAACACCAAAGACTACTAAAGGGTAAGAATAAATTGCCAATAGGGAGTGCGACTTTAGCAGTGTTGTTCAAGGTGATAACTGAATCTGTTCATACCCATTTCTAGTATGCTAAATTAACATTTTTAAATCAAACATATGAAATAAAACTAGTGTTTGAACCACAGCTTTTGAGTTCTTGAATAAGTTTCATGGTTCACACACTCGAGAACTTGGGACACCTGATTTCATGCTCCGACCCAGCACAACCTCTTTCAGATCATATAGCTAAGTTTTTAATATTTCTTAGCTTAGGGGTTTGGGCAGATCGCACAAACACGGGCATCCCACGAAAGTAGGTGGGTCACCCGAGAGCAACCTGTACCCTTCAGAAATTACTCCAGAACATCGTCTGGGAGCCCCGCGTTACCAGGGCTCGTTATTTTCCTTACTCATTAGTTTAAGGCATACTAAACACCAGTGCTAGAATTCTTATAGACTACTTGTGGTTACAGTTATTCTGGTAGCTTCGTGTTTAGTCACGCAGTCGGAAAACTTATAAGATTAGTAGCTAAGTTGCCCTTTTCCAGCTTTATATTATGAAGTATTTTAAATATTACTATTTTCTGTTAAATACGTATGCTTATTTATAACAGTGAATTACCTTAAAGAAAATTCATTATGCTTATGACACAATGGGAAAGGATTTTCTGCCCTCTACCGAATGATAATGAGGCCTAGAAATAACGAAGGCGGGAGTCGTAAGACCCGGATTTCTTCAGGGTCCAAAATCTAGACCGTTTAAACAGCTCATTCGCAGACATACAATAGCTGCTGCTATAATCAATCCAGACCAGGAGAAGGCAGCGCATAAATAATTCTAAAAAGAATGATCGTTTGAAAAATGAAGTGCAAATACGATAGCATCTTGATAAGGCTGCTACTTCTGTCCTTTTCTGATTGACAAGCAGGCTTTCTAAACAATCATTCTCGTAAACTCGAAATTTCTAAAACTCTACTTAAGAGCTAAGCGTAGGGCACCAGCTTATTTATCAGCGCTGCATCAAGTCAGTGGGGTTGTCCCACGATGCCATGTCAAGAAGCAAGTCCGGTTGCCAGAAGACCAGAGAAAGGGGAAACGAAGTCGGCCGAGTCGCTGATAAAACTTGTGCAAAGCTTAAGTTGGATGTTTTTGGGCACTGAGGAAGGCAACTTTAGGAAACTATTCGACTTCTGACCGCCATCCTGCAGCAGCACAACTTGTCATTGCTAAACTTATAGTCTTTGTAACAAATTTCTAGCGCTATAATTCGTAAATGTAAAAGCTGCTCTCGTTAGTTCATGTGTTTTGATGTGGTGTTTTGTAAATTATATTATATCGGGTCTGGTTACGTTTACATACTAACACGAACTTTTTATTAAGATAATGAAGCGTAAGCATTCACCTGATCGAGGCTCTGATGTTGGAAAGTTTAGCGTAAGTTGTTTGAGATTTGAGCGATAAAATGTTGTGCAAAGTATAAGCGCGTGCTATGTTTCAGCTCTAAAATACTACTATGCAACATTCGCTGTTAACATTCGGTGTAGAGGAATAAAAAGAACAGAAAGGCTCAGATCTGTTGTTTATGCCTACCGTAGTCCTATTTCTATGTGCGGCGCGGTTGCCAATCGGTAACGCGATTGGTCAAGTTGTTTGTACACGCGGGCCTATGCCTCCAAGCAATGTAATTTGGTACCGGCGTAAACTGGGAAATAAATGGTAAGTCCTGCGATGCACTAGCCCCGTGTCCAGGACATTGGGATTCGTCAATTGTCGACTCAAGAGCCAAGAAAAGGAAACGAGCGCCTCTCCTGCGTCTCACTTGTGAGATATGGGACACATTTTACACTTTTAGTCCTATTTCTGCCGAAACAACTTAAAGATACAGCTCAATATAACAAAAGAAACTTTAGCATGAGTTTCCATTTTTGTAGTGTCCTACCCAGCATTGTTTCTTTTGTTGAATTCCTCATTAACGCATGGTTGAAAGATTAAAATGAACTCTGTGGTTGAAATTTTTTTATTCTGATTGAGGCTGCCACAACAGGCTGATTAGTGGTTAAGAGGTTAAGTGGTTCAGTTGCAGCCACTTAGATAGGCTAAATATACTAAATTTTATGAAAAATTCCCAATGCTTTGATGGCATTTTCATTGATGGCCTAACATTTAATTATGTATAGCTTACTTGTGTTATCATGTATGTTAGGGTATACTTTCGTAACTTGTTTGTACTTACATTTGTGATGCATCATATAAGAAATTAATTAGTTACTGAACTATATTGGACTCATTTGCATTCTACAAACTGTTAATTTTCATAATTCTGATGTTTGAAAATTGTTTTTCTAACTTTTATTAATTAACAGAATGACTTGTTTTGTTTTCAGAAACTGTTGAAGGCTGAGCATCCTGGGCTAATGAAACTTGATGAGAAGGTAAAGCATAACTGTAGACATTTAGTGAGACAGAGCTGCATTTCCATGTAAAGCAGTTGATGACACGCTAAGGAAGTTTCCCTAACTATAACTGTAACTAAAATTCAGGCAATTGTGTTAACGAATTATAAACAAAAATTGAAGTGGCAAAACTGTAAGCAGAAATAATACAAAAGCCCACTGTCCTAATAATAATAAAAAAATAGGTTGGAAGGTAAGAATGAATCATGGATGATGAGGCATATGTGTAAATGGTCTTCAGCGTTAGATATAGCCAGCCGAGCAAACTTAGCATGTCGCTGCTGTCTACACAGTGTTTGTTTCTTAAGCTCTTTAAAAAAAATTATTTGATTTAATTGTTCAGTGTTTCATTTTAGATCATTGGTCTATTGAATGAAGTGAAGCTGAGTACTAAGAAGCAAACGGCAGTTGACAAATTCGTCTGCAAACTCAGAAATCTTCTGACATCAGATGACATCAGCAATGAATTTATGGTATGTAATATTCAGATTTTAGAATTCAAAGTATTTTTGTGCTGCAGAATTATGCTGACCCTCTGTAAACGGTTTGGAAAATCAGATTTCCAAAGGTTTGGTTTTCTAATAAAATTTAAGATTTCTTTAGGAATTTCTGTTATCCTATGGACCCGAAAAAGTTATAGTACTAGTTTCCTTATCTGTTATGCGTTTAAGAAAAGCTACAAAAACCCCTATTTAATCTGTTTACCAGGGAATTTTATTCAGCGGATGCACTTGTTGGACAGAGGGTTAAGCTTAGCCAATTTCTTTAGGGTAGCTTATTGGATGACTTTACTGATGGTGATTAAGCATGTACGTAAATTGCATGTTTGTAGTGAAGCACTTATTTAGCATATTTTAAGATCCTTACAAAGGCTCTGCAAGGTGCAACATCTAACAGATCTAAGAAGGTACATCGTAAGATAAATTGAGAATGTTCCTTGAGCTGTCTGCAGTGGAAGAGTTCAAATTTTCAGAGGAAAAATTTTGCAGAGGGATAGTCCAGCACAGGAGAAATTGTGCCGTGCCCGAGCCATTGTACAATAGCACGGGACTATAATGTAGCTTTTGAAACCATAATTTAATATTGGCATTCAGATAATGATATACTGCATTTTATTTTTAGTCGAGTGATCTTGTCCGGCTGAGGAAAATGATTCCCACATTCTCCTGCAAGCAGGCATTTCACTTTCAGAAACCACTTATGGTTTCTGAGGGTGGAAGTTTTCTTCTTAAGACTTGTGTAAAGATGGGTCTTAAAGTTGACATTACAGTCACCATGCCTAAAGTAAGCAAATCTCTTATGTAATTGAGTTCATTTTTGCAACCCAAGTTTACGTGTAATTTTCTTTGATTGCTCCTTCTTAGGTGCACATTAATTCTGGTGTCTACAACGAAGAATATTTTACTTTATGCTGAATTTCAGAACTGTAATTTTATAAGTAACATGGTATGTTTAAAAATCTTTGCTTTGCTTGCTTGTACCTGCAACCCCATTACATGGTTGATTGTTGTCTTTCTTTCTGTGTGTTTAGGAATGTCTTGATCCTAAAGACTATCTCAACCAGAGGTATCTGTACAAGAGAGCCATATACACTGCTTACCTTGCCAGATATCTGTCAAAGGAGAAGAACAAGGACTTAGTTGAAAATGTGAAACTGGAATATGAAAGAGGAATTCATGTCAGGCCAGAACTCATCATTAAGCCGGCAGGTGTGGCACAAACACACTTTGTACGATAAGGTCTTCATAGTGAAGTTGAGAACATCTGTAGTAATGCTGCTAAACTGACCAGACGTTTTTTGTAGTTATTTCATATTCAATTAGCGTCTTTTCTATCCTGTAATGGTCCCAAAAAAGAAAGAATAAATCTGTGACTGCCTTCAGTTTTGTGTAAAGTTAAAAAAGCTTGTACTCACAATATCACGATCAGTTTTAAGATAATTACATCCTTGGCAGACAAATCATTGTCTGAATTATTTCTTCTTGGCCAGCATTCATTTAGATATGTATCTGAGCTATCCCGATTCTCAAGCCTATTGTTGATTGCCGTTCAAATCTTCATCTCTAACTGGACACCTCACCATTTGTTGCGATTTAAATCCTAGACATTTAAATAGTTTTACTGTGACTGGCCTATAATTGGTGCTAGTATAACAACATTTGATTATTGATATGTGATTTATTATCATGTCTAAAGCATCCTAAGAGTGGTTTTTTAAGAGATTACACTACATGGATGACATATCTTGGCATCTGTATAGTTTGCTACGGCTGTGACTACCAGTGGTAAATTATGCTTTGCTACCTCATGATCGGCAGAGGTAAATTACGTTTTACTGCAGCATGCTAAAGGGTTAAGTTATTGCATAAGTTGACTCTTGTGATTTCAAATTTTTTAACAGACCCTTTTTAATTCATCGTCAGTTTTTTATGACTGACTTATGATTTACATTTTTCGAATTCTTTTTTTCAGAAGCTTTTGGAAAACATTTTGTGATCTGTCTCCAAGTTAAGACGGAGAAAGACAGCTTCAAGTGGAATAGGTTTCATGTGAACAAGAACAATCTGAGGCCTAAAGAATTTCTGCCTAATGCCAGTGATGATGCCAATACAGGTCAGGGAAACTGAGTGAAAGGAAAAAAATAATGACTTTCCTTATAAGTAGTTTGAATGTGAAAGAATGGTGAAGGTAACAGTTGTTACTTGCTTCTATAGAAACTTCTTAAAAGTATGGTTCCTTCGTTGATAGATCAATTGGCTTAGGTACAAACTTTACCACAGCCTTCCAAGACTAGGACAACTCTAATAACTTCCCATTGCATTGATACTCATTTACCACTTTGAAAGGATGGAGGGTAAGTGGGACTCATTTATCACTTTGAAAGGTTGGAGGGTGAGTAGACACCAGGTGGCATGGTATTCCATGGACAGACTTTACTTGCATCTGCTATCATCAGTGCTAAATTGCCAACCATTTACCCATTTACTGTATTGAGTGTGAATTAAACATTGATTTATTTACTTGAAAGGCTTTAGTGAAGACTGACCTGGAAAAACTCTGGCTCATGGGTCAACTGATAAAACAGTTACTCATATGGAAAATATTGTTTTAATTTTTCTGTATAAAATTGACTGCTGAACAAAGAAAATAAAGTTCATTTAAATCTATTAACCCATTCTAGAGTTACGAGGAAAAACATACTTCTCCGACCATTTTCTGATTTGGCGGCTTGTAGCACTTAGAGCCAAATACCTAAAATGTTTAATACTATAATTTTAGTATAAACAACACATCTGCAAGGTTTCTTGCTTTTGTGTAACAAATGCACAGATGTGTCTAAAAAGGGTACATATCCTGCAGACAATTCTGAACATAAAAATGTTCAACACTGTGGTGGTGGTGGGTAGGAGTGAGCTTATATAAGTGAACCATTGAATAAGATGCATGAAAACACCAAGAACTCTTCAAGAAAGCCTCAGTGGTGTATGATGCTGGTTTGCAGGCTAGCTTTATAACTGCAGAGCTTATTTGCTGAGCGGCTGAAGCCCCATTCCGATGGAGAGTTTCTTGATGCCTAAAGGCAATGCTAAATATATCATTTGAATCGCAGGTTTGCATATTTGGCCCATCGCCAAGAAAGTTTGCCCAGGCCTGAGTTAAGATGACAAAGGGAGATTTTATGTTTTAATTTCCTTTCAGATGTATATCCTGCCACTCCACATTACAACTCTTGGGTGCTTTCGGATCTAACATCAGAGGTGCATCAGCAGAGATTGGCTGAAGCACTGTCTGGAAAGGAAGTCATTAAAGATGTCCTCATTCTGCTTAAAGTCTGGCTGCATCAGAGACAACTTGACATGGTAAGTCTGGGTCATGAATTAAATCTAATTGAATAAATGCTCATTTATCGAAGATTGGTACTGGAGCTAGGACAGTAACTCATGTTGTTCGTTTTGTTGTCTTGACCATTACAGGGATTTGGTGGATTCTCGGGATTCATCATGACTTCATTTGTTGTCCATCTTTTGACAACAGGAAAAATCAGTGAAGACTCATACAGTTACCAGATCTTCCGTAATACCCTGTCTGAGCTTGGTAAGACAAACCAGTTGTAAATGGACCTAAAGAACATTTTACACTTAAAGTCTATTTTTAATCGAGTGCTTCATCTGATGTCTGGCTGATCATAAATAACACCCTTAATTTTGGTCAGTGTTTCTTCTGCACTTTCTAATAACTGCTGGCAGGAACTACATCTGGCATTTAATTCCCTAAGCATGAATACTAATACAAAAATTGCTCATGGAATGGTTTCATGTTAAGTTGAACCAATGTGTCAGATAAGCATGTTTGAATGTGTTTGTCAAGAGGTCCTGTAAAGTTGCTGTGTACATATACAACTGTATACACTGTACATATGTTTGTCAGGCTACCAAACATACCATAACTGCTGCATCCATGTTAGCTCTTTTCACATGTCTCTTCTCTTCTGAGTTTTTTATTTAACCATGTGCTATGAATGCCTCATTTTGCTGTTGCCATTCTGATCTAGTTACACTGCATTACACGTCATAGTTACTTTTCTGTTGTAGCAAATTCTGATTGGTCAAAGACGGGTATCTCCATGGCAGTTGACATTAATGAACAGTCACCACAGTTGGCTGACTTCAAATCAAAGTTTGATGTTGTCTTTGTTGACACAACTGGCTGCCTTAATCTCTGTGCGGACATGTACGAATGGACCTATGAGTGTGTAAGTTCATTCTGTTGATTAGTTGGTATAGTTCATTAGTTTGGAATCTAATGCTGCATCTGATCACTGTCTTCTGATTCTGGATCTTTGAATGTCCATCAGTTGATAGTGATTATTATTTGACAAAATGGTAATTTAATCATTTGCTTGTTTATTGCTGTATGGGTGAATGATTTCATCGATTATTAAAAGCAAAAATGTAATAAATTGCATAATTGTAAATATAACTGTTAAGTTTAAATGTGTTTATTCATTGGAATTGTTTTATCTGAGACCTGTTCTTTTTTTCTGCTTCCAGGTGAGACAGGAGGCTAGGCATTCGATTGAGTTAATGGATGCCACGGAAAACTGTATTGACATCTTTCAGTGTCTCTGGATGACTCCAATGCCATTTGTTCGATACTATGATGAAATATTTCAGTGTGTACAAATTATCCGTTGTTCTTCAATGGCACTAGAGTCCCTGCTTAAACATTACTTAAGCATTACAGTACTTGCTGATTGTATTACATGTGATTTAACACTTATGAATTGCACTAATTATTAATTACTGATTGCATTATGTGTGTTTTACAATACCTTTTGGTTACAGTTCTCATTAATTATGCCTTGTATTGACACAATTTAAGCATGTCGCATAGCATTTAATAGTCATTAGTATTATTGATTTTGTAGACCAGCGTGGCACTTACCTATGTGCCAGATTTGTGGGTTTTTCAAATCAAAATAGATTGATCCATTTGTACAAATGCTGACTGAATCTTAGGTTGCTTTTGAATTTCAGTGGACAAGTGTAGTATGATTACATTTCATTTGGAATTTGTAGAGTGAACTTTGAGGGTCATATGATTAGATGTGACCAACCAAAGAAAGTGCTGAGTGAATCTATTATGGATTTCTGTGGAAATTATTTGGCAGCCTACTTGCCAAATATTGTTGAGCCACTGAAAGCAGCTCTTGGTGAAAAGATTAGGCTACTTGCTGTGAGACCAACAAGCTCTGCTTCTGTGAGTAAATTCGAGTAATAAAGTCACTCAGTACTTCTGTTGTCTGCTATATTGTTATTGCTAATTTAAAAACTTCTGTTGCACAGTGTCTAATGCACAATGCATTAACCAATGGCACACCAAAACCAAGCTGCAATCAGGTCAATATCCTGAAGATCTGTCCACTAACACAGCCTGTGGTGGCTAAGCAGTTTGAAAAAAGCAAGTCCTAAGATGAGAACAAAGTGATACAAGCGACTGAGCTGGACAAACAGATACAGGAAGAGAAGTCCATTCACCAAGAACAACTCTAGTCTTAGATATCACCAGAGAAAGGGAATCAGATGACCTGGTTGATTGGTGATAGGCCATAACTGTATCATAGTGAAGGAAAGATGTTTGGTTGTTAGATTGCTGTTGTATGTGTGCTTCAGCCAACAGATCCTTCAAACTCAAGACCATGTCTCTGAGAATGATTGGTTGAAGAGACATTTGACATTATTGAGCAATTACCTTACCTTTGGATGAGCTCAGCAAATCCTTCATTGATCAGCTGCTTTATTTTCAGTTAAGAAACAAGTAAATCATTTAATTCTGCTCAGTTAGTAATCTCATGATTTGAAAAAGCTGCTAGAGAGAACATTAACGAGAATGCTGCGATGGATACTTAGAATCTCACTGAAAGACAAGAAAAGGAAGGTGTATATAAGACAGAAATTGGGAGTGGCATGTATATCTGACAATGTACGAGAAGACAGGTTGAGATGGTACGGTCATGTGATGAGGAGAGAGGAGGAAAACTGCATTAAAAAAATTATGACAACAGAGGTTTACGGACGTTGCAGTCTTGAACGATAAAAGAAGAAATGAAGAGACATGATTCAGCAAGAGCTAAAGCTTCTCAGATTGAAGAAGATACTGAAGACAGAAACAAATGGAAAAGAAGGATTTGTGTGGCTGACCCCTCTCCTAGGAGGGATTAATTCCAGCCAGAAGGAAGAAGAAGAAGAAGTAATCTCTTGGTTTAATTTATTTGTTTATTTTGGTTTCTTGTTTACTTGCTTTTGGTTTTTTACTTAGTTGCATCAGTTTGTCATTGGGTTATGCTGTTGTTGATTTTGTTTCCAGTGGTCAGTAGATGAAAGCCCTCCACTCCTGGATTGCACCAGGACGTTTGGTCTGTTGCTGGAAAAAGAGCACTGCTACAAAAGCTTTCAAATGGGTCCATCTCATATTGCTGATGGCAATAGTGAAGAGGTGAGTGGAATAGTGAAGAGGTGAGTGTCTCGGTGAAACTGGTTGCCATTCTCAGTGATTTTGTTAGGGTCATGTTTGCACTTGATTTTCTATAGACAAAGAGCCAACTGGCCTATGTAGAACTGACAGCACAAGACCTGATAGACTAGCCCTCATTCTTCTTTCTCTGGAGGCATCATGGTTGCAGACACTTGACCATCTCTTATCTGCCCATGACCTCGGTTGTGGCTGGTGGCTCCAATGATCTGCTTGAGATAAGAATGGAATTGTGCATCACTTTGGTCCATCAGAATTTGGCTTAGTTAGCATTTTACAGTCCAAGATTTTAATGCTGTTGCATTCCACATTAAATTTCCAGTGCCTGATATTGATGAGTTCTAGCCATTCCAGATACATTTTATTCTCCAAGGATTGATTTTGCATTCTCCTTGGGTGTTTAACGCATTAGTGCAAAAATTAATAATACTAACAATAAAAATATTCATAGAAATAACCATTAATAAAAAGAGTAGTAACATACAAATAAAAAACATTGATTGTTTATCAGGTAAGAAAGTTTCAGTTGTTGTGGGGAGAGAAAGCAGAACTACGTCGTTTAAAGGGTGAAGCTCGGATTCATGAATCGGTCTGTTGGCCAAGCGATTCAAAGGCCGACAAACGTACAATTGTGAAGAGAATCATTCGACACATCATGACTAGGTAAGTGAAATGATCTGCCTAGACTAAATTTCACGTTTTGACCGTATTATTTCGGAAGATCTACACTGCAAATTGTAGTCCTGAAGTTAGGTTATGTCCCTGAGTTAAAGTGTTATATAATGGACTGTGTGTGGTCAGTGAAATTAACTGATTAAGGTATCCACTTGTCAGATTGTTTTTCTTGTCAGCTTAAGACAATGGTCTTCAACATGTTGTCTTAGAAGATCAGTGGTCAGTTCAAAGGGGATTTGAACCCTATGCAAATCCCTTTTAGTAGTCTTACAAAAACCCTTCACATATTCTACCCAACAGTCTGTCAGTGGAAGAGTAAAGGTTCCAAATTCTGTAAAGAAATGTGGTTTTAGTTTAACATTTTGCTATCTGGACATTTTGTGTAGCACTTTCTACGAACTCATCACAGATGAAAGCAGTGTAATATTACCAGAGATTTATGTAGCACCTTTTATAGTCTCCAACATACATTTCATACTAAATATGCCTGTTTCAATCTGTGCAGACACTCGTCTGCTGTAGCGGATGACATGACTTTCCACTCAAGTTGTCTGGATCGTTTCCTTCACCTGCATCCACAACTGGTTAAGAATAGCAACCTCAAGTATGGAACAGGTGAGGAGGAACACCTGCGCATCATCTTATCACTTGATGCTCTGAGCAAAGAGATTCAGTCGATTGATGATCTCCCCCTTAGGATCGAATCAGTCCGAGGAATCTCTCCAGCGTTCTGCTATTCAGAGGTGAGTTGTCTTTTTTTGTGCATTTTGGTCACGTGCATTTGTTCATTTAGGTTGTTTGTGTTGTTGGCAATTGTTAGTTATGATTATTCATTTGCAGTTATTGATCAGTCAATTAAACCTAGTTTGCCTGTCCCAAGCTGGATGTTTGTCAATGCTGGAATCATTAATCTAGCTGTTTGGCTAGTCTGTTTTAAAATTGCACCCATTTACATGAAGGCACAAATTCACCCCAAAACAGACTTTTTTAATGCTGCTGAAGCAGAGTACAGTGCAAAATGACTGCCTGAGCAAGCTGATTAAAAACTCTGTCAACAAACAGCTTGAAAAATACCAAACATTCAAGAATATCCGAAACTGTATGAGTGTGCCAACCGCTGTGAACCTTAGCTTATTACGATATTATTCTTCTGTAGAGTTTCTCTTTTAGGTTTGTGTGAGGAGCATTTTTGTGAGGTACTTGAGTGATGCTATGTAACTGACTGAATAACTAACTTACTGTATTTTGTATCCATATGTGGTTTGTCTGTGTTACTGTTGTTGTGGTTGTATAGGTGTTTCCTGCACTGCCTGTTGCAGTTGAGTCTAGTTGTGGTATTGTTGGAAACCATTTGATTCTGACTCCTGGTGAACCCTGTCCTCCATTCACTCCATCGATGAAAGGTGAGTTTACTCATTAGTTCTCTTATGACTGATGAATTCAGCATAATTTCAAGGTCTTGCTTCCTCTGGTACTTGTGCTTGGCTTGGGATGTCAAACCACATTTGATGGATGTAACGAGAGAGACATTGTCAGTGAAAAGGATAGGAACAGGAGAGAAGAAAAGAGAACTGAGAAGAGGAATACAAAAGAAGAAGATAAAGGACAATGCTCTTTCATCATGCGATGAATAGTCACAACAATTATTCGTTCTTATGTAGCAATTCAGACTGTTTTAAGACTGCATACATGGGCAATTTGAAAATCTGAAATTAAGGCTGCCTTGTAACTTGGAGCAGATCTGCAGTTTTCTCATGTGGTGGACTACTTTTGTAACCCTCTGTACTTATATTTTATTTTTAATTTGTTGCAGTAATTTGTAAAACTGAATACACCTGCATGATGTTTTACTTGGTAATTTATTTTCTTGGTGTTCCACTTAATATTAGCTGTTAGCTTTTTATAGCCAGACTCCTTGTTGTCCCTTCATAGGAACTGTAATTGTAATGAGAAATTTGTATAGCTCCTGTTCAAGAGAAACTAATCGGAGGCACTCTCTGCGCTAGCCTTAACAATGTTAAATATCATTAAGAAGGGAAAATTCATTCATTAGTAACATTGCTCTGATAACTAGAAGAGTCACCAGTGGCAAACTCGCACACACACGCAGAGCCCTACCAGCAGATTCCGAGCTAGAGCTGAAAGATGACAGCATGTTTTGTAAATGTTGTTGTTACATTTGATTGAGTTTCTGTTTTTTTTGTTTGTCTAGTGCTGTGTATGTTGGAGCGAAGTGGCAAATGGCCAACTGACAAGGATGTCTGTGAAAAACTCAAGATGTCTTTTTTGGCTCGCCTGAAGAAAAGCCTTAAGACCAAGTTTGGTCTTGTATCTGTCCTCCATTCTGACTCCCTCTGTGTCTACAAGGTGAGTAACATTTGGAAAGACGAGGTGGGAAAAGATTAAAAAAGAAGGAGAACAGATTAAGACACAAACAAAGAACATAAGAGAAGGGTAAAGAAAATTGGAGATGGGAAACCCAGAGAGAAGGAAAAAAAGTAGGAGGATGGAGAAAAATGCAGTTCAGGGCCAAGGAAGGGGGAAACGAGATAAGAACTGGGGGAAAAACAAACAAGAGAAGGAACATGAAATTCGAGGAAAGAATTGGAATACAAAAAAGGAATAGTTTGTGTAGGACTATGAACAGCAGGGGTAAACCAAGAGTAGCATTTGATTGATTAGTGTAGATTTGGGGTTGACATAAGTAGGAAGTGTAGGAGAAATTCCAGATAGTTTTGAATTGTGCCCAGGCGAATTTGGAAAAAGATTGCATTAAAATCTGAAACAAAGTTTACATAATTGTAAACAAGGTGCCGAGGTTTGTAACACGTCAGTAATTCGGAATGATAAAAGATTGATCAATAGCATTTTTTATTGTAGGATGGATACGTTTTTCGGCTTATTATTGGGTTTACGCATGAGATCACTTTGGCACGTATGGTTAATCAGCCTGGCACTGACACAGCCAAACCTGCAGATGCCAAAGAATCCTTGGCACTTGAGCGGTTGATGGTAGCACAGCCACGCTTGACTAGTGTGCTTCTAGGGTGAGTCTTTTGCATGTACTAACCACTGTTAGGAAACTGCTTGAAGTGCAGTGATCTTATGGTTTACAGAGTAGACAGTGACGATCTGTTATCCTTTCACCTTTTGGTCTAGCGTTTAAATTCAGAACTTGACAGAAACTCCCTGAGCTGCAGAACAGCAATTGCTACATTCCTTGCCCAACACTCTTGCGCTGTCATTCAAGCACGACACATTTTCTTGTCCATTTGACTTTCTTTCTGTGAAAGTCTTCAACTGGAAACTCAAACTGTTCTGGCTGATGCACAAGAAACATTTTCAGCTAAACTTAATATGCACCTTTTAGAACTGTTGGGTAGCCATTTTCCAGCACCTTTGAGAGGCACCTTATAAATATTCAGATGCATGCATGTATTTGTAGTAGGGTGGCTGCATTCATTTTCTTCAGCTTGTTCAGCAGTTTGCCTGGTTAGTGTGGTTCATGGTATACTGAAACGTTGGCTCTAATGGGTATAGAGCAGCAAGATTGAGAAGTTTTGGCTTTAGAGAATAGTTCAGTCACTGGTTTGTTTTTCTTGATTGGGGTTTGTTCAATTTATTTTTTCATCACCTAAAATCCTCTACTCAGTTAAAACTAAAAAGATATAAATTAAACCAACAGGCAGTTAACACTTAATTTTTTCCAAAGTTACTGTAATTTCTACCTGTATGTCATTCCTGTGTTACATGATATAGTATTTCTGTAAAAATGTAATTTAAGCTATTGTTATTACTTTGTTTGCCTGTGTTTGTATGTGTATCTAATATTGTCAGTTTTTTGTGCAGAGTTCATGGGCAGTATGTGACCTTTGGTTTTGTCTGTCGTCTGGCCAAGCGCTGGCTTGCCTCTCACATGCTTTTTGATGATTTCTACATGAGTGAGATGGCACTCCAAATAATTGTAGCCTCACTGTACGTTGCTCCTGCACCGTTCCAACCTCCGTGGTATGTAAAACGCATCCATTCTATCCATTTTAGCTTGGATGAATGCACTATGTGTGTCTGTTGTCATATTTCTTCTCCTTTTCCCTTCAGGTATTTGCTTCATTAGGTTAAGGTTTCAGCCATTAGATCGCAATAAGCTTGGGTGAATGCACTGTATGTGTCTTAAAAACTACTGCCTTTGCCTGTCTGTCACTCTGTGTACATCTTTCTCTTGTAACCCTTCCTCACATCTCGTATGATGGTAGGATAAAAGCACAGGTAATACCTTTCTTTAGACGATATCAGTTCACTGTAGGTGTTGAACATTTTAGCATCATAAGTCAGTAACACCATTCTGCTACCAGTTTTGATGTTCTGTGACATAATTGGTGTAAATGAGTATGACATGGGTCTGTATAAATTGTTTCAGTACTTCTCAAGCATGCCTTTCTGGTGACAGTGTTACACACCGAAGAGAACATTACTTTGCACTGTAATTAGAAAGTTCTTAAATTCATACCTTACAAAGAACCATATACACATTTTGAAGTATTAATAAATTTCTTATATAATTTGTTCTGACTTCTAAAATTATGCCTAATGCTTTCAGATCTGTGGAAGCAAGAGTTAATGTGGTTACAACACTTAATGTGTGTGCTTCATTTTTATTGGCAGTTCTACTGTCGTTGGTTTCTTGCGTTTTCTTCATCTGATGTCAACACATGATTGGATGGCATTTCCACTTATAGTGAATTTCAATAATGAACTGACTGGTTAGTTTTACAGTTTTGTTCTGTGTTTGTTGTCTTCATTTTGTAGTCAAACTATTTCTCCCAGAACATCCTCGTAAACTGAGTCTTGTTTTGTTATAACTATGGAATATCACACTGGCATCAAGAAAGCATTCTGATCCTGCTAGAGTTATTGTTGGTTGTTTATTGTATGACATGTTTTAGTGGCATTCTGATGAACATCTAGTTTTATGTTATGCATGCAATTGTTTTCTGCATTTTTATCGGATCAGCTGCTGATTGTGAAGAAATTCTGACCAAATTCCAGAAAGAGCGAAGCACTTTGCCTGCCTTGTTCTTAGCAACACCAGTGGACAAATTCTCGCAGCTGTTTACGAGGAAATGTCCCACAACGCACATCCTGACAAGAATTGCAACACTGGCCTCCGAGTCACTTTCTGCTCTGCAGAATCAATTTGACAACCCAGTGAAAACACTTGACTTAAAGGTAATGGATTTAATGTCTGAATTTAGTTGCTGAGAAAACAGATAACTAGCTGATGAGGTTATTTATCTTCCTTTGTTCCACCTTTGTCACTTTTATCTTGCATTTGTCTTTCTAATATCTTCGTCTGCCTAACATCACAATGTTGGGCTGTTTTCTGTGAAATTAGCTTGAGACTGAATGAAGTAAATAGTGAGTAGTTTGCCATTTATGCATTTTAGCTGTCTGTACCAAATGACGGCTGCTTTTTATAACAGCATGCCTTTCATTGTTGTATTTGCTGATTGATTGACTGCTTTTGCTTGACTGATTTCTGACAAAGCTGTGATGATTGGCTGTTTTGCAGGGAATCTTTCAGCCTCACAGTCAAGTCTATGACGTCATAATCCATTTGAATCCGGATATTTGTTGTCGTGCTCATCTTGCTGTGAACTTTGGACTGGAGAAAAATCTCCCACAGTACTCAGCAAATTCTTGTCAGGATAAAATTCCTGTTTACGATCATGACCTTGTTTTGGAGTTTCTGCGTAGACTGAGAGTAAGTATCAGAAGCGGCATTTGCACTTGATGTTTCCATTTCTTTCAGTCTGCTTGTCAGGTCAAGCCTGTCATACAGTCTGATGCATTGGTCCCGTCTTGGAGCAGTCTTTCACTTCACGTTCATGTAACTTTTTCTGACCTACTCATTCTTACCTTTTAGAGCATTGTTTTTGATTGCTTGCCATGTTTGCAGTGCTTTTGGGAGGGCACTATTTGGCTGTCCTGATGTATGCTTGCATGCATATAAGCACATGCTGTTTTGGCATGTCATTTATTTATGTGAATTGATTATTTTATCTGTTTCCTTATATACCAGCTTCATGATTTCCATGTAGCTTCTCATTTGTACTAGGGTGGAATGTTGAAATGTCTCTAAGCATTGATTTTAATTTTCCATATTCTGAGGGAGAGCAAGCCATAAGTTTCTAAATGTTTCCTTTATGCAAGTGTGTGAAGTAAAGCTGAACCAAATGCTTTCTTGAAAATTGGTTTTCGTATCTAAAAACTATGCTTAGTATGCAACATGGAACAGATTTTGTATCTTACTCTTCACACACTGCTAGTCCAACGAAAAATTTGATTTAGTGTGAAATGGCTGACCGTATTGTAACTTAAACGTGATACATTAAGTGTCTTGACACATATTACCTACGTTAATGGGATTTCAGCCATCATAGAACGTGTTGTGCCAAGGTCTAATGACAGATACTGTAATTATTTAAATTTATTATAAGGAGTTTTTAAGTTGCAGCAAACAGGTTTTGTTTTGTTGACTTTTCAGTCAAAATTTGATGATGTTGCTCTGTTCTTCTATGATGTATTTGGTGGGAAATACATTGGAGTTGTTTGGAAACCAGCAGCCTTCCAGCCTCATTCCATTTTGGTAAGCATCAACCTTCAAGTGTAAATACGAAGTAAATTTACAGTAAAACTGAAGGAAAGGTAGTGGATCATTAATTACATATTGTCAGTAGTTTACTGGTACAGTAACAATACTTGGATTGTTAAATCTTTCAAATAAGTGTTCAAATGACAAAGTTCAATCCAGCAACTTGTGTCATTTGTAGCTTGGTAAGAAAGCGGAAGTTTTACATGATATGCTGGGATGATGAACAGAACAGTTAATATTAATTTAACAGTACCATAATATTTAGCATTTGACTGCAGAAAATCAGATCTGATTAGCTGTAGCTAAAATGAAGAAATATTTTTTCGTCAGTTAGGATTGTGACTTACCTGAATAATTATTTTTGAAGGGATGCTAAATAAATTATGTATTACAAAAATATGGCTCATTTGTTCAACTTTTAATAAATAATTTCTTTGGTTCTGGTTTGTTGTAATTTTCAGATTTTGATTTAATTTGCTTAAGTTGATTTAAGTTTCCTTTTTAAACGTGAGTCATTTGACATTGTATTAATTAAATTTTCTTAGTCTTCTTTACTATATTATCAAAAACATTGTCAGTTGTTTTCTTAGGAATTTTATTGCTTGCCATTTCGTTAGTCAACTGAATTGCTGTTATTTCTCCAGCAAACATCACACGTAATCCACAGGACATTGGCTCTGAGCAAAAGTGAGGAGATGGAGATTGTTCCACACGTTGCTCTCATTCTAAAGGAGTTTGAGGAATTGTTACCAGGGACTGTCAAGTCCATTGATACAAGACAACTGACTCCCTCTGCATTGCAGACAGCCTAAGCTGCATAACTTTGGAGCAGAACAGGCAGCAGCACCTCTTCATGGATTTTTCAAATACATTGAAGCTGTGGATTCAGATTTATTTGCCTCAGTGTGATCCGTTAGTTGTGAGTCCTGAAATTGAATGAAAATAACACACACATATATGTGATTGATGTGGAACTGTTTCTTTTGTGAAACACTGTCAGATAGCACCGTCATTAGATGTTGATTAAAGCACAGAAATCTGCTGTCTGTTGACCACTGTTTAGGCTACTCTGCTTCAGTGTTTCGCATGTTTTCTTTCCTTCTCATCTTCTGAATGTCCTCAGTCATTCTGTCTGTCCATCTTCTATAATTATGATACGTGCTAATACTTACATGCATACATACATATATATATATATATATATAGGTATGGTGACATGCATATGTATGTGTATCTGGGACATTTTATAGTGCCTTTTAAGTATTTCTCGCTAGCCTAAATGATATTGTAGTTCTAAAAAATAGCAAGTTTGTCTGTGAACAAATGATGCTTGCATAGCTGAAGGCCTCCTCTTGCAGTTTTGTGCAAACACATAGATACTGGCTAATGAATTCCCATCTTTGGTTGACACTTGACAACTTTGTAGCTGGTCCAGGTTGCACTGAAGATAAAGAATGATCCCGAGTCGAAAGTAGCACTCAAAGCAGCGGTGGTGCTCACTGGCTGATCATTCCAGCGTTAATAACTGAGCGCAATGCTACCAAAGGTCTCCATTCTTCTCGTGCATTGTGGTGTTGAGAAGCAAGTGTATCATCTGGCAATTTACTCTTTGTTACCGATAATTTCAATTGGTACATTATTTAATACAGTGTCAAATGAATTAGGGGCGCGCGATAGCAGAATGGTAACACACTGGCACGAAGAGCAGAAGGTAGCGGGTTCAAACCCCGCTAGCCCCACAAAAAGGTCGACTCAGCCTTCCGCAACTCCCTAGATGGCGGCAGGAAAATGAGTAGCAGTTTCACTGCGATGGTAACCTCGGGTTCAGCGGAAAGACCTGGCCACCTACCGCCGATGTATGGCAATGCCACCTGAGGGCTGATGGCCTAGCACCGGAGATCAGCACCGGGCCCGACACTCGAAACGATTATGGGCAAAACCTTTACCTTTTTTTTTTTACCAAATGAATTACAAACAGCGTCATCAACCCTCTACACAACACTTTCCTTTACAAACAAGAACATGCTGATGAGAAGGGACAATATTAATATTACCATTATTATTCATAGCAGTTCAGTTTGCATGTTATGCTGTTATAGGGTCACTCAGACGTGGAGATGTTTCGCATAACAGTTTTAAATTCTGCCTAACGATTTTGTTTTGACTGAACACCTGTGAATAAACCAAAAAAAATGAACATAATGTATGTCAAATTAGTTCGTCCAATTTTTTTTCCACAAACTTGACTCAGCAATGGCTATTTACGCAATAACATATGGCACAGTGATGTCCACAAACTTTCAGACTGTGACCACCTCTTGGCCGTGCCCAGTGGCTCGATGCCATGACAGTTGGAATCGAGCATCATCACACTGTTATCGTTTCAGCACATCACCATTATTCCAGATGCTGTATCCAGTCTATAGTCAAATGTGCCATGATCTGTCTCCTTGATCTTGTCCACAGACAAAAACAGACAGTTGTCAACTCGATTGGCTCGAACTGTTCCGGTTGTCTGAATGTTCTTGCTGCTCAAAACTTGAAGCAGATTCAGACTGGTGAAAAATTGTCAAAATACAGTGTGTGTTTGTCATCAGCTGGAAGCAGGCAGTCTGCGACAACGACAAGCTCGCTAAGCCTAAGCTAGCTGCTGGTCACTCCAGCTCCTTGATATGGATCCATCTGAACACAATATCCAAGTGTCATGTTGATGTTCCATACCTTGAGGCCAAATTGTATCGGCTTGCCACGAATAAATGGTTCCACGAATAAATTGTTTTGCACTGTGTCTGCCATAGTATGGTACCACTGATTCGTCAATGGACAACTGCATTTGGGACCTCGGAAATTCCGCCAGGAACTGTCGATTCAGAGCGTCAAACAGCGGCCACACCCTGCCCATTCTATCATTTAGTGGCAAGTGTTCATTGTCTGCAACATGTAGACACATCATTAGTTCGTCGAATCTGTTTTTTGTCATTGCACTACTGATGACTGAGTTGTTAACATATTCTGCTGCCTCCCAGTAGAGACGACGACGAGGCAGTGGAGCATAGCCACTTGTAAAGAGTATTTCAGGAAAAAGCCTCATCTCGCCGATTGATGTTTCAAACATCAGCTTGTTCTTGTTGATTTTGCCATACTTGTTTGTGTTCTTAACCAACATTTGAATGACGTCATCTTCATGTAGTTTATCGAATATACCAGTTGGCATCATATCAGACTGGGCATGTTGGTTTGATATGTTGCCTGACTTTTCTTGTCCTGTTGAAATGTCCTTTTTCATCCCAGTGTTTGACAAGCTTTGTAACTCACTACTTGGATCGCTTTGCAGGAACATCGGGAATTGAGTTATCTGCTGCTGGTGTTGTTGATCGTGTTGTTGAGCCAACTGGTGTGTGAGCCTCATGTACTCTTCACACACCGAGTCAAACGAGCTGTTGCGGGTGTAGGAGCAGCTGAATCATCACGTGTTGAATCCTGGGGCTTGTTGGATGTATGTGTTGTTGACTCTACTGTTTCACACTCTTCTGGTCCACCAATCCTTTCACGTTCATAGGATCCTGTTGCTTCGCCGTCTGCTTCTAGCTGACCATGCGAAAGATTATGAATGGTGCCAAGCTCTTCATTACCCTTATCTGCATCGCTACAGTCGGGATCAGTTTGGAGGAGCACATATAAACTCTTGCATCCCAGAAGTCCTTGTCATTCTCAAATATTGTAATAACATCATTGACAGTTAGCCCTCTTGATCTTGGCATGCTAGACAACATATAAACAAATAGCAAGTAGTGGCAGAAACAATGATTGTTGCTTATTATTGCTCAGAAGTTGATGGGGCCACTTGTGCCTAGCGTTCTCAAAATGGGACTTGCGTCTAAATCTTCAAAAGATTTATGAAGCTACTGTATTTTTAGCTCAACCAATCAGGTCAAACCAGAAGTTTAAAGTCACCACCAATCAAAGAAGAGAAACAAATACGGCTCGTTTACTCTGAATTAACAATTGGGAAACAATATAAGATGCAGCTTACAGAAATACGAAAAAAGTAATAATGACAAGATGGCTGTTGCAAATAAAAAATGGAAAATAGTGAAATTTACTGGAAAATATAGCCTGCCGTAAAAGAAATAATTTAATAATGGTAAACTTGAGATTTATACAGTGCCCAAAGAGGCAGAGTCATGGGATCCAGCTTAATCGTAATCCCGAGATTTCTACAGCGCCCAACGAAAGCCACGTCGCGGAAACCAGCTTATTCACATGCGCACAGTCAAAACAAGATCCATAGGCAAAAGGGTTCGGTTCCAGGTCAAGATCCAAAAGTCAGGCAGAGAGAGCGTGGCAGCTATGAGGGCGGTGGTGTTTGGGGTTGGAGAGGAGAGATAAGAGGAAGAAGGAGTGTGTAGTTTTACTGGAGCTTCGCCTAAACAAAGCGAAAGACAGGTAAGGTCAGATTCTGTTCCAGGTCAAGATTCAAGGGTCAAACCGGCAGAGTCACATTTCTGGAAAATTTAGATAACTTTAGTGAAAATTTAGACAATAAAAATCGTAAAACACAACGCACAATGCTCTTCTTTGATTGGTGGTTATTGTGAACTTCCGGTTTGACGTGATTGGTTGAGCTAAAAATAGCTTCATAAATCTGTTGACGATTTAGACGCGTCAAAATGGGGCGGTATATTCGGGTACAATAAATAATCAACAAAGCATCAATCAACACTACAAAAATAGCTGCAGATAGCTAATAGAAAAAATAACATAAGTTTATACTCACATTTTTATAGTAATGTGTTAAAGCACGTTGATTCAAAGCTGTATATTGATAACTTTTTGAAATTCTAGATTTATGATGATTGTCATAACAAACCCTTCTGACTATGAACAATGAAATAAATATCCGCCCAATTATAGCCCAAATGAAAGCTAATACAGTCGATTGTCTGTGGCGATAGTTGGTAACACTCAGGATTGCTTTATATAAAAAATAACCCTTTCAAAACAGGCGTCCACAAAATGGGGACGCTAAGCACTAATGGGTTCATATAATGGAAATTAACGGATGTGGAACATGTTGATATGTTCTCTAACCGATCCATACCATATTGCACCTCGACTCTGGAACGATCTCAATCCTAATCTAACACTCCATTCCAGTCAAAACTGGTATCACCTTTTAAGAAATCAACCTGATCTGTCCAATCCGCCGCCTTCCCATTTCTCTGGACCCTAATACCACCCGCCGTAACAGCTCCTCTGTCTCCTTCTCTCCCTGATTTTTGGCAACCGGACGTTGTTCTTTGCATAAAATCTTTGGACAATCCGTCTGAGTTGACGCAGCGCTTGTGAATAAGCTGTGCCCTGTGCTTAGCTTTAGAGTAGCGCTTTAGACATTTTCGAGATTACGATTCACAATTGCTTGATGCCAGTGCATAATCGGCATAAAATGGTGTTTTCTAAATATTGATCTAACAATAAGACTTACTTACTTTTATAATTTATACTTGTTCAACAGTCTATGGTTTGATATATTTTGGTGCTCTTCTGTAACAGAGGTTCTATAATACTATTGCATTTTAAAATTGTTTTATTTCGCTAGTCAGTGCTGTTAAGGCAAGACTTGTGCACTTGACTGGTAAGTGTATGATAGTGCTCATTATTATCTACTGTTAGTTATAATGAGAGCCTGCCTGCCACTTGGATCTTGACCTGGAACTGAACCCTTCCTGCCTGTCGATTTCGTTTTGACTGAGCTTATGTGAATAAGCTGGTAACCGCGACCTAGCTTTCGTTGGGCGCTTTCGAAATCTCGATAATCTGTAAGGTTGTAGCCCTAACACCCGGTTTAGTCGTAATCGCAAACTAGAGACTTCTACAGCGCCCATAGAAAGCTAAGCCGCGGGAACCAGTTTATTCACAGGCGCTCAGTCAAAACAAAATTGATAAGCAAGAAGGGTTCGGTTCCACGTCGAGATGCTAAAATCAGGCAGGCAGACAGTCAGATGGCTACGGTGGATGGTGTTTGGAATTGGATGTGCAGGATAGATAAGGGGAATAAGAGATTCTGTTTTGGAAAGTGATGTGAATGTTCAAAAAGTCATCTGCGTGATTGTTAAACAGTGCAGCGAGCAAAAAGAGCATATGACTAGAAAAAAGAAACAATTTTGGAGGAAATGTGTTTCCAGCAAGTTTGTGGTGTTTTTATAATGTGATGTATTAGCATTTTAATAAGAAATATAATCTGTGTTATTTCATAATGCCTATTTACACACTGTTGTATGCATGCTTTAATAATTTATGGTGACTCTGTGATGTCATTAAAGGGGAAGTGTTGTTTATTCTGCTTGCTTATTCTGACTTTGAAGAAATGAGCAGCGAAAAGTCATCAACCAAACAATCATCAAATGATGATTACTTCATCTCTTTGGGTAAATACAAGAAGTGCTTCGTCCTTGTTTTAGCTCGATTCTAGTTAGAGTCTAAGAAAACTTAACTTTGAATGGGTATGGTGCTGACAAGTGTATTTTTGTGGTGAGATAAGGAGAGATCTGTTTGTGTGCTGTCCTAGTTAGGGTTTGAGAAAACTTAGAATGATGCATATAGATATGTTTTGGTGATGAAATAAGGAGAGATCTGCTTTGTTTTTAGTGGAAAAGTGGTGTTATAAAGGCAACTGATACCTAGAATTCTTTTCTGAAATTAAATTTTCTCATATGTTTTCAGTTGATGACAACAATGGCCAACTTATTCTGGACCTGATTAATTTGAATCTGCAAAAGTCCTACCTGGATTCAAGTTACAGCTGCAGTTTCTGGAGAACAGAGGAAATTTATGTCATCACTAATGAGAAATTGGAGATGAGTTACAGGTGGGAGAGTGCTAGCTATATGCACCTTTATACAACTCTTTTGTATATATGCTTGATTTGTGTTATAATTTGACAGGTCAGTTGTCTAATACACAACCCTTATCCGAACTTTAGAATGGCTTACATAGAGTAATCTGGCTTTACAGAATTATTAACATAATTACTTCTGCTACAGTGAGTCTATATGGCATCCCAGACCTGCAAAACTCCGTAATTGTGCTAAGTGAACTTGCCAGATCAAAAGAGGCAGAATTGGCTGTAGAAAAATGTGAAAAGTCTGTTGCTGGTAGCACTCCCAGAGGGACTTATTTTAGTAAAACTTCCACCTAGACTTCAAAAAATCTAATTCACACCTCTGAGACCATCCTCTACACAGTAAGGGATAGTTTGTTAGTGTTAGCATGAAGTTAGTTTTCTGTTGCATGCTTTGCATCAGTGTAGGGTTGTTAATATCGTTCTTTTTGGCAAACCGATTATCGGTTGTAGAAATCTGAATTTAAACCAATTATCACTTTTTATTGGCCTTCATAGCAATTAGCAAATTTAATATATTATTAAATAAATATAGTTCTAGTTACTTTATGTATTACATACTGTAAGTTATGTACATACATGCAACGCAGTATCAGTCAACACTGAAATGTTTATTTTCTACTTATAGATTTAAATTTTAAATGAACGTAATTTATACTGTATGTTTATTTAAGAAATCTTTTATTCATTAAACAGCATTCTTATAGTGTCGTGGTCCAATGTTTCCCTTAGCATGTGGGCGTGGCTTCAGGCGCGCCATTGCCAGGCTGCAGCCCTAGGGCTCAGCGGACGTCCGAATTTATCCAGTAGGATGCACATCGGTCCTCATCCAAGACTTTTTACTCTACTGACCACTGCAACCCGGGCAGTGGTGCTTATCAGAGGTATGCCTAGCTTGCGTCGATGCTATCTTGGCTATATTACTATTACTGCACAGGTACATGGTCATGTTCATTGAGCTGCACATCCTGCTGGATGAACCTGTTACAGCCGGCTGTAGTTGCTGCGGCCAGGGCTAGGGCTGTAGCCATGGGTGAAGCCACACCCGTATACTAAGGTCAACATTGGACCATGATACTATAAGACTGCAAAAATTAATTTGACTATCGTTTTGTAAATAAGAAAACCGACAATTGTTTTCGAAACAGGTTATCATATTTTCCGATTATTGTTTAACATCACTACTTAAGTGGTCCTGAATTTCTTTTCCAGTGCCACGCTGTTGTTAGAGCACATTGTTAATATATTATAGTTACTTGTTTGGTATTTCATTCCCTCAGTGTTGCTTTGTGTCTGTGTACATTATTTCAAATGTGTTTTTATGTTTAAATATTATTTTTTCTGTTGTTTTATTGTTCTTTTTGTACACTGTTTCACTTTTAATTCTGATTTCATGCTGTGAACTTTGTAGAAACAAGTCTGAGGAGCTTAAGGCATCTTATGAAGGTCTTTTTCCTATGACTCTCTTTAGCTGCTACAGAACTCAGAACTGCCTCAGTGACATTGCAGTAAATGGACTACGCACCAAACTAACTGGTTTCAACATTCTCGGTTAGTGGTGCTTCTTGTGAAAATGGGTCCAGGTTTGATCTAGCCTACCTGAGATTGTACCTTTTAAATGTCTGTAAAAATTCACATAACACTAATGCTAGCACGCTCACACACAAAATTTGCTAGACGTGTGTACATACCTATGCAGTTAGGTCCACGTAGTATAGAGAGAAGTAGCATGCAGATACTCTGCTTGGGCTATGCTAGCATGCTAGTTGACTTACTCCTGTTGCATAGGCATGGATGGTGGTCAAAGGGTTAAAAAAATGTTCAAAATAGAGTCCTTGTGTTCCTCCAAATTGTAAAAAAGTTGGATAACAGCACTATGACTGTGCCATCAGGAAGAAAATAGAGCTTTAAACCTGCTGAAAGAAGCTATTTAAAGGATTATATTTAAGCAAAAGTTGTGTCAGCTTGCTGTCAATGTTATACATGTGGATGAATGTTTGATGGAAACAAAGTCCAAACACTTTCTTAGCTTTCTTGACATTAGAAGATTTTTTGTCAAACTGTGATTTAAAGTTTGGAGCGTGCAGGTAAGTAGGATAATAGTGAAGCTTGGAAATAGGAAGAGAAGGAATAGCGTGCAACGAAGGTACTTAGGTGTGACATCCTAACTCAGGATTTAATCCATCATAATAAAGTGGCATTTTTGGGCAGCATTGGGAAATGGTTGTTTCTTGAGTATCATTTTGTTGCTTTGAAGTAGATTGCTGCTGTTTTATTGTTTGGTAGGTGATAATTCAAAAGGTGTTACACTCTGTCAGCATGCAGACATACAGTTAAAGGCGGCAGAAGTGAAACCATCACGTTGTTTTCTTTTCCTATTTGCCGTGAGTACCTGCTGTTATGTGTGATACATTTTTTTGTTCTTTGAGTCATAGTCTGAATTGCATTATGGTTAATTCTAAGATGTTGGCGTCTTACGACTGCAGTTGAGTTTTATAGCTCAAAACATCCTGTTGAACTGCAAATTTTTTATGCCCTGAAGAAAAGGTTTTGCCATGTGTTACATGTATTGCTGTTTGAGATTCATCAGGAGAACTCCTATTCCAGAGCTGTTTCTTGAAGGGTTACTGTTGGGTCATTCTAGTGCTACTCCAACAAAGCTGAATAACATGCTTGACTGACCAGCTCAGAATTGGCTGAAATTTTAGCCACGTGTTGCATGATAATGTGTTCACATCTGCTGATTGCAGGCTGCCAAAGTTGGCCAAATCTAACAACAGAGTCACAGAGAAAAGATATTGCAAAAAGTCTTTAAAATACTAAGTTTTTAATGCATTTTCTAATAAAGCATTTGTTCAGTTGATAAGTGTTAAAAATTCCTGTTGGTCTTTTTTGTTTGGAACAGTTTGCAGTGTGTCACATACAATAGTTTTTGGTCTTGTGAGTTGCAGTCATGCATGGTATTTGGTATACTTGTTTCCCTATGTTAATATCAGAACTCTGAAACCGATATGATCACTCTGTTGTAAATTATGCAAAGTATCTAAGTAATTTTATGATACACACAGTTCGTATGTACATTTTGTTATCATAATGAAAGTGAATTTATTAACAACTAGTATTATCAGCTGGTTCGTCGAACTAGGACCGCATATTCCCACACACTGGTAAACGTCTTACAAGATAAAACTAATGTCATCCATCTGTTTTGAACAAGTGTAAGAATTTGCAGATTCTGATTCTTACTTGATGAAAGAAACTTCTCAAAACCAGCGCAATTTTGGCTTGGTAATTGTTTAAGACATTCGTGTGATGTAAGTTCGACATCCACCTTGGTATCAACTGCTTTCTGCTGAGCACTACAAACTAGTATGGACGAGAAAAGTCAGCAGGTCTAGAGCAAGGACTTTCGCTGTGTGCGGCTTAACAGTATGGAATGCTTTGCCTGTTGCACTTTGTGATCCCAAGATGTCTCTGGAGCACTTCTGAGGTGCACTTGATTAGGTCAGTTAGATAGCCATGTGTGCAGCACTTTGAGATGTACTTGAAAGGTGAGTTCCTAAAATGCGCTTTATAAAAGTACAGATACATACGTGCGTACAAAGCTATGAGGTGACAGAAGATCACTGTTATCTGGCTTTGATTGTGGGTTGTTTAATGGTTGCAGTGCACGTGTAGTCGCATTGCAAGAATTGATTGCTGTGATCAAGGAAAGAACAACTGTTGTCCAATTTCCAGCTATGACTGCCACATTAGCTCCGTCCGACCGAATGTAAACGATGGTCTTCTTACGCAGGCTGTCCGAGCACAGGTGGGCTGTCTACTTGTCTTCATTTTTTTAAGCTTCCGTTGCTTATTCCTACTTTCCTAATGAATGCAGTTATAAACTACTGTTTCATGCTAATTTTTATTTCTCTTTGCATCTGTACTCTAACCTTTTGGTACTAGATCTTAGTTATGGAGTTATTTTTTAGGTCTGCTTGGATTTCATGCAATTTTTGATGGTATTTAGTATCCTGGGATGGGACTAAAGCTTATCTGCCGTTTTGAATGAGTTGACCTATAACAGGCAGACTGTTTCTTATTTGGACAGTGTCAAGTCCCAGGCCTGTACGTGCCACCTGCAATCTGAAATTCTTGTATTTGGTCTTATAGCAGCAAGGCAGTCTTTGGGTTAGCATGTCTGCAGACTTCATTTGGTTGTCATTCATCATCTTCACTGAATCATGGACCAGGAATTCTGAACAAGAGTCTGCTGTCAGGTCTGGATGCTACTGCTTTGGTTGGGCTCTGCATGTGTGCAAGAACCCACCAGTCTGCCTGTTATAGGTCAACTCATTCAAAACGGCAGTTAAGCTTTTCCACCGCTTTCTTCTTTACAGAAGAACTTGTTCTTAACGAAATTAATGCCAATGAGGCTAATGAGCACAGTGCTTCTGAGAGGTTCTTAAAGGGACTATATTAAGTGTATAGATACATAAATAAATATGTATACACATACATATATGCATACTTACATATGTAGACATACAGTACAGACCCATTAATGTGTGGATGTTGGGAACCAAATCCGCCGCAATCGAGTGTCAGTGGACCTTGGGTTAATTTTGGACCTTGGAATAGTATACTGCAAATTATGGTGCAACGCAGTCAGAAACACAGATCCCAGCATCTTATTGGACCTTCATGACAACAGACTTCTAGGGCTATTTGCCGCAGAGTTAGTGAGCAGATATGTAGTTCTAGACAGCAAGTTCTTTTTCCGCATGTCATAGTGTATTGCATGTTGAATAGGTAGCATTGGGAGGCAAGGCACAACCACGAGTTAAACGGATTTGTGTGCAAATAGGTCCCGCGTAAACAGGTCTGTACAAGTGTACATACATATATCTTTCAGGAGAACCTTAAAGGTGCTATGTAAAGACTTGTCGTAGCTTTAATTCTTCTGTTTTGTGTCAGATATATTTCTACGATGTGAATGAAAAAGGCTCTTACTTCAGTCATCCTCGCCAGTGTCTACCGTTGGCGTGCATTGTCTACGCTCAATCAGAATCCAGTGAAAAAACAGCTTCTGTGCCAGTCAAGCACATTGAGGTTGGGCAACCAAGAGCACCAGCAGAAGCAGTCATCGATTTAACCGGCCCGGATGAGACAATTCCATTACTTGACAAAGCCAGAGGTGCTAGTCTTTATAATCGATTGAGACGCCATTTTCGAAAAACAACCAGTGCAGAGGAAATCTACTGTCTATCAAACTATTTTCCAAACCCTATTAATGAGTTGGACCTGTCTGTTGCTGCCTCCTCATTGTCTGAACTCAGTGCTTCATGGCACAGGGTTGCTCAGAGTTCCTTGCGGCCAACAACGGCTGACACTGTGGCCGCTTTTGCTAGCACCAACGCTGGTACTGTTCAAGAGAGGGCAACAATTGTTACCTGCCAAGCAAATCCTGTGTACAGTTTGAGAGAGAAGATGTCACAGTTCTGTGTTAGCAAAAACCAGAAGAGCCCAAGTAATGTGCCAAATGCTGTTGCAAGGGCTGTAGGTATCGCTATGGCAGCAAATGCGGCGCCTTTGGTAGGAGGCACCACATTGTCACCAAATGTGGTGCCCTCTTGGGCAAGAGGTCACGCAGTGGCGGCAACTGTTTCGTGGCCCACGTTTGCGCCTAATGTACAGGTTACAGTCACAAATGCTATGCCTAGGGTAGGCAATGCCACAGTTTGGGCTAGGACATGGGCACCTAAGGTTGTTGGCACAACTCCTCAGAGTCTTTCTTCTTTACTCAACACTTCTGCACAAGAGACAACTGTTGGCCAGGTTCCACAGTGTCCACGTATGGTGAGATATTTACCACGTATATTACGGCCACCCACTGGCTTGAGTAGTGTCAGAATGCTGTCAAACTCAAATGCTACCACTGCTGCAGTGGCTCCACCTGTCATCACTAGCAGACTAACGCCAGGTGCTGTGCCAGCATTCCTTGTTTCTAGTATTGTACCACTTGTAACACGACCACAGTCTGTGGCCATGATGGCTTCCATGCCGTCTTTATTCTCTGGTGGTAATAATATCAGATCAACCACTACATCTAGTGGTAATATCGTGGCTACTGAGCTGATGTCGCAATGGCAATCGATTCTACCTCAGCGACCTTTACAGACATTTGTTCCCTTGTACGCTGGCCATTCACAATTAAACTTGGCTGCCCAGCCTGCGAACTGTGACCCACAAGCTCAACTGATACAGACAGCAGCAAGCCAAGTGGTTTCTTCGGCAGGTAAATCCATAAATGCTGCAGAGGCAGTTAACTCTCAGCCGCCATTTCTATTCCAAGTTCCATCTAGTATGGCACAGTTCACTGCTACACGCAGTGCTGATCAACAAAGGGGGTCGTCAGCAGCTGCACCAGAACGCAATTTATTTTTTGAAGGAAATGAAGTAGAAGAAATAACAATTGAAGATGAAGGGTTAATTATTTCTGGTGTTCGACCAATTGTCATCATGCCGGATGGAACTTGTGATGAAGAGGAAGAGCAGAATAGCAGTTTGGCAGGTGCAATGCAAGGCAACACTGAAACTAAAGCCATTGACTGCAACAGGGTCAGTGACTGTGGCAAAGGGATCCTAAAGACGGAAGAAAATAATCAGATGAAAAGTCAAAAGAACCACACGATTATCCTTGATGCAGATTTACCAATGAATGAAGGTGAAGCTTACAGTGAAGATTCTACCTTGCTGACAGTTCATGATAGATTGATGGGTCAAGAAATGGATGAGGATGGAGATCTACTGGATAGACAGTTACGAATTTCTGATGTTGTGAGCTTACAGACTCGCTGCGATTCAGATAATTCGTCAATGGTTCATAGTAGGTTGTTGGATGAACTATGGATGGAGAATGGTAAACAGCTGGACAATGTCAGACCGGCTGAAAGTTCACTGTTATCAACAAATTGCGAGATGATTTCATTGGCATCTGTTGCAGTGAAAAATACATCACAAGTCTCCACTGAATCACTTAGCTTGGAGTGTACAGAAGCTCCTGTGTCTTTTTCTGAGACGCCACTTCTAAGTCCAGTTGCAGATAGTTTAATGCATCCTAAGGCTGTGACTTCAGCAGATCTGGTGGCTTCATCTAGTCAAATGCAGGACGACGCCCGGACATCAGAAGAGGCAGGAGAAAAAACAGCAGAGAAGGAGCTGACGGCTTCAGCTGGTAGCCCAAACATTGGTTGCTGTGGGTCACAAGAACAGCAGAAGATATCATTAGAGAAATCAATGTCTGAGGAAGAAAAACATCCTTCATGTGGTTTCAGCAAACTGCCAATGTCAGGAAACCACATGCAGAAGCGTCAGCAGTCAAGCACCATGATGTGTCTGCCTATGTCTGAGCAAAGCACCAAGGCAGCAAAGGGGAAAAGTGCTAAGCAAGGCCAGACAATTCCGGTGTTTACAGTTGGTGCAGATGGCACTGTTGGTATTAGATTGGACACTGAAACTGAGGCAAATGAAGACACACAGAATGCAAGACAATATGATGTTAGAATAGAGCTACTAAAGGATGTTTACAAAAAAGATTCCCTGATGAAAGCTCTTGCTGAAGTACTTGGAAATATACATGTTACAGATATGAGAAACTCTAGTAACGAAATTGTTTACTGCAGTCAGAATAAGAAGGCTGAGAAAATCGCAACCAGTTCATTGAACATGCAGAGAAGTAATGTGGTTGAAGTGGATGGAGTTGAACAAAGTACTGGATTGAAGAAAGATTCGGCTGTTAGCCATAAGCCAGCCAGTGGTAATAATGCCAGTGATACAAATCTTCTGATTGAAAGTGTCTGTTCTATTGATCCTGAAAAATTTGATGAAATCAGCAAGTCTTCAGGTAAGGCAAAAGATCCACTTCAAAGCAAGGGAGTGACTTCTGGGAATGATGAAGAAGAAGTAGGAAGACTGGATGACACAGTGGCACGTACAAGCAGAGCGAATGATGTAGAAAGCATGAATATAAGTGATATTGAAGAAAATGATGTGGAGAATGAGGAGGCCATTCAGCACAGAGAGGCTGAAACTGAGAAGTTCTCTCTTAGTGCATCGAATACCAACCAAGGATTTCAACAGCAGTGTGATTTTTCTCAAGTGCCCTGTTCTAGTGACTCCAGCAATGCTAAGCAGAAGCACTTGGTCAGTGGAAATGAAATTTTGGGAATAAGTCAAGAATCACCGTCAGACTCTGCAGATGAATCAGACTCTTGTAGAACATGTGAAGAACGGCATTTACACATGTCATGTGAACCAGAAACTTGTGGAATACACGAAGAAAAGCATTTACACTCTGTGAATGAATCAGAAGTTCGTAGAACAAGCAATGAACAACAACCTTTACATTTGGAAAAAGAATCACAGAGTAGTAGAATACATGAAGAAAAGCTTATAAACTTCACCAGTGAATCAGAAACTCGTAGAGTGCATGAAGAACGTCAGTCTTCTTTTGGCTTGGTTAGTGAATCAGAAACATGTGCAATAAATGAACAGCAACCTTTAGGCTCTGCAAATGAATCAGATACATGTGGAATAAATGAAGAACAACTTTCAGACATGGCCATTGAACCAGTAACTTGTAGAATAATTGAAGAACAGCATTTAGACTTGACAAGTGAATCAAAATCTTGCAGAATACATGAAGAACAGCAGCCTTTAGGCTTGGCAAAAGAATCAGCAGCTCATGGAGTGCATGAAGAACATCAGTCTTCTTTTGGTTTGGTTATTGAATCAGAAACATGTGGAATAAATGAACAGCAACCTTTAGGCTCTGCAAATGAATCAGATACGTGTAGAATAAATGAAGAACAACTTTCAGACATGGCCACTGAACCAGGAACTTGTAGAATAATTGAAGAACAGCATTTAAACTCAACAAATGCATCTAAATCTTGTAGAACACATGAAGAACATCTAGACTTGACAAATGAATCAGAAACTCATGGAGTGCATGAAGAACAGCAACTTTCTTTTGGTTTGGTTAGTGACTCAGAAACATGTGGAATAAATGAAAAGCAACCTTTAGGCTCACCAAATGAATCAGATACTTGTAGAATAAATGAAGAACGGCATTTATACTCGACAAGTGATTCAAAATCATGTAGAATGCATGAAGAACAGCATTTAGACTTGGCAAATGAATCAGAAACTTGTGGAGTGCATGAAGAACAGCAACCTTCTTTTGGTTTGGTTAGTGACTCAGGAACATGTGGAATTTATGAGCAGCAACCTTTAGGCTTAGCAAATGAATCAGATACTTGTAGAATAAATGAAGAACGGCATTTAGACTCAACAAGTGAATCACAATCGTGTGGAATGCATGAAGAACAGCATTTGTGCTTGGCAAGTGAATCAGAAACTTGTAAAATACATGGCAATCAGCTTGCAGACTTGGCAATTGAATTAGAAACTTATACAATAAGCAGTGATCAGCCACCAGACTCTGCAAATGAATCAGAGACTTACAGAATAAATGAAGAACAGCTTTTCGACTTGGCTGAGGACTCAGAAATATGTGGAATAAATGAATCTAAGCATTTAGACTTGGCAAATGAATCAAAGATTTTGGGAATAAATACAAAATTGCCTTTAGAAATGGCAAATGAGACTTGTAGAATAAGTAAACAACAGCTTTTAAATTCAGAAGATGAATCAGCAATTACTAGAACATTCCAAGAATCACCTCTGACTTTGGCAATTGAATTGGGAGATTCCAGAGTGAATGAAAAATTGCTAATGCCAAAAGCTGTGAATTCTCTCAACTCTAACATTGAAAATTGTGAAACTTTATGTTTTGGTAGCCCTAAATCTGTTTCTTCTGCTTATGTCACTGAAGCAATCTCGCCTATCTCACCTGCCTATGTTACTGAAGCCATTTCACCTGCATATGTCACAGAACCAATTTCACCTGTTTATGAAGCCATTTCACCTGCTTATGTTACAGAACCTATTTCACCTGCATATGTAACAGAACCAATATCTCCTCCTGCTTGTGGTTATGATGAGCCTGTCTCTCCCGACAGTACATGTAGGCTGCTGAGAGATGTAACCCCTTGCTATCCTCAATATGCTTCTGTTGCTCTTATTGTGACCAGTTTGTGCGAAACTGACTCAGTTCCTAAATTAAGTGGATTCCTGTGCTCAAGTGCTCATCTCCAGAGTGGCTCAGAGACTGAATTCAACTCCCAATACACACCACAGAGTGACAGTAATACCAGCAATGCTGGTGTTGCTATTAATAACCTAAAAGGTGGCAACAGTACCACTGGTCTGTCAACAAGCTTTACTGATGATGATCCGGCTGTTCAGGATGTATTTGACTGTGAAAATAGGTACTTATTAGAACCTGTGAAGAAATCTTTGAAGTCAGACTCTGAAACATCCAGTCAGACATCTCGTGCAAGGGAAACAAAAGCAGGCACACAGAAGAAAAAGAAATTTTCACTTGAAGAATACAAGCAGAATAAGTTGAAAGGACCTACCACAAAAGTACAAAGCACGAGCAACTTAAGTGCACTAGAGACACAAGTACAGAATTTGAATTTGAATCCTAGCTCACATCATTTGGACAAAGAACAATTTCTAGGTGTTAAAGGATCTTGTCACTCAGAGTCTGTCACATTTACGCTAACAGGAACAGAGAAAAGACCAGATGACCAGCTGAAAAACGTGAATTCTGAGGTGAACGTAAATCTGATGTTATCAGAGAAAGTAACAGAAAACACTGATTCTGCTGTGATTAAATCAGTGAATTTAAGAGATCCAAGATTACAGTGCCGAAGCAGTGCATTCAAAAACTTCGAAGTAATGTGGAAGAATGCTCCAAGTGAGGTGGAGAAAGAAAAAGATTTCAAGGAAGCAAGAGTAGAGATGATGGCTCAAGAGCAGTTGATAGACTTAAATGAAGATGTGGTGCATGAGAAGACTCAGCAGCAGTTGGTGTCTTGCCTAGAGACAGAGGAAGAGGAGCGATCCAGTCAGAAGATGGATGAATTAATAAATGATGCAGCAATGGAAGGCATGAATGTAATGGCAAGAGACAGGAAGGATGAACAGGAAATTGAATTGATTGAAGGTGATAAAGAGCAGGAGAATGCACTGGAATGGGGATGTAAAGTTATTGATCATGTGAATAAAGATGAGGAAATTCAAGAAATTGGATCAGATGGGAAAGAACCAGGCGAAATTGAAGATGAAATCTTTGGATCTGAAGCACAAGAAAATGTGGAACAGGTTGTCAGTGAACAGTTGATTGAAGTTTTGGATGATTGGGATGAATATGGAGATCTTGTCATTGTCGGAAATGGTCTGGATGTTTTGAGTGATGATGATAAAGAAAGTGGAGAATTAACAAGTGAATCCTCGGATGAGTTTGGAGATTTTGTTGTTAATGATGGATCAGATGAAGACGAGTATGCTTGCAATCAGCAGCTGCAGCAGTCAGTCGACGGGGAAACAGATCAAGAACATGTTTGGCATCTGTTGGACAATGCGCTAACAGTTAGTTCTAAATGTGAAAGTGAAGATCAAACACAGACAACAGTCAAACAGCAGCTGAAAGCTGACAACATACAAGTGCAAAAGAAAAGTCCAATCATCATTAAACTGAAGAGTGAGGCTGCCAAACGTTTGGCAAAAGGTGAGAAAACGCCTGCTAAAGATGTTTCTCAAGAAAACACTGGCACAGGATTGAAAGAGAACAGTGAAGGAACTGTAGTTGTTGAAAAGTACCAACCTCATCGCAATCATTATCGTAAACGTAAGTGTGCTTCCAAGAAGGGTCGCAGATCTGGTAGAACAACAAGAAAAAATACTGCAGGTGACTGCGAATTTCCTTCTGCAGAGCATTTAAACATTTCTGAAGAAAAGCATGAGAATCAAAAGACAAGTGAGGATCAGAGTCTGTCATATCAGTGGGATTTATCTCAAAGTTATGTCAGAAAGACTTCAGAAGACAAAGGTAGCTTGCCTATTGACATTGAAATCATCAAAGTCTTAAGAAATGTTGATGATATTTCAGCTGGGAGATCTGTCTTTGGAAGTGCTGATTCATTTGTGACCTTGTTGATGAAAGAATTTCAGCATCTACCAGAAGAAAGTCAGCATCATTACAACGAGTGCATTCGCCAGTTGTTGCTGGTGGATGAAGAATTTGTTACAAGTGAACACATCTATGGTAGCATGGCTGAACTGCTAACTGAGGAACAGCGGCAACACATCCAGCAAACAAATATTAGTCCTGTGGTGGCAAGGGAACTCCATCTAGAAGACATCCTCAAGAAAGTAAAGTTAGAACTTGCTGAAATTCAATTAGAAAGCAGCCGAGATCAGACGCATCATAATCTCCTGATCTTGACGAAGGAAATGCTGTACGACCAGATGAACGATTTAAAGTGCTACCACAAAAGCCGTTCAGTCTTTGTTCTTCCGGATGAATTCCGCCTGCCGAGAGAGTATGGAAAGTACATTTCCGTTGATGGATCGCTTCTGTTCCTATCAAAGTGTACGATTTCTGTGAAAAAATGCTGTAAGCTATACTGCTATCGTACAGAAATTGAAGAAATGGAAGATGAATTGAATGAAAGTCTGTGTGATGCAGGAGCATCAACAGAAGAAATCTGCCGAAAACTGAGTGTTTTGTACTTGAAGCGAAGGCACTGTCTGCAAGACATAGGCTGCACGGCTGACCAGCTGCATGAACTGAACAAGAAATTCTCAAAAAATCTTTCTTGGTTCAGGTTAGTCAGATCATCTGTACTTTCTGTGTAAGCCTTTTTGTGGCAGCAAATACATGTAATTGCAATGAAGCTAGTAATAACACATCAGTGGTCAGTTAGTTAGTCATCTAGACACTTACTATAGTGCCTTTTTAAGTACCTCACTTAAGAGGTACTTATATGTGGCTGCCTATACTAACCTAAATGGTGTTAAAAGTTTGTTAAGAACAAAAAAGTTGATCAGTAAGGAAGTAGTTCTCAGATTACTATAAAGGTCACCACTGGCAGGCTCCTGCACACACTCAGAGCCCAACTGATGGATTCCCATCCAGAACTGACAGTTGATCCCATGTTCACAGTGGTAGTTTTGAATTAGTTCAGAAGACTTGGTCAGTGTCAGAATCACTGCAATCTCTACTCCTTAATAGAGCTATTTTTTCCTAGCTTCCCATGAAAAGCTATAGTTGCATCTACTTTATTCACATTATGCTACAAGGCCATCTGATTGTCTGGTCATACCTAAGACTAGAACTGTTCTTGGTGAACAGGCTTTTTCAGTTGCTTCCTCCCATTGTCCGTTCATTCTGCTCAGTTGCTTCTTTCACTTCGTTCTCATCTTAAAACTTACCTTTTTAAAATTGCTCATCCACCATAGTCTGCTTGTAGACTGACCTTCTGGATATTGACGTGATTGTGGTTTGGCTTTGATGTGCCATCAGTTGATCTTGAGTGAGTCAATCGCTCACAACTGCTCAGCATCATCAACTGATGTTTAGTCATTAGATAGTGGCTTTTAATAAATGCAGAAATATTAATAATAATAACAAATAATAACACAAACCTTTCCAGAACTCATCTGCAGCTCTTGTAACAATATAATGGACATATATGTATTTAATCAGTTTACTTTTGTCTCATGTGATGTCATCTAGTAACTGCCTTTACCTGAAAGTTTATGCCCTGTTTAGTCATGTAATTGGCTGCTTTGAATGTTTGTAATTAAGTGTTCTGTATGTTGTGATGCAGGAGAATGAGGGACATTTTAGAGTCAAAGGGCCACAGCAAAGACGGTCAAAAGATGGCACTAGTCAATTCCTTAAATCAGCGAACCGAGAAACTCAAAGAATACATAAAAGTTATTACAAGGCTGAAGGTAGGTATTTGTGTTGCTCACAGTGGTGGTAAATGTAATGTAAATCTCCTAAATAACTCAGTGCTACATGAAAGCTGCATCAGGGAGCCCAGCTTATTCAGTGGCGCATATCAAATCAGGTCTGCAAGAGGCAGTTGTTTGGTCAGTTTCAGTGCCAGATTAGAGTCGGGGGGCAAGCTGGGGTGCTAAGGTGGAAATCATTGGCGATAGTGGTCACGAGATGGTGCAGAAGCAGGATAGGATAGCTTGAAAAGTTTGGTTTTCAGTCTTGAGTGAAAAGCTGCAGGAAAAATGACTTTGAAGCCCCTTAGAAAGGCAATGGAAAGCTACCAACATGAACATGCATAACTTCTGTTGACACTAAATCACCATTATTCAATCAGTTGTCAAGGAATACTGTTGCAGTATTTGGTACTTTGACCTGAGCTGAGAAGTGGCAAGTACCGACTTGCTGTCAAGTAGTTTTGCATTCAACCACTGACATGGTACGATGTTTGGTTGGAAGCAGTTGAGGGTCACTCATAGACAGAAGAATCGTGAACTGGAAAATGCATCCCATTGTAGTCATAGTCTGGACCAGTGAAAGGGGCAATTTAACCTATCCTCCTACAAATTGTGCCATGCCTTTGTGCCAGGAGATACGGTAAATTTCAATGCTCATGTGCCAGATTTAAAGATTTATTACTCTGCTATGAGACCATTTTATCTTAATTGACCATTGTGACACTACAGTCCCCTTCTCATACACTGGTTGAAATTTGTTTTGTAGAATGTCAGTGGCATTTGGTGTCCTGACAAGTGATAGACCAGAACATCAGTTGAAGATGGAATTGTTGAAGACGGACTAAATCATTATCTAGTCATTTTTCTGGCAGGGACTGCAGAGGAACTTCTCCAGCATGCCTCCCACTGTGATCTTTCTGCTGTCAGGCCTTTATGTGCCTGTGTAACTTCAGGGGAACTGTGCATTTGTTTCATTGTTCATTTTTGTTTATTTTGACCAAAAACGTGTCAAGCGTTGATAATAAGTTGATATGAAACACACAGTTGTGTCGTTATTTGTATTAGATGAATAACACGTATATGTTGCTAGTTGCTTAAGGTGTGTGTAACTGGCGCAAAAACTTTGACTGTGTTGTGGCACTGGATGGAAATGTTTCAGTTACACAGAACTAGAACCACTTGAAGGCTCTGAAACGTGGCTATCGCAAACAATCAAAAGATTCAGCTTAAGATCAGCTGAGAACGTTTTTTCAGCCAGATTAAACTTCTCTGCAAATGGCTCAGTGAATTTGTCTTAGGCCTGACAGCAGTAACTCAGTTCTTGAAGGGGGTTACAAATGCAAATTTACCTAATTTGCAATGAATCCAGAACTGAACAGGTAGCACCATAAGAAAACTTATTAATTATCAACCCAAAACTGCAGGTTAACAATCCTGACAATGACTCCAGTTTGAAAAGGGTTCAATTTGAAATCTGTCTTGCAGTTTACAAGGTACTGCACACAAATCAGCTGACCTGTCTTTGTTTGCTGCTCAACTGCAGACTCGTAAAACTTTCAGTGTGATCAGTGGATAGCTTGACTTTTAAAGACCCCTCCTTCCCCTTCTTTACAGATGACCTTGACTCCGTGATCCCATTTTTGGTATACACCACAACTCAATAAATGGAGACCACTAAAGCAGAGAAACTGATACAAGAGGAACATTTTTTCAGTGAACGCTGCATTGCTTTGCATAGCAGGTAAGAATGTATTCCACTTAATACGGACATCAAGAAATCTCATGGTGTGAGTAAAAATCAGATTAAAAATGATTGTATAAAACGTGCAAAACAAAGCTTCCTTTCTGCATTCTCATTGCAACTCTGAAGAACAATTTCACAGAATTCCTTAAAATTACAAGAAATGAAGACTTTTTAATGGAATGGCTGCTAATCAGGGCAGCAAATTGTTTAGCTGCCTTCTACATTGTGAGCTCCATTAATACTTGCAATTTGTTACAAAATTTCCTACAAGCTTCAACTCATGTGATAGTCTAGTGGTTGGCATGCTGGGCTGTGTCATTCAAGAGGTTGGGTGTTCAAATCCCCACCAGGGTATAAATTTGTTTCCAGATTTCTGTCCCATGTTCACCCCATAGCAAACTCAGCTATAATGAGTACACTGACTTTACACTATCAGGGAAAATCAGGTGACAAGGAAGAGGACTAGCCATCCACCCTCGTATTTTGGTAGCAAGAAAAATTAGGTCGCTAACACTTCATACCCACATCTGTCTGTCAGTCTAGCTTAAGGGACTGCTGCTCTTCATCATTTACACACATGTTGACAAAATACTGGACAGGAACATCATAAACAGCTCAACTGCCTAACTTTTCAAGGCATTCTTTCAAAGTTGAAAAGACCTGTTACAAAGGTTCATTACACTGTCACTGATCTGTTTAATCCCTGCTTTGCTTAATTGACTTTTTAGGTTAGAATTACAGGCTAATGCATATTGATCTCAAATGATGCACCAGAGAAAATTCTGCAAATCATTCAGTGGAATTACAAAATCCACAAAATGGCTCAATAAGCCCAGATATAGATCAGTTCCAAATTGCATTGCTCAAGAGCATAGCCAGAAAGGTGGGATATGTGAAATAATGGCAAAAGCATTAATGGCTAGCAGGCAGTACTCATCTGGTAGGTAGGACCACTTCCATATATGCAGTTTTATCTTAGCTATGCATTTGCCAAACTGCTTTCCAGCAGATAATTACAAAAGATCATAAAAATGTGAAACAGCATCAAATCATTGCCTAGAGGCACCAAGAATGTAACTCTCTACAATGATTAGAGGGAAAAGGAGAAGGAAAGGTATTGGGCAGCGAATATGTTGCTGGCAAACAGCTGTTGCCTGTCAGTTGGATTCCATTCAGCCAAATAAAGCTATCACTCATCACTCAGTTGTTGCTTCTGCCATCTTTTTCCTGTTATTTGCCATTTGCTGTTGCAATGCTTGGAAGATTAGAGCCACCTGTTAACCAGAAAAACAGTTTCAGTGAAAAGTAGAACTATGATCAAGCTTACACTGTCCTTTTAGCAGCATGCTTACTATCCAAAATGTCTCTTCACACCTCTGAGCACTTTGTCCAGACATGGTTCATACTTTGAACAACAGGATAAACAGTGCACCCCAGAATGAAGCATCTGTTGTGAATGCTCAGTCCAACATCAGCCCATCGAGTGTTTAAAGTAATCAACTTTAAGCAACTGTATTTTTGAGATTCAACAAAAGATGGATCAAAAAGAAAGATCTTAAAATGTATTCTGCCCAATGAGGATTACTGATTAGTCTGGTTAAATATTACAATTTGAATGCTGTTAAAAGTAGTGTAAGATTTATACAAGGTCTTAGTGTAGCTAGATTTTCAAAGGTGTAAACTGTCCTATGTACAATATGCATGCTGACTGAAAAATCTGTACACAAATTGTCCATTATATTCAAGGTTTTACAGTATGTATGTATCTAATTATTTCTGTAGTGCCTTTTATGCATTTTAAAAACATCACAAGTGCAATTGTATTGTTCTTACATATATTCATACATACTTATATGCAGTATGTATGGATTTATAGAAGCACTTATAAAGCACCTTTATGAAGTTTGTAAGTGCAGGAAGTAAAAGCCAAAGGCATCAGCAATCTGCAAATATATAAGGCCCTAAAGACTGCTCCAACGGAAACTGGAATATCAGATGCTACAGCTGACCTGAAGCATCTAAAGTTGGTCGAATGACAATGAAGTGCAGAATATCAGACAACGAGACAATTCCTTCGACTACGTTGTTCTCGTCAACCACAACCAATCGATGAACCTAGCAACAGAAGACAACAGACTGCAGGTGCTGAGATTCTGTGCTTGGCATCTGCCCTGAAAGGACCCACCACAAACTCATCAGCCTCAGCTGCATAAATCTGTGAACCGGAATTACATCTGTATACTTTCAAAGAAGAAAGAATGAATATGAGACATGAGCCACAAAGCAAATCTATTAGCAAGGCAATCATATAACAGCAAGCAAATCTTTTAACCAAATAAAAATTATTTTCTTGTGGTCCTGCTAAACCAGTAGATAAGTCTTAGCAAAAGACAATCAAGATTTGTGACAATCAACTATGTTTAGGATTAAAATGATAATTTGAATCTAATTTTAATCTTAGAATTGCTACATAGCGCTACATTATTAATACACCAAGGATCAACTGCTAAATGAAACTGCACGGTAACTGAATAGAAAAAGTTGGCTCTTGACCACTTTCTACTCAATCATGTGATGATACCTACTTCACCTTTGACAATCCTTTCCATAACCACAGCCAATGTTTCCTTCTTTGTACACGTTAGAACACCTTCCAATTTCTAAGAAAAATAAACATATACCAGAAGATTTCATGATATGTGATTGCAAGACTTTAAAAATGTATCCCAATGAGAAGCACAAGAAAAGCATTCAGAGAATATGCTTTTTTATTCTAAAATATTCTATAACAGCAAAGCAAACTAAATATTTCACCTTAACCCTAGCCTGTAACAAAAGGTTTATCAAATATGTTTGTTTTTTATATAGTAATTCTTGTGCTTTATAACATTTCTGAAGAGAGTAGCGATAAACAGACCTTTACCAAGCCCCAGCTTGTACAAAGTGACATAAAAATAAGTACAAAGAGCTGCCAAGAGCTAAAGAGCTGACTTCAGCGACTGATTCAGTCAATTCAGTGTTCTGAGGCCAGGGAGTTTTTGAAGTGTCACAAGATACTCACAGACTCAGCCTCTTACTCATTCTGACTCGGCCTCTTACTCATTCTGCCACAACCTTAAAATTCAGTAGACTAAGATATTAAAGATCAGAGTTATTGTTGTTGAAAAAGTATAAATTTAAATCTAATCTAATCGTTTCTCTAGTGCCGTTATCATAATGCACAAGGCGCCAATTGATGGTTGTTTCAAGTGTACTCATAGTCTATAATCAAAATCCATTGCAGAAGCCCAGCAAAATCCAAAAGGTCAGCTTACCTCTTTCCTGTTGGCGATGGCTTCACCGATGCTAACGTCAAGATTATCATATGACTTGTCAACAGCAAGATTCTACAGCCACACAGAGAAAGAGGGTAACATCTGTAAAGCCATCTACGCTGATGCGCACACACACACAAATATGTTCATACAAAGTAACTAACTTGGCAACTCATTGTCAAACCTATAAGGAAAAGCTGTCCACTTGTTGGTTTGCCGTTGTAATTTTTTGTGCTTCAGCTGATAGGTTCTTCAACCCATTGCCCAAGTTTATTAAGCTTTATTAAAAGCTGCACAGTTGTTGCATTGTTACTGTCATGCTTGCAGTTCAGCAAAAAGATCCTTCAACATAAGAACTATGCCTTCTAGGTCTCCTGTTAATAGATTCCCACTGGATTCTGAATGCTGGAATACCCCGACGTGGTTTCTGCAGAGATTCAAAAGAACACTACAGATGCACTCAGATCGTTCCGAACATGACTTGACTAAACCAACCACATTTCCATTGCATTACACCAATGTTTGCCTAGAGTTACTGATAGGATTTCATGAACAGAACAGTAGGGTTGAACTTACAATCACATCAAACTTTGCATAGAGATCAATGATTTGACCTTTTTCATCAACAACAGGTAGAGCAGAAATGCGTTTCTCGACAAAAAGATTAACTGCTGTTATCAGAGTTGTAGTTTGCATCACCTTCAAGAGAAAAAAGAAAAATACGACTTCTCAGTGCATACCAAAATGACAGAATTAACACAAGAATCTGTTAATGATCTACTAGTAGATCAGGTCTACTGAACTGCAGAGTACACACTGTCATAAGGATCGAAGTTCAGTCAACTTCCCTAACTCCATCCTCTACAGATTTACAAGCACTGCACTGCATACAGTTAAAGTCTGGATATTACATGTGTGGCAAGTTTGAGGATGAATACCGTAATATGCTCGGAGAAATTGGAAACAGTCTCAGCCTGCAAAAACATTGAAAGGCGCGGATAACAATCAACAGAATTCATTCTGGGGTTGACAGCTGAAGCTGCAGTCTGAGAAGTTAATCAACAAGACAATGCACAGCAAAGATAACCTGGGTTTAACTGACTGAAAAACAAGCAGTCTTAAACTTTAAAACTCACCTTAACAATATCTCCGTACGTCCCAAGTTTAAGTTCTTCAAGACTCTTTGACATAAAATTTGGCTTTGGTAGATCATATATCTGTCAACAATCATTTTTGACATCCATCATAATTATCACTGCATTCATCACTTCTTCATCAGCACTGTACATATGTATGTATATAACTGGCTATTTATATAGCACCTTTAAAGACCTTCACATCATCACCAGTACACTCAGGACATGGTTGCTTAGCTTGGTGAGCATCAGGAACAGGCCAACTAACCCAAAGGACCTGGGAATGCCAAGTTACAGCCTGACTTATTTATGGTTCACAAATGCAGATGCAAACTTAACCGTATTTCTAAAAACCTGAAACTTTTGCGAAAAAAGTGAACCACCAATGAGAAAAATCCAGACACCGATGTCAGAAATAGTACTGTACGCCTGGAAAAGTTATTAAACAATTAGGCAAATGTCAGTGCACCTAATGCCTGTAGCACTTATTCACTAGACAGATGGTGACAAGATTCCTTGATGGTCTTCAAACTACTTATGGTCTATAGTGGCAGACAAATTAGCATGTCAGTAACCCAGTTTTCAATTAATTTTAATATAATGACTGACTGTCAGTTTAATTCCCTGTACGTAATTACAGTTGCATTACAGAATTTTCATATTTGAGAGAAGTTCTTACAAGGCTCTACAACAAGTGTCTTCATGCATAGATACATACATTACATATGTATGCATGTACTTACATCCATTGGACATGAGGTCCTTTACATGGCTGCTTCAGGCAAGCTACTAATCAGCAGACAACTTATAAAGCACCTTTAATCACTTTGTGCACAAAATCAGTGAACTGGATGACTCTGAGACACAGATAAGCTTAATTTTCACCTGTGACCAAGAGCACACTGATGTAAATCATTCAGAGCTAAAGTTACTAACATAAATAAATAGGAAGCGCAAAATGCGCTTGTGCGTAATTATGTACAGGACGTTTCCGGTGGCTGTGTCTAGAACTGGAAGTCGGTGAACTTTAGACAAACACAGAGTCTGAATGGCTTCGAACAGACTGGCTTCTGGAGAAATGGATACGACTGGCCGAGTGTATTCATGCAGCTCCTCTGTACAATAACACAAACATACATACATACTCTGAGAATGACAGGCAGACAGAGAAAGACAGACAAACAGGACGACTGAAAGAGACATAAAGACAATTCAAATACACAGGTTAAAAATATGGCTGGCTGGTGGACGGATAGATGGAAGGACAGACACAACCTAAATGATATCTGTTTAATATATGTAATCGCAATGATGCATTAAGCAGACATTCAGGCTAAGATATAGGTGTTTAGCCACCCAGTCAAGTACTGCAAGTAAAGAACAGCATGGCTGTGACGAATAGCTGCAATAATTAATTGATATGTTAGGACTTGGTAGGCTAGCTTTGGCCAATGAATGCCAACTGTCTGGCCGGTGCTCAAGTGTACCAACACATAAGTCTAAGTTACATGTATAAAACGCATCCAGTTAAGGATGGTACTGTTGGGGCACTTATATTAAAGAGTAATGTTCCGGCTGACCAGTACACATGGCCAACTGGAAGAATTGGTCATAAAAGAGTTTGACTTATGCATGAGTGATGCAAAATTTCAAGCCACAACTGGACTGACATGCACTACGATGCTTTACCATTATGGGCAACAAACACTGAATGCCTTGTATTTCTACATGAAATCCAGTAACAATCATTTAAGGTAAAATCTAGGCCTTTACTATAACAGTGATGCATTTTAATAAATTTCATAAAATGCACGAGTTTACTTATAACTGCAATACATGTACCAGTAAATAAATTGCTATAAAGAGATTGACTTCTGGTTACTGTTTTAAAGAACAGAATCAGGAACAACAAACTTCATGGGTTTTTAAAAACAATTTTTTTATATCATCAGTGAGAAAAACAAATCATGTCCTTAACTTATAAATGTAAAAATATAGTCTTATTTTTAGATTACAGTCTTTTAAAGCTCTAATTTATATCAAGGCATAAATAATTAATTCTTAAGACAATCAAAATAAAACTGTCAATGTTTATGCCAATAATGTCACTGGTACAAATTACAGCATTTCCTGCACTGCTGAAGTTATTCTTTCTACTGACATATTTTACTGCTAAAGTTTAAACTAGCATAACTATATTAATTTTCAAACTTCAACTTATTCACATGGATGAGAATTTTCACCTTTTAGCATCAAAACAGCCCTTGGTACTAAAAGGCGCTATATCAAGTGTCCTGATCCATATATACATACTTATGCACGAATGTGACATAGATATATATATGGCAACATACAGTAAGCATGACTGTGAATCTAACCTCTCCAAGTCAATATTTTGTGTTCTTCTAATTCAGTCAAACGACCCTGGTCAACAGAAACACGTCAGACAGATAAGCTGCAATCATGAACATATCCACACGGCACTACGCCAATTTATCAACTCTAGTAGAATCCGCATTGGACAGTCTGACTGAAATATGTCTACTAAACGAATGGAAATTTTTCTGCAGTGTTGAAGACAATTCTAAACAAAATGATCAAGTCTTTTTGAAAAACTGAAATAATTAATCTTAGAATTTAGAGTTTATTTACTCGTAATACTAGAATGAAATGGATGACTTGCACTTGGCAAACTGTAAAATTATTTACCAATAGGATTTCAAATTTGATTTGGGATTTTAATAGTTTTGCAAAGATCTGATATTTGATTAGAGATATATGACTTTGAGATTCAAGACTAAAAAATTCTAGATTTGAGGCAAAGATCTCATTTTAGGATTTGCCGGTCACTGCTGCTGAAAAATAAAAAATATTTTAAAAGGCATGGCATCCTAAGTTACAGAACAGCCAATGATTCTCAGTCAGCAAAAGTTGGATACTCTAGTCAAAACACTGTACGTATCTCAAATTTTAATTTAGTTTCTTATTATGTATGGTTCATTCCTGAAACTGACTGCATTTTCTCACAGTCTACACATACTGCCTTGGCTTGAATGCTTTAAATCCATAAATGCCAGACAGTATTTGTCTCGATCTACAAATAACTACTTCTGGTAGCCTGCCCGTATCCACGAACTGCTTTGATTACCTGTGAAGATGGCGCTCTGTAATACTTCTGTAAAATCTTAATGAAGTCAGTGATGGTCAGCATACCTGTCAACAGAAGCAAAAAGCTACAAACAACTCACCCAAATCAGATTTCTCTGTTGTTTATAATCAAGCATGTTAATATAAGGTTGACTCAATTTCTTCAGTATCATAAATAATTAAAACAAGGTGACACGCAGGGTGGCCAAACAGTTATCAGGATTAATGTACTGGTCATTCACTACTGCAAACGGAACTCAAATGCTTGGTTTCTTGCTTGGCTATGTCATCAGCACTGATCGCATAGTCAAACTCTGTGACCTTGATTTGCAACATTAAAGATACATGTGCATTCTTAAACCTAAACACAATTTGCTACTAGTACCTTTGACAAATCTACCCTCAATTATTCTTGAAACTGTCCATGCCCATTTCATTTAGCTTGTAATTGCATTCAATTACGTTATCATCTTTCACTAATTACATGATAAACCATATCTCCATGACACTTTCTGTTTTAGGTTCCTTGTCACTCAGTTTTGTACTCTGCAAACTGTCACCGTTGTTTAGCTTTTCTTTGCAGTTCTTAATTAGTTCTTCACTAATAACTTTCCCTTAACATGACATAATTCTCCATAATGATTTTAACATCATTTTGCACTGAATTAAATTTTCCATCCACTGCCCAACTTATCCAATTTTTCATCAAATGCTCTCAGACCATCTTTGTTAGCCAACTTCTTCTTCCATGGCTTGGTGACTGTACAACCAATCATCAATCTCATCACACTTCCTCCTAATGTGTCTGTGTGTGACAATCCTGCATCTGAAGAAATCTTACTTACCCACAAAGTTCTTCTGTTCCGCATCCCACAGAGGAGCCGCCCTAAGCCCGTTGTAGATGAGAGCAAAGAAGGCTTTCTTCACCTGAAAGAACAAAGCATTACAAGTTCTAAACAACAGAATGGAAGAAAAGACAGGATAAAGGTATATAGGTAAATATTGAAATAAATGCCTTAAAATATCACCCAATATACATTAAATAGCACCCTTCATTTTCTATCTGTAAGTCACGCCTTTGGACAGGCTTCAGGGGATGCAACCTAGAGAAATGTGAATAAAATGTTAACAAAGTTTGGCTTACAAAATCGTGAAAAGATGTATAACAGAGAATTATATTAAATTTATAAATAATCACATTTCCTTCAAGGTTGATGAATTTGAATCTTGTCCTAAAAATACAATGGCAATGAAAAAATATCAAATATAAGGCACTAACAACAAATGTTGAAAAATCTTTGATTTAGAAAGAGCACAAATTTTTATTTCAACATGATTTTACCACATAGCAGTGCATCTGCGAATTATACATGCATGTAATGCAAATTTGGAAAACAATGTTTTAGTTTTTGCATACATGTAGATTGTATTATGTTGGCTAATTTAGTCTTATGTGTTTGTGTAATTTGTACCACAGTGATCCATACAAATGACACCAGATACACTTATTGGTGTTCTGACCCAACAGCATCTCAGTAGAGGTGTGATTTGTAAGATGATTTGTCAAACTTAGCCATTTTGCATCACTGAAACTTAAAGTAAATAGCAACTTTTAGTCCAAAAAAGAAGAAGGCATATACTCAGAAGTGTGCAAGGAGAAGTAGACAGGGAGATGTAACTGTAGATAAAATACAGTCAAAAGTCATGAATTCAGTTCAGTCTACAAACGAGATTAGTCTCTGGTATTTAGAGAATGAATGTGTAAGACAATAACGTGACATACTCCAAGCTGTGTGTCAAAAACAAGCAGTTTTGAACTTGTTGGAATCAGATCATAGCATTTGTGTGCTTTCATGAATTTTGTAAACACCAACTCTTGATTGTCATCTAAAAAACACAATCACCACCAATTAATTAAAAACAAATCGAATTACTTAAAACTCGCCTGGCATGTAACGAGTCTGAAAGGTGAAGTAAAATGAAGCAATTTTACAGCACTGGTCAAATGCTTACCACATTTGCTAAGCAACTCAAAACAGCTGGGCCACATTAAAATTTCCAGTCCATGAAATTCAGATTGAGATTCATCCAGCATTACATAAAAATTACCCTTATGTGCATCTTGAAAAAGGCTTCCAGAAATGAAAAAACACAGAATTAAAAAGTATGATATACCCAATGTACCATATAAGCACAAACCCATCACATAAAGACAAGCTGAACCAAATAAAGAATTCTAGTAGAGGAACACACAAAGAAAATGCAGAATTCAAATAAAAAAATGTGCTTCTAACCTAAATCCTCTATTGCAAAACTATCGGCATCTTCCATATTTCCAATCTGAAAACAGTGAGAAATGTAGAAAAACTTTAACAAATTATTAACACATCATCACTACAAGAAATCAACAAAGATAACATAAAAATTATGAAAGAAAACATATATATATTGCTTAATTACAACACAGGAATTTGAAAAGAAATAAAAGTTAATTAATATTTCATTTAAGGGAAGAAGCTGAAAGAAATTTTAGGATTAAAGAATTGAAGAAAGCAGGAGTTAAAGTCTATGCCAAGGATAAATATTATTAATTTAACCAAGTCATGCGGTTTAAATTTCAATTCACATACTGTGCCCTAATGTTTGCTTTGTTGCTGCAGCACTTATCCAATTTAATCTAATCCACTCTAAACTAAAGAAATCTCAAAACTTCTACAGTTCTATTATATTATCAACATGTAAGTGGCATCACTTAATGTCACACAAATACCTATCTTCTTGACCCAGCCACCAAACAAGCTCTCTTCTCACATAGTGGCTGAGTGCTGCAATCAGAAGCTAAATGGATTGCTGGAGTAAGTAAGCATTTTTAAATAGCTCGAGTTGACTAGAATTCAGTGACAGCAAGTTTGAAATTAATTCTCTAAGTTCTCCTAGGTGCCAACGTAAAGACTTCAACACAAGGTTAATATGATCAGTTCTGAATGATCAGTTTTGAAGCAAAAAGGTTTCTGCAATTTGGCACATGGCAAGGAAGAAAATCCATTTCCAGGAAAGGCAAACGGTTGGGGATACATGCTGCAGGTTTTGGAGATGGTAAGGAAATCGGAACAAGAAACAGTGGGGATAAGAGGGTCAGGTTAAAAGTAACATGTGAGGTGCTGATAGGGTACAGATTCTTGACCCTGTAGCACTTTCTTTTCCAAACTACACGGCTTCAAAAGAACTTGAAAGATATACCAAGTTGAGAACACTTTCACAGTAAAGTAACTGAAAGTGCCCAACACTGTCCACACTCAATCCATCTATGATCAAGAAAGTGTCATCTGTAAAACCTCACTTATATATCTGTAAAAGTCATATCATTAGACAGTATCTCACCAAGGCAGGAGTTTTTATTGGTAATTCACTGCACCCTCCCTACAACATGGGATTTTGGATCCACGTCAAGCACCACATCCCACTGCATTGTAGCCAATGCAGAAAGGGTGTTAGATGACAGACAATGCAGAAAAACCTGAATATCGTCAGCTAGATGCGGCTCAGAACACCACTGGATGCCAGGACAGCTGCAATATCTGCAGTGTACAAGATGCAAAATAGTTGGCCAAGAACAGAACCCTGCGGCAGGTCAAAGGAAGTGGCAGCCCAGCAGGATAGATTAGAACTTGAGAATACAAAAACCAATTGAGTGGAATATTTCATATCTTTAATAACATACAAACTATAATCCAGAAGTCAAAAGCATATAGCAGATAAGCAAATAAGCTGAGAAGCAGGATGAAATGATGAGGGAATTATTCATTCACCTGGTGCGTTGTTCCTTCTCGATCTTTCCAGATGATCATGTGATGGGACTCTGTTCCTGTTCAACAGAATTATTTTCACATCAGACCACTTTACCAGTTTATACATTTTACATGTAATTATATAGCTCAACTATTTCCCTTTTTACTATTAAATATCTAAAAAAAACTAATCTCATTACTCATATAGTGTCATTATCATAAAACTCAAGCATCAGTCAATTGTTGCTGCAAAAATGAAATCACAATCAAAATTCAACATATTGAAGAATGAATGTTGAATATATCCATAAAGTTCTTATAACTATGCAAGGTCTGCTACAGGTCTAATATTTTACTTCTACAGTTCATGCAGCAGTTTGTTTGCTTTAAATGTTAACATGCATCCTGCTCTGTACCATTTTAAATTAAATTTGATGAACATTCAAAATTAAATGAATGTCACACTTCAAGTGCTTGCTCAATGTCATTCTCCCCTTTCTGCCACAAATCAGATCAGGGACCCTTGATGGGACACAGTTCGTTGTTGCTCCAGTGTCTCTGCAACACTGCCAGTGGAGAAACCTAAACAGCTAAGCAACCAAAGCAGCACTAAACTTGATCAAAGTAGCAACCGCAAAACTTACTAACATACAGCATACGGGCAAATTTGCAGCTTGGTTTGGTGATACGATGCTGGCAAGTGCAGAGAAGACAATATAAATGGGGTTAGTACTTCGATGGGTGATCATACCTGGAATGCCACGCCACCTGGTACCCACTCAGCCCTCCATATTTTTAATGGCTAGTAAATAAGTCCAATTACAAGTTAGGAGGCAAATAAGGTGTTCTGCTGTTGGGTTGCTTTGGTGATTTTTGTGCCTCAGCTGTAAGATCATTCAACCTTGTGACCATGCCTCTGAAAAGTACCAATGAAGGTGTGTGAACAAGTGTCAAAGTTTTGATACCGGCTTCAAAAGCTGAATCCTGACCTCAGCATGCATATTATAGCCAGTGGTGCAGCTGCCCGGGGATCCTGGGGTCAGAAACCCCCGAGGCCAAGACCTTAACTCTTGCCATTCATGGAGACCCCCTGATCAGTGATTCTTGGCCACTCTGTCAATGGATATAAGTATCACGCAAAGATTTCACTCAATTCATGGCCTGTTTGTTTTTTAAAAATGCGTTGACTTCCAGGCTTTGCCCGGAACCCTGCTGGTGCGAGCTTATGATGCTTCCCATACCCCTTAGTTGTTAGGGGGCTTCCCATAATCATCAGTCACTGTCCCAGAGCCTCTCAATTTGTAACGAGGTACTGGGTCCTGGCTTTCCACCACTGTGTCCAAGCTACTGATTATTATCAACCGAGAATACTATGATTTATGGGTTAATAATCATTTTAGCATCCCAAATTGTTTATATGATTATCAGTGGCGCTTCAATGTCCCAAATTAAAAGTAAGCACGTATCTTTACTGCATTAGTGTACTAGTATCATTTTAGAATCCTCAACGCACTCTTACAAGAGAAATTACAATTTAAACTGTGATGTTCCTCACAACAAATCACCATACGAATGTAATTTACATCAAACATAACTTCTACAGGAAGTTGTGGTCATGTAAGCAATGATATCTGTTAACAGTAACAATAAAAAGAGATCAATGCTTGTGAACAGGAAACTGGAAAAGTATGAACATATGAAATTTTTAAAAGTATTAAGAAATATTTTGCCAGAATGAGTATTGTTCCCATACAAAGACAAGAAAATTATCAAAGACTGTTCACTCCACTGCAGAATTGTAGAACTGAAATTTCAAGCCACAAATTTAATTTTAATATTAATTAAATTAAATTTTTTCCAGTTGGCTATATTATGGATTACAAAGTTGAAGTATATATGGTGTACAAATAAAGACCACATGCCAAGGGTTTATAATAAACCTGCAACTTTCGGTTTTTGGAGAATGATTGATTATGTCTATGTATGCATTTATGGCATACTTAAGGTATCGCAGACTGAACTGCGGCCTAGCACAGTGGTGTGGCTTAGCATGCCTGCTGCATCGTCCACTGTCAATACCTGTTGGTATGTAATATATTTATCCAAGTTAATATGTGAGGTGCAAACCTCAGAAACTAATCAAGCTAATACATCTGTCCACAAGTGAAATGAATCCAAGTTAATATGTGAGGTACACGTTCCGAAACAATGATGCAATGAGGCAGTTGCAGGCATGCTGAGCCAGTAGGATGCAGTGAGGCAGGCTGCAGGCATGCTAAGCCATGTCCCTGTGTGAGGATGCAGTTCAGTCCCCAGTACCTTAAGTATACCTGCATTTATTTATTGATGTTTGTTCTGTTTTATTTAATTTTTATGGCTATTTCAAACTTTGTGAGTTTCATCTGTGACTATGTTTAAAGTAGAACATTCTTGCATGCAAGAACTATAAAGGTTAACAGTGCAATGAATTTGGGACATTAAACGATATTGGTAGATAGCATAAATAATTTGGGATGCTAAATCAATAAATTACCAGTCAATAAGCTTATCCAATGTTGTAGATCACTTTGCAATATCAGTCACTTTACATACCTGATTTCTATGCTCTTTTTGACATTTAAACAACTTTATTTTGACTTGAAGATTCCATGCATGAACATCTTCAGAATAAATTAACTTCGTATTAATGGTATTTTACAAAATATAGAAATCTGTTAGCCTAGGATATCTTTGCACGTTAACATAGACACCTTTATCGTGTTATTCCTATACGTTATCAAAACAAGTAGCCCAACAGTGCTTAATATCATACTGAATATTTAAAATGCGCTGGCTTACGAGGCTTCACCCGGGACCCCGCGGCGGGAAGCTTACGACGCTGCCCAGACTTGGCTGTTAGGGGGGAGGTTTTGAGCCTTCGGCGCTCGCCGTCTCTGACCCCTCAGTTTTCATCCAGGTAAATGGACCCCCTGGGTAAATCGCCTACGCCGCTGGCTATAGCAACGTAAAACAACCACATATGACATACTGCTTAAGTAAACATTTTAATTATGAAATCAACACTGTTACGAAATATATGAATCGCGAAGTACTTTTGTCATCGGTAATCTCATTAACGTGCGCCATCCCTTGGTCACTTGATTTCTGTTGTTGAGTAGACATTTCACAGTTTAATATCCTTCAACGCGAATGAATAACAGATCGATCTTAACTTAATCAAAAGTTGTTATCACACAAAATTACTTTAAATTGTTTAACTACAAAGTTATTGTCTGTACTTCCATAAAACAACTTCGACCTCACAAGTTTCGAGCATCCGGTTGACATTTAAATTTTACTCGTTATAATTTATTCCCGAAAATTAACTCTGGAAAATTTATAGAAGTAAAGCCCCAAAACTTCCTTCCCTTTAGCTTTTGTTTAATTTGAAATAATTAGTTGATAATAAAATAAAACAGTTTGCAAAAATATAAATTCGCGCCTATTTCGTTTACATTAGGCTTAATTTTGGACCGGAAAATCTGATCCATACAGAGGTCAAAGCCACCTATATCATTATTAGGCCTATTTTGATTGTTCCCTCCAAACCAGCTAAAATCTTTCTTTGATATCTAATATAACGGAACACACTGTATTTTGAACATAACATAATATAACTGAACACGTTGTATTCGATCGCCTCAACGAGTACTTTACCTTCTAACTCATTGCTCAACCCTTAATTACCAACCACTCCACTGGGGCGGTTCGGTGGCCGATTGGTAACACGCTGGCACGAAGAGCGGAAGGAAGCGGGATCGAATCCCGCTTGCCCCATAAAGGTCGACTCAGCCGCTACTCGCCAGAGGGCAGTAGTAAAATGAGTAGCAGTTTCACTGCGTAGATAACCTTGGGTTCGGCGGGTAAGACTTGCCATCTACCGCCGATGTATGGTCACTAGTGGCCACCTAAGGACTGATGGCATTGAAACCGGAGATCAGTACCGGCACCTACGGGCGTTGAACCCATGGTGGAATCTATCTATCTATCTACTCCACTGAAACATTTCTTCTACTACATTGGTTAAAGTGTAAGTCGAGGAGCCTCTGTTAGCATACCGATAGCGGCTATATTTTAGAGATTTGAATCTCGGGCTAGCGCGGTACGTGGACGAGGACCTTAATTGGCAAACAAATGGGCAGCGGTGGTGAAAAGTCTCACCCGATTAATACATTGAAAATGAGCAGGGTCGAAGCTATATTGGCACTATAAAAACGCATACTTTTATAATTATGTGTACAGTTCAGATTTAGATTAAATTTGAAGCACAGCTCAAGATCTCCTAGCAGTTCTTCCTTTCCTACAGCAAGCCTGTTAATTTTGTTATGATGTCTTATTCGTGAATAAGTCTCATTAAAGACTTCAGACAGTTATTGACTCAAGCAATGCATAGTTTGATACTATACAATGGCAACAACAAAAACAATATACTGAAGACCTGAAATTATGAATACTAATAATATTATTCTTATTATTAATCATCATCATCATCATTATCATCATCATCAAAAAACTAGTTTCTATCAGTATGACGTCATTTATGTCGTACTAACACTAATACTAACACTAATCCTAATCCTAATCCTAATAACCCTAACCCTAACCCTAACCCTAACCCTAACCCTAACCCTAACCCTAACCCTAACCCTAACCCTAACCCTAACCCTAACCCTAACCCTAACCCTAACCCTAACCCTAACCCTAACCCTAACCCTAACCCTAACCCTAACCCTAACCCTAACCCTAACCCTAACCCTAACCCTAACCCTAACCCTAACCCTAACCCTAACCCTAACCCTAACCCTAACCCTAACCCTAACCCTAACCCTAACCCTAACCCTAACCCTAACCCTAACCCTAACCCTAACCCTAACCCTAACCCTAACCCTAACCCTAACCCTAACCCTAACCCTAACCCTAACCCTAACCCTAACCCTAACCCTAACCCTAACCCTAACCCTAACCCTAACCCTAACCCTAACCCTAACCCTAACCCTAACCCTAACCCTAACCCTAACCCTAACCCTAACCCTAACCCTAACCCTAACCCTAACCCTAACCCTAACCCTAACCCTAACCCTAACCCTAACCCTAACCCTAACCCTAACCCTAACCCTAACCCTAACCCTAACCCTAACCCTAACCCTAACCCTAACCCTAACCCTAACCCTAACCCTAACCCTAACCCTAACCCTAACCCTAACCCTAACCCTAACCCTAACCCTAACCCTAACCCTAACCCTAACCCTAACCCTAACCCTAACCCTAACCCTAACCCTAACCCTAACCCTAACCCTAACCCTAACCCTAACCCTAACCCTAACCCTAACCCTAACCCTAACCCTAACCCTAACCCTAACCCTAACCCTAACCCTAACCCTAACCCTAACCCTAACCCTAACCCTAACCCTAACCCTAACCCTAACCCTAACCCTAACCCTAACCCTAACCCTAACCCTAACCCTAACCCTAACCCTAACCCTAACCCTAACCCTAACCCTAACCCTAACCCTAACCCTAACCCTAACCCTAACCCTAACCCTAACCCTAACCCTAACCCTAACCCTAACCCTAACCCTAACCCTAACCCTAACCCTAACCCTAACCCTAACCCTAACCCTAACCCTAACCCTAACCCTAACCCTAACCCTAACCCTAACCCTAACCCTAACCCTAACCCTAACCCTAACCCTAACCCTAACCCTAACCCTAACCCTAACCCTAACCCTAACCCTAACGGGGGGTTAACCCTAACCCTAACCCTAATAATAATAATAATAGTAATAATAATAATAATAATAGTAATAATAATAATACACGATGTCCTTATAGGCTTAGGGTAGAGTCCCCTCCACTATGTACAGTACCATATTGAATTTTAGTCTTGCTGCACAGTTACTGGGGACAGGGGGCGTTTTGTGCATAGGCACCGGGAGTGTCCAAAGAATGCGCGCCAAAATGAAGTTCATGCTTATAAAACTGTTATCCGCATTCTAAATTAGTAAAAACCGTTATAGGGGGCGTTTTGCCCCCCTCTACCCTACTGCTTAGAAACTCGCCGAGCTCACAAAGCTGTTGCATCCCTTATGATGCTGCCCATGCCTTGACCACACCCACCTGGCAAAGTACGATTCTTTCCTACGCTATTGCCTTTGTTCGGTTTTCAATGTTTCCTTAACCGACAGTCAATGGCTCCAAGTTTCTCTCCCAGTCAAAGCTGGAGGACTGGGCATACGCTGGATGACTGGGCATACGCTGGATGACCTTGCTTGAACTTCTTGCCTTCTTGGCCTCCGGCGTAGGTACCCGTGTTCTCCAATCCTCCATGCTGTGCAATATACAAACCAAAGATGAAGCACATTTTGAAGCCATGAGGCAGAATTGGTGCGAAGAGAGCAAAATAATGCAACCATACCTGAATCTCGGGCACAGTTTTATTGGGATCAGCAATTAATCCGAAAGGCTGCTGCCAATCTCGAAACGTCTCACCGATGCACGCCATCATGCAGGCGCGCTTCAAAGCGATATCAGCACAGCACGCAGGAGACTGGCTTTTTGCTCTGCACATCACCATATGCGGCCTAAGACTGGACGATGAGGCGGTGAGAATCGCTTTTTGGCCTTCGCCTGGGAGCCAGTATTTGCGAACTACACAGATGCCAGGGCAGATCACTTGTGACAACAGACGGTTCGCATGGCCTTTCTTGGCTTGGGCTCTGGTCGCTTCGCCCGTCTTGAACGATCTAATCTGCAGTAGCCTTATTCACGTGGGTTTTCCTGTATACAATCAAAGAACCCGGAGGCTTATCCAGAACTGACGGTAAAAGACCAGACGGGTTCACGATTATTCCATGGTGCGGTGGCCCCAGTCTGATTTGGGATGTCATTGTGGCTGACACACCGGCTGCTTCTTACTCGGCTGCTACTTCTGTCTCGGCCGGTGAAACAGCGGAACTAGCAGCATCTAGAAAAACATCAAAATTTAACCCACTTCTGCCACAATATCATTTTCTTCCGCTCGCTTTTGAAACTTTAGGTCCAATCAATAACGCAGGACTTACTTTCATAACTGAGCTTGGGCGCTCTCTGACGCTGGTTTCTTGTGATAAAAGACAGACATGCAAATATTACGAATGAAAATAGTTTTTATATTTTTAAAGTAAGTTACAAAAGTCATTGCTGTCGAAATATTGTTTTGCTAGCTATTAACATATGCTTGTTGCATATGCATTTCATTATCCCTTCTCCCTCTAATTAATTTCACTATTATTGTTGATTTACTATGCTTGCTCCTGTTGTTTTGATTACTACTCTTGCTGTTATTATTAATCTTGCTGCTATTATTTTTTTTATTATTATTATCATCATCATTGTTGTTATTATTATTATTATCATCGTCGTCGTCAGCATCCTCCTCCTCATCATCTTCCTCCTCCTCATCATTATCAGGAAGTTAGTTAAGAAACAATTATAATGAGTTACTGTTAAATAGAAATAGGGGCCAAGTCTTGTATAAGCTTGTAGCTTTTTATGTGGTGCCTGTTGCACTGTTCTTGTGAACATGCAAATGCCTCTGTAGTGTTTCCAGGTGCATAGAACATTCTTTACGTTAATAAAGGCTTAACATATCATCAGGTAGGTGAAATGCGGCCAAGCACCTAACGTAAGCACGCCATCCCTAAAACCCAATTCTCAACTGATGAAGTCGATTTGCAATTCATGCATTGAACAACAGTCCGAGGATTGATTGCACCTCAAAAAAATTACTCTGTAAATTCACAACAAGCATGAAAGGCCATCACATGTCAATAAAAATTACGTATCTTGCTGATGCTTGATTGATTTGATGCTGCCAACTCTTGCTCTTGCTGCGTCTTGTACGAATGTTATTTCAAAATCTTCACGAGCAGAGCAAAGCAGTAAGTTGCAACGAACTTTCTGAACAGAATATATAAGCAACGCCGAGCAGTGCTTTATAATGAATTTGCTACCCGGATTAGTGTCACTCGTGGAGTGATACCTTGCGCGCTAACGTGCCGTATCGGTTTCATTACCGTGTGTTAGCACGTAAGTAAGCCCTTTCGTCGAGCCAGCCAAAACGGCGGCGCCAAAACGTCACGTACAGGGTAGATCCAAAGTTCCATAAGCCAAGTAGACAGAAAGTATTATTATGATTGTATCGTAACTTGTAAGCTATGGCATACTAAATCTAACTGCTTAAAAGTTAGTTATTAGGAATAAGATGTGTCGCTGCCAACCATGGCAGATAGCTATACTGCTTGGCTATCTATTGCGTACATAGAGGTCAAATGTTGCTAATTCTCACGATACACAAGTCACAAGCACAGTCCATCGGTCACAGCAGAGAGACGCGGCTCCCAGCGTGATTTCAGCTCCGCTTTTCTTTACCAGCAGAATGACCATCAAAAGAACTTGACTTGGTCCACAGTTCCTCTCCAAACCAACCAACCAGCCAACCGATCGACGAAGACTAAGCGACTCCAAGCTGTTCTCGGCTTCTCAGACTCCCATCGCTTCTCCAGTCCTTCCGTCCGACCGAATCTTTCTTTGAATTCCAAGAATTCTAGCCACTGGTCTCTCTGACCGAAGATTCTTCCTTTGCTCTCTTCCTCAGCGACTTCAACTAACGACTGACTTCTGACCTCTCAGACCATACGCCCCCTAGTTCAACGTGTCCTAGCCACTCTTAACTGAGCGCCCACCGGGCAGGTTTTTCCCGCGCACAAGGTCCGGTATCATCTTCTAGCGCATTTTCGTAAACGTAATTCCAAGATTTCTACAGCGCCCAACGAAAGCCGCGCCGCGGGGACCAGTTTATTCACAGGCGCTCAGTCAAAACAAAATCGATAGACAAAAGGGTTCGGTTCCAGGTCAAGATTCAAGAGTCAGGCAGAGAGACCGCGTGGCAGCTACGGTGGGTGATGTTTGGGGTTGGAGAGCAGACAGAGAGAAAAGGAAGAAGGGGTGTTGTGACAATGATTAAGGAGCTGAGATACTATAAAAGATCTAAAATATTTACAAATGGTTACATTATGGACAGGTGTTATTTTAATGCAGGTGGGTGCTCAGTGATTCTCATGGATGTGAAAATAGATAAATGGTTTTGATGCAAAATGAAATGGCTACTTGGTAGTTATTGCATACGAATGTAAACCTTCGACATCAAGGTAAATGCATCTGTAGGAATGAATAAGAGTATGGTAAGGAAGTAGAGAAAACGACACTTTACTCATTTAAGAATACTGCGTCTAAGTATGGAATCTCTGTCTGAAATGAGAAACAAAGAAACTAGAGAAACTAGAGGGCTACAAGAGGATTCTAAGTTCTAAACCTACTTGCGACAATCCTCCTCTTTCTTTTTCGATCCCTTACTTTAAGCACAGTAAATTGTAACACTCCTCAGGTTCTAGAGTTGATCGCACAATTACAGACGACTTCCGTCGTGCTTTAGGACTAATTGCGGTCACGTGCTCAGCCGCCCAACTATCACAACCTGGAGCCGCCAATGCAAATGAAATGTCCATGTTAGGGCCAATCATGCAGACGTGTGTGTTGAATAGCGTGGAAACCATTAAAAAATTTACGACCGATTCGTAGCTTCGGGCTTTTTCTCACGCATTGTTTCCGCTCTTAATAGCATCCAGTTCGGTATATAAAGACACAGTGTGCATTCTGAAGACATCGGAATCTACTTCTGTTCGCTCCAGTTTTCGTTCTGTAGACTACAGCTTGTGAGGTGAGTTTGACTTGTAATGGAGAGAATGTGCTTATATAATGTCATTAGGTGTAAGATCCACTGTGTAGGAAAATATCAGGCATTTTTTTTTCAAAGTCTGCATTTGTAGATAGGGCCTATATGGAGATTCACAATCATATACTTCATTCGACTTAAACCTCGTGATGGGTAAGCTTATAGCAACTTAGCGCTGAAGATACGACACAGATGGGTGACAGTCCCGATAGAATTCCTGGATACCTGGGTCATTATGGTCCTCCATCCGTCCAAATTGTGGGGCCTGAAGAGTTGTCACGGAGTTGGCTGGATGTCTTCGTGCTTGCGCTTCCTTGAAAGGTCCTTCAAAGCTGAGACTGGGCTTCTGAGGCGTTTCCATAGAAACGCATGCATAGGCAAATGTGTTCCGCTTATCTTTTTTTTTTGTATTATGTCGTCGCCTTATGAATTATGCAACATTTTGCAGACCGACGACGACACGTGAATTTGTCAAGATGTTTCCTATCAGTCAATCGGCGCGGTACTGGTTTTGTCTGGCTGGTCTCTTCTTGACGTTTGGTAAGCAGGCTTAGGCCTATCATCACATAGACCAAAGGGCTTAGGCTTAGTGTCTTGACATTAGTTACCTCTATAGTTCATCCTCGTTTACCAGTTCATATGACCCTATGTTTACTGTCATTCAGTGTCGCACATTCGATCATCGCACCACATTGCCTAGATTAATATGGATGTTTGCGTCAAGTCACTATATGCCTCTCTCATTTCAGCCCATGTAAAATCGCTTATGTTTATAATCCTCTGAGGCTATTTAGGGCATGTTTCTGAAGTTCCAGATGCTGTATAACGTATTCTGCTTTTAAAATGCAGGATCAGTTCGCACTTGTAGACAATTTGCTAGAGTAGTTTTCGGCAATTTAGGCTAATTTTTGCTATTTCAGCCGTTGCAATCTCAGTCAATAGACCATCAAAATGCTTCCTTGATGTCGAAGAGGGAAACTGTCAGGAACAGATGCTGCGTTGGTTCTACAACATCAAAACTGGTCACTGCGAGACATTTGTCTACACCGGATGCGGTGGAAATGCAAATAACTTCAACTCTACTATGTACTGCCTTCTTGCTTGTAATGGAACCGAAGGTCTGTTTCTCTTTTTAATACAACTGAATCCTCTTTTGTGCTTTTTGTTATAGTTTTTTAAGTTTCCTTTTAGCAGTTCTCTCTCTATTTTTAATGCTATTTATCTTGGCTGACGTGTCTGCTGTCATCTACGGCAGGCAACTTTTTGATAAAATTTGATAATGCCTACCTTTCATCCGTACACAGGTGCACTTTGAAGCATTCTGGCACACATGCAGTTTCCTAAAGTGAAATTATAAAAAGTAAATAAAACCCTTGTTGTCACGGGTCTACAGAAACGCCTCAAAAGCATAGTTCTGATGTCGAGAGATTTTTCAGTAAGGGCGCAAACAGTACAGTGGCATTCAAACAGCATGCAGGACACCTTTAAACCTTACTACTTGGTTTGATATTCTTTCACCGACCACGAAAGATGTAGGGCTGTGTTGGCACCCGACGAGGTTGGCACCAGGCACTCTTTAGGACATTTTTAAAGTTGGTATGCGACTTTTCAGATGTATGAAGATAGGCCCGGTCAAGTTTTCTAATCGCCGACCGAAATTGCATTTGAATAACTTCACTGCTCTTGTCAGCATCAGTTTGTGGTGTTGTTTCGAAATATTAGCTGAGCCAACATTACAATATTTTGCCTTTTTCGCTTTTATTGTTTCGGATTCTTAATTTTTGTGACATTTAGTCGCACAACGCAAAACGCAGTTGGTACTTTTTGACAGTATATTACTGTGTGTATTTTTTTAATTTATAGCTGACACCCACCAATACGCCATAACATCAAACCTGACTGAACAGCTGAAGACAGAGGTAAAGGAACTGCATTCATATTGACTAATCTAATTTAACATAATGCCTTCTATAGCGCCGTTACCATAAAACACCAAATCGATGGTCGCTTCAAGTGAAATCTTATTCTCCATCAGAAGCCCGATCGAAGAGGTCAGAAAAACTATACGACAAGCTATAGACTGTCTCAAAAAAACTATCGCACGAAAACTGTTAGGATCTTTAAAAAATCTGAAATCCCTTTTAGAACTAATGATGTTCTTGAGAGCACTCCAAAACCTTGAGTTAACGCTGTTATTTATTAAGCTTGGCGCCATAGAAGTTGATTCGAACGTTGGTGTGGCGCCATTCTCGTCTTCCGTCCGATCGTACTGGAGTTAACAACAATGCAGACCTGTGCGAAAACTTATGCCATCTGCCAAATTTACATATGTAATTAATTTAATTACTGAGACTTCTGTTTCACCTAAGACAATGTGCATGGCTGCAAACAAATTTTTGCATCGTGAAAATTTATACATAACCCATACCTTTTGGGACAAATGACATCTATAGAGTCTGGTCGAAAACTTGGAGGAAAGTTAACATGATGTGCTTTAGTTAAGCCCCTGAATCTGCCACTGCAGTGTGGGTTTGTGATGTCACAAGGGAAATAATTCCAAAACTGCTGGTCCAGCCAAATAGCTTTCATCTAGTTTCAGTTCCGAACAGTAGTACTTCGTTGAAGATTCGGTGAAAGGACGAAGCTGTTCTAAGGAGCTATAAAATTAGCACATAACTATTAGTATTTTTCAAGAAGTAGGCCTAAGCATGTGCATGTCTAGAAGGTCATTGCAACAAATCCTAGAATGCCTCACTTCTTTCATTGATACAGAAGACCACTTCCGTTTGAATCGTGTGCATGTGAGCAGAATCGTAAATACAGAGGTATAATGTGTGTTTTAGACGTTTGAATCGTGTGCATGTGAGCAGAATCGTAAATACAGAGGTATAATGTGTGTTTTAGAAGAAATCTCCCGCACTGTAACTGCCGTGCAGTTTGCAACTCCAGACAAACGGAATCGCAACATGTTATAGTTTCCATACTACAAACGAAGAAGACAAAGTAGAGTAGTCAACCAGTAATCTCACCGAACATTAATGTACGGGAGATCTGGATTTCAGTTAGATGCAGACTAATATAAAGAAGCGGCTTTTTCGATTAGGACCAAGATGACAATATTTTAGTTCTACCTAATTTCAACTAGATTAGCTACTAAACTAATATAACCGAGTGAATCTATTGTAATCATTATGCTGTCGTATAATTATTTGAATAAACGGTAACGGGTTGTGTTCATCAGAGTTATTACAATTGGACTTGTGAATACAGGCCTGATAACTAGAATTAAACCCATCTGGTCCTAATGCATGGTCTATGTCGTAGGCCTATGTTCATTATTTTATAAGATATTTGTCTCGGTGTTTCTTCCGTACAGAATGCATTTATCAAATCACTCGCGTACTTAAGACATTTAATGGTGGCACTTTAATAATGCGTAAATACAATAGGCCTATATACTTCCTTGATAAAACGTTAAATTAGCAACAGATAAATAGCAGTTACTGAAATTAAGCTAAGTTAGAAACATGCTTAATATCTTACGTAACTATCAGAATTTTCAAATCAACAACACGTATGCAGCAACCTAGGACAAAGAACAGGTTGTGTAATTGTAATTCAATTGCAATTAATTACGACTTGATAATATAATTGTAATTAATTTACGAAGTCGGCAATTATACATGTAATTGTTATTGTAATTGATAAATGAAACCAACGAACGCCGCACTTTGGCCCACATCTGTCGCATATGTCCAAGATCAGTCTTAGCAGGACCGTCTCCGTAGAATGTCCTTTCTTGAAGCCTAACTGTATACCTTCAACATACGGTCACCTGCTTCTAAATAGTTAACCATCTGCCGAACGACTATCTTCTCATTAAACGTCGATTAAAATGTCAGTTTCAAAGTTGACCGGTAGTGGGTGATGTTATCCTTTATTCTCTGTTCTACACATGGTATCTTTGGACAACCCCCTTGACTTAACGCAGCGCTCGTGAATAATCTGGTGTCCTGCGCTTAGCTTTAAATTAGTGCTTTAGAAATTTTCGAGATTACGATTATCCGTATCCATTCCCGGCTTCTTTAACGAAGGTAAAAACAGTGTGCGCCTTTGACCTCCTGATGAAAAGCAAATATCCTTTAGCCAGCGACGAATTGCAAAGCTGCACAAAAAACGAGAGCAGCTCATCAACAAGTTCGTGCTGAGGCAAATGCGGAGGAGGTAGTATAGGGGCCTACACTAGGGTAGGTGGCCAGCCCTCTCCCTTGTCGCCTGATCTTACTCTGATATTGAACGTTCAGTGTACTAATTGTAGCTGAGTTTGCTATGGAGCACAAGTGGAGCTGAAAAGCTCGAATTAAAGTTCTGCCCTGACTGGGATTTGAACCCCGACCTTTTGGTTTACAGTGCAACACACTAACCATGCATTAGACTATCGGTCACTCCTTCCTTCAACCTAAACTTTTGGGAAAGTCCTCCCTGTCCCTGACTGATCGACGCCATGTCAAAGTTCAAATATCTTCAGACGTTCAGAAGTGACGTCACTTTCATATCAGACCGTGGGCGGGGCGGCGAATGGAAGTTGGAAAATCGTCGGCGGCGGGAGGCACAAGCCAAACTTCGGCGGCGGATAAATGAATCAAGTGAACCATTCATAGTACTGACATCTATAGAGACGATCAGGAGTGACGTCTGCAGGAACACAGTGTTTATTGAGATACAAGGCTAAGAAATCGATCAACTTCAAATGTTGTCGTATACATGAAATAAAATAGAGGAAATGAGGAAAGGCTAGAAATAAATCCCACGACGTGTTGTTCTTCAATCGAAGAAGTGCACCTTATTTCCTTAGGAGTTTGTAGGCCAACAAAATCCAGGAACAGCACAGCTGCAAACTGCCAGATATAGTCTATGCAGACAGCGCTTTGCCTGAGTAAAAGTTTAATAGTTTAATTTTTGGGGCAAAGTAATGTAAGCCTCTCGTCTATAGCCAAGACTATAGGCCCTATATATGTTTTCGAAGAGAGGTGTCAAAGATGCCTACTGCCACTGATAATAGGCCTATACGAAGAAAATATGAGACGACGTCTCCCGTGAAAGCATTTTTCTAACGTTTCAGCTGTTTCTGAGCAGAAAATATTCATTCTGATCAGATAAGAATTAGTTGATCGGTGTATCTGGATCGAGAGTCATGAGAATAAGGTCATTAAAACGAATTTGAGTGAAGAGACTGTTTCTGAAATTGTTGACGAGTCTACAGAGTAATTTCTTCTGACTTAAAAGGGAATCATTTGAGCCCCATGGCCCTCAGTATATACATGCATCGGCATTTCATTTTCTGTTCATCTGCAGCCTTTATAGGTGTTTCCCTTCGTGAAATGAATCGAAATGATTAATTTCTCGCCGAGGGGTTTCAACATCAATGACAGGCCTTTTGTTGTGCAGGTGCAAGTTCAATTACACACTTGATGTGCCTTCGACTGAACTGGTCGTCAGCGAGCCCTTTACCCCCATGGAATTGCACAGACCTGAAATATTCACGCCCAATTGACCCCCGCTGGAGCTAGCTTCTTTCTTTGCATTGTATGGCAACGCTCGACAGATCAAAACTCCTTCCGAAACAGGCACAAAGAAGAGCGAATGACCAGCGCTGCAGGAGAATAATGAGCTAATTGTCGACGTACAATGGCAGGTCGTCAGTCATTGTCATCTTCAGCGAAACCTAAGACACATTAGTCAAGCTGTTGATAGAATATGCATTATTTTCAATGTCCTGCACATGATCCAAGTATACCATATACATATATTCTTAATGGCTATTTACAACGGAGGGAAACATGCGTACATTTCGCACTATATATATTAGATATAGGTCATATATAGTGCCAATAGCATGCACATACATCTATATGTATACATCGATGTAGGTCTACATATAATAGCCTAATACAGATAATCGTCAGCAGCGTCATCTGCACGTAACGCCAGAGTCTCGTGGCGATCTCTTCATTCTGATGTATAATTAGACAGAACCTGCATCTAGAAGCCGGGTGAGATATCACTCAAACACGTGCATTCCAATCTGTGCATGGGACTAAACGTTTTACAAGAAGCCGAGGCCGAGGCCTATTATGCACGTGATCTTAAAGCAGGCTTCCGTTTACTTATGCACGCATATTTTGATATACTATAACACCTTTGATATATGTTGACTATGTGAACGCAAGCATATGATTAATAGAGCAGAACAACACGTGCAGTAGCCTGTGATGTTCGTAAAAAGTTGACGAACACATTTCAAGATGCACGTGTTAATGTGTTCAGTTGAACGACACATTAATACAACTATAGACAGACTGTAGTAGCCTATACCTGTTGCATGCATGGTCGGGCTTGGAATCCCGTCAGGTCAATAGCGCTCTATAGCTCATTATTAACGACAGCCTTTCTCTAACTATGCATAATGGTTCTCAAGGTTCGCAGACTAACATTTCCTTCAGCTGCACGTGTAAGGAATATGCAGCAGTCAATAAGAACAGCCTATATGAACTTCACGAGATAGATTTTCCGTGTATGATGTTTCTCTTGTCTGTATAAGGCATCGCATGGAATCATTGTCTTCTATTTCATGTGTAGTACACAGTGCCTTGCATAGTAAGACATTGAGGCTTAGTTTTTACTCAAGCCCTTGAGCCGGCAGTAGACGAATCACAATGTCCTTGTTGGGGACCAGTACATCACAGGGCATCAGCGCACAAGCAAGTATGCCAAATTATACCGCGTTGTGGCAGAGGTGGTTACACGGAGTCCGCTCAGCAGGCTGGAACCCCCAATCATTGGATTGTGAGCCAAGTGCACTATCGAATAGACCACTGCAACGCAGCCAAAGGTGAAATCACACAACTAAATTACCTCACGAGACAAAAGCAGAGTATAACGTTGCACTTATTTTCATTCAACGTTCTTTCTATAGTTGAAGGAAGGCCTATAGGCCTACTGTATAGGCCTATAGGCCTAATTGCACAATAAGATACAAATTTGCATCTGATGACTTACTTGCCGACCTTCGACGGGAACTTCTCTCCCTCTCCCCTCCCTCTTTTGTAAGCGCTTGCAATGAAGACCGTATCATTCCCCAGTTCTGGGATGGGCCGAGAGCGCCTCTGATGAGGCTACTTTGAAGCGGCGCTTTACAAATTTACGATTACGATTACGGTTGTCACGACTTTAAATGTCACATAAAAGCTACATTTCTGTAGGTCTATAAATAGGTCAAATTGTCTGGAAACTATAAATAGGCTTTTTCTTATTCTTGTGATTGTGGCGGTAGCCGTTCTAACCAAGTAGGCTATTTATTTATCGTCATTTTCTAAATATTCTTTATCAGTAATGGCTTTTATCGGTTACAGTATATTGGTCTCCCGCAGATTAAATGTCATTATTCTTATTTTAAAATAATGTTCTATGCCTCTCGAAAACTGCCTCAGGTGTTTTGCGTCTCAGATGACACAAGTCTTGAGATTTGCAACAAATGCATTAGTTAAGGTAGGCTTGTAATAAATTATCGATTAGCACAGGCAGCACCTGAGCTAGCCCCCTATGTGCTCCGAAGAAGTGTCACGTGTGACGGATCCGTCCTTCTCCTAACCAGACCAAACCAGGCATCCAATGAATGTCGACGTTTAAGCCTATTGGTCTCTTCATCTGCGTATCATTAACAAAGACGTCCTTCGTTAGCACGCGTTTCAACCAATAGCTTTGCACTGACAGTCGCATGCATTTCAGGCGATCCATTAGGTTACTTGTTTCGAAAATCGAGAAAGTCGATCGAAATGTTTGATGCAACGATATATATATTCTGATATCACGAGAAATTGTGTTTAGCACGGTTCTTATCAAACAGCACATACATAAGAGTCGTCTGTAGGCTATTGACAAAAAGACAGTTCTATGTTGTTGGATGGACAAGGTGGCCTACACCATAGCCTAACTGTGCAGGTTTAACAATGGAAAGAAATATGGCGCCAACATACCAAAGTCTTCAGCAGTCTAGTCGAGGACGTTGTGATGTGTTTTCGATTCCTTCTCTGGACTTGGCCAGGATATCAAAGTTTCCGTCGCCACTTAGCGACTGTTACTATGGTCACGTGTGTTCATCGTCCAGCTGTTCCTATCCGCAGACGACACCGGCTTCTTGGATGAGCAGCAGAACAATCAATCGGAAATCTCATGGGATCAGTGACATTCTCTACGGTCCTATGGCGGCTACCTGTTACAGATCGTTAACGCCGCCAGAGTCGGTTGTCTACGGAGCCACATGTGATATCCCGCTAAGATCCTCTGGTAATTTACAAGCATTTGCCATTCGATTCGCCATCTATATGTAACCTGATGGTAGAAATCACTTAGAAGTATTCGGCAGATATAGTCTCGGCCATGTTTTGTTTTTATCATGCCTGTATTTCGATAGCGCCTCTGTCTAATGACCAAGCAGCGATCAGAGATGCTAAGCAATTATGTGGGAAGAAAATGCCTACAGTCCTTGCACAGTTTTCAAGCAATGTTCCCTCTAAGCTGCGCGCGTGCGCGCGCGCACAAGTTTGGAGGACAGCGCGCACAACAATTTTCTGTCAGCGCACACATTTTGTCAGCGTTCCGTTTACTTAAAAGTTAAATTCACCTCACTGTTACAGCTTCTGGCATAGTTGCCCCACTTAGCTCAGACGGCGAAATTTTATATACCCTATATTGCAAAGCCATATGGCCGCCCATGATGTGAAAATTCCTTCCCGCTTGGTCCACATAATACATTTGGCCAAACAGCTGGTCACTAGTTGTCATCAGTCTCACGGTGCGCGCGCTGTTTGAACTCTGAACTCTAGCCTCTTATAGAGGGATGCTTGATCCAGGGGCAAAGCATGAATGATACCTCCATCTACTGGTCAGTGGTCGCGGATATATCGTATGACTCGGTCTGCTATGTAAGTAGCCCTTTGTTTATATAGTACAGAAACCGTTGGTTAGTAGGCTTATTTTATATTCTTGTAGACTATTGTACTTGACTTTATAGCTCAATACTATTTACATTCGACCGTATGCGATTAAATAAACTGTCAAGACAAAAAGTATCCGGCAGCGGATTTTTGGCTTGGAAAACAACTTGTGAACTGTTTAAGACAGAATGGTTAAACGAATAAAATCGAGACTGAACTGCCGTCACTGGATACAGAACGCAAACCGTGGTATTGAAGGAGGCTTTACATGTCGTGACAAATTTTAATAGGCCTACGTTGTTTGCAATATGCGACTGTGCTTGAGAAAATCCTCACAAGCGTGATCGTAAACGTAATCGTAAACTCGAGATTTCTACAGCGCTTAACGTAAGCTAAGTCGCGGGAACTTATTCACAGGCGCTTAGTCAAGTCAAAATCGATAGGCAAGAAAGCTTTGGTTCCAAGTCAGGATCCAAGAGGCAGGTAGGCAGGCAGGCAGGCGGCTACTGTGGGTGGTGTTTGGAATTGGAGCTGCAGAATAGACAAGGGGAAGAAAAGGAATCAGAATAAAATCTGCGGAAAAGGAGTGTCTTGGGTTTTGAGTGGAAGACCTGGGCAGAGAATCCAAGGGGTGAAGTGTTGGTGAGTTTGTATAATGGGTCAGATAATTGACTTTATTCTGGTGGGAGTTTATTCCAGAGTGGTTGAGCAGCTATGAATATGAAGCGATTTCTAAATTTTAGGGGTGAGGTGATGGGAGGGCGGAGAAGTATTAGGGCAGAAGGGGATCGAGTTGAACGGAGTGGCTGGATTGTAAATAACTGACGAAGATAGGGTGGTTGGGATGCATGAAGTGTGTTGTAGGTAAGTGACGAGACTTTGTAGTCTATTCGTGGGTGGGAAAATTTTGCGCGAAAGCTAACGCTCATCTTGTTTACCCACTTAGGCTAACTTCTGCATGGTTGCTCTGAACCATAGGAATTCGACCTGGCTTCTCCTATGGATTATGGTTTTGCTTACGATTTCTCATTTGAAGCGACCATCGACTGATGCCTTGGGCCATTATGATAACGGCGTTATAGAAGTAATTAGATTTGTTAGATTTTCAAGATGCTCCAGGACGCGACTACACAGGTTTTTTAAACGTAACAGACGTGCCTTGGAAGAAATCAACCTGAATCATATGTACGATCGTTGGCAACTGCACAAAGGGTCGACCATTAAGGACGTCCGAAAAGGGCGAAAGGAGAGGTCACCCAAATGCATACAAGAGGAGGGGCTATGCCCACTGCGGTTGTCCCAATCCAATTTGTTATTTCAGTACACTTTGCGCCTTAAACACCAACTTCAGTCCGACAGCAGTTCGTACCGCGTTGGATCTACTTACATCCCACTTCTGGTTGCAGCATTTTCAAAGTAACCAACTACATAGCTCAGTTAGCCCTGCAAGATAAATAGGGCTTTGTGCTCCGTTGGAGTGCGGACGTTGGAATAGAGAAGGGAGGTAATGCCAAATGCGGAGAAATGCAGACTAGGGTAGGAATGGTCGAAACTCGAAAGTGAGTCTTTGCTTTAATGTCCTCTATGGACGATCGAAAATACAAACTAGGGATAATCTTAATATAAGTTCAACTTGTCCTGATCGTCTTTTATTTCAATAAAATGCAAATTTATAGCCTTTTAATTTAAGCCCAAAAGATATTCGTTCTTACATGGAACATAACTCAGGTCTCAAATGTCACTGCTCACGCGGTCGACCAGTGCGCGCACGACGAAAAAAAATTAGAGGGAACATTGTTTTCAAGGTTCTCGTACTCAAGGTTAGGCTTATACAACAGAGGAAGTTCGAACCTGCGTTACAAGGCCAGCGCTCATCCTATCAGCCACTACAATTATGTGTCACGTAATTGCAATGAACGGCCTGCTTCGGAAGAGATCTTTATTCGGCCTTTTAAAACTTCTCCCCGGATTTGAACTCTGGTGCAAAGGTGAAAGCAACAGACCTACGTTACCCTTTTTGTAACACGTTGGGTTTATAGTTTTGCACTTAAGCCGGAAAATTATGACAGATTTTTTTTGGGCAAGCGTAGGGCCTATAATTTTGTGACAGAATCTGTCAGTTTGATCCATAGAAATATGTGCAGCTGCTGGTAAGATAAACGGGTGTGCTCTTACGTAAGCAGATGTCTATGATAAATGCGAATATCAAATTCTACCAACTCTAAATTCCATAGGCCTATATGTAGCTTATGTATTGCGCATTTCTATAGCGCCCTTTTAGAATCTCCAAAAGCATGTACAAAAGTGTTTTTGCCAGTATCTTCACTGGTTGATTAGTTAGACTGGAAAATGACAGTGATACTTTTGAAAAGCTTTATGCATTCCCTGTTCCTTACATATACCCCACTGCCTCATTGCAGAACACCGTTCAGTTTACATTAGACCCTATATATAGGGCATATAGATCCGAACATGGTTTATGCACCATTGTCATGTGTTCTCGAATGTCGGCTCGAGGGGCCGCGCCTTCTCCACTGTGGGGCCGTCTCTCTGCACTCTTCCACCAGACATCCGATCCCCTGCCTGTTCAACAGTTCAAGAAACATTTTCTGCCCGTCTCAATTTAGAGACCATGCATTAGGTAGTCGTGCTGCACGCCTTTGTGAGTTACTTAAAAGGCGCTTTACAAATTTAGTGATACATACATACATGCATACATATATAATCTTGGCTTTGTGACTGTGTCATGACAGAGCGCTTGTGAATTAGTTTTGCTGCATGTAATGCTGAGTCGCTCTTAAAACAACGTGCTTTACAGTTTAAACACTTGCTTTTGATCTTTACGGATATGCACATCCTGTTGTTTGTTGTGTATTTTGTTTACATATTACTTCGTGTCCGATAAGCATTAATGCTCTTCATGTACTGTATGCAGGCCCTACATGTAATTGTCATAAATAGTTGTATGGCCTGGTTATAGCCACATTGGTTAAAGAGTATATACATATATATATGTATATACATATATATATACATAGAGTATATACATATATATATGTATTTATGTATTTTTATATATATATACGGTCCGTACACAGGAACCCTTAATGGCTTGGCGCCCATTCAAACGGGGAGCGGTGGCGAAGGAACTCATCCCATTAATTTATTGAAAAATGAGCAGGATCGAGGCCATATATATATATACATGTATACGGTTCCTACAGAAAAACGTTAACATTTACTATACCGACTTTTACAATTGCTTGTGCTACGATGCAGCATTTGCTGAAACTCAAATCTTAGCCTACGATTGAAACCGGCTAATTTCAGTTTTCTGATTTCGACTTAATTGTTTCACCCAAAAATGTTTATGCATAGGCCTATAGGCCTAACCAATTAGGCTAAATATACAATGAATTGCTGATTTTGTAACAAGTTATAAAGCGGCATTTGATTTGATTTACCCAAAAATGTTTATGCATAGGCCTATCATTAACTCAAAAATGTTTATGCATAGGCCTATATGATTAACCCAAAAATGTTCATGCATAGGCCTATAGGCCTAACCAATTAGGTTAAATACAATGAATTGCTGATTTTGTAACAAGTTATAAAGCGGCATTTGATTTGATTTGGTTGGGTTAATATTATATGAAACTACCATGTAGAACTTTGCATGCTCTCTGTAGAAGTAAACTTCGATGAAGCAAATGTATAGGCCTACGGACCCCGCAATATACTTTTGGTCCCGTGGAATAGGCTATAACGGAATTTTCAATCAATAAACTTCATAAGAGGTGGTGGTAGGCCTACTTGACCTTCTGAACAGCCTATATTATCCAACAAACTAGGAGTGGAGGGAGTAGGACAGGAGTTGTAATTGGCTTATTTAAGTTAGACTAAGTATATACGCCAGTGGCATTCTCTGTTTGAGGGGAAACAACTCAGAAATCGTTTCGTGTGACCAATTCACTGCTGGTCAGTGATCAGAAAAAGACTCATCACACAAGACCGACATTCACCGGTAATCAGATATTTGCGCTGGAGAAAACATTCGAACAAACGAAATATCTAGCTGGTCCTGAAAGAACTCAGCTGGCGGCTAGTCTCGGAATGTCCGAGGGCCAAGTCAAGGTGAGTTTTCTGTTGGAAAAGTTCTGCTGAAGTCGTTATACGGATCGAAAGATATACATACATAGGTGTATTGAACGATTGATATATTGACAAATAGGGAATTAAGCTTATATGATAAATATGATCGCCAATGATAATTATGTTAGAGCGTATGTTTTGAAAGCAGTTTTACAAAATTGAAATTTCAAGCGCAGCTTGTGTGTAAACTATTCGAGGTTGTCAGATATGCTGAAACACCCAGCCTGAACTTCCAGTCAAGATTTGAATGTTTGACTTTTGACCAAAGGGTATTCGTTTCATTGTCGCGTTTATAATAGCTTTCATGGACAGCTTTCAAAAGTCCGTTAATCTGACAGCAATTCAAACTTATAACTATACTCGTATTAAAACCGTTCTTTGTTTTGTGTGCGCATTTGAGGCGGCCGATTGCAGGAAGAGGCACAGCTGAGACCTGCATATAGCTTCAAATTATCACACTCTTTACGTAGGCATATATCGGGTTTGAATCCAAGTTGGCCATGCATAAGGACTTAAGGACCTTGCAATGTATTGCTGAGCCACACAAATTTCCAGCGGGCACATCCACAGTGGATAAATGTTGGTCCAACGTTGTCCCACGTGTGTATGCTGGGTAACAGCCAAAAAACCATATAACTCTGGCACCACGTGAACCAGAAGACTAGCGCTGAACGCAGGCAATAACGGCCAATACATAACCGTAAAATACAAGTATGTTGCTGAGTAGCGCACCGTTTGCTATGATCGTCTCGCTGTGTTACTAAGTCAGGTCATGTGCTTTTATGCGTGTGTACTTCATAGGTTTGGTTTCAAAACAGAAGAACGAAATGGCGCAAGAAAAATGCCGCAGAAATGTCTTCGGCAAGAAAGAAATTAGAGAAACATGCTAAACAACAGCTAGGCGAATGCATTACAATGGAAAACAGCTAGACAGAAATCGAGCACTTCATATCTGTAGATCTACACGTACTTATATCACACCAAATTATCTTAATGCAGGTCACATAATGGTAGGCCTAAATTTTATTCTTTGTCTTAAAGGATCATAAAACAGACTTTATAATATTATTTAGTCCCTTGCAACCACAGTACGAGGGTGGCACAATTTGTTAGTGTTTGCCCCACCTTTGTCTCTGGGGTTCAAATCCAAATGCGTCACGTGAAATAGGGAATTCTTTAACCAAGTCGTAGGTAACCCAACAGGAAATGTTGCATAGGCGATTGATTTGATACTGACGTCTTTTCGCTTCAACCAAAATATTCTTCAACCCCAGCGTATGTTTATTGAGTTGTGTAATAAATAGGCGATTGCCATCCTATCTTGCTTTACCTTACATCGTTATTGACAAGTAAATTCTGGAATCATGCCCTCAACCGACTAACAATTTCAGTAAGTTTTGCGTATAGCACATTGAGACAAACGGGGAGGCGCTGTTTGAGGATCATCGTCAAACAGATTTTGCTTCGTCTCGTTAGAAGTCGGCCTAGGCCTATTCTAGGTATGAGATGCACGTGAAATGTGTCCCTACTTTGTAACCGTAAACTCGAAATTTCTAAAGCGTTACTTAAAAGCTAAGCGCAGGGGGCCAGTTTATTCACAAGCACTGCGTCAAGTTAGTGGGGTTGTCCAAAGATACCATGTGGCATCATCAGCGTATTCTTGAACCCATGATTCAAGCACGATGTTGAGCTGGATCACATCGGCTGCGAGTACAGGACATCCAAGCAGTAAGTCACATATTCATCTAACTTGCTAATTTTGGTTTGCATGTCAAAAGAATATCAGAATATCATTGCATCTGGTTGTCCTCAAATCGATGCAGGCTTAATCCAACCAACAACAACACATTACCTATGACGTTTTCATTGTGGCATAACCTTGTCAGATCTGGAACACCTCTGAGGAGTTTTCTGAAAAAGGCTCTAAATAAATGTGCACTTACGATTACAGTATTAGATAGTAAACTCAGACGTTTATATCACACGAACTTGACAACTACTAAAACTGCACTGCGTAATCACAGTCAACAATAATTCGGAATTAATTATACTGTTCTGAATAACAATGCCAAAACTTCCCAAACTCAGAGAATCAATTTAAAAACAAATGAATACTACATCAGACACCAACAATGTACCCATAAAAAATTTCCAATGAAACAGCTTAAAAAACTCATACAGCTTCAATTAAAAACCAGAAAAATACCAATACAGCTCACAACTCTGTGGATGTTATGATTCTAATTTCTTACCATATTTTTACATAAAATGCTCCATTTAACCGCTAAATAATAATCAGTTCTGGGCTGCAATTTTAATTTTCTGGATAATTTTTGTCTTTTTCTACCTCTGAAATAAGTTCAATTTTGATTTATGCCCTCTTCGTGTGTTGTGGCGTTCGTGTTTATGCCATCATCTGCATGGGCACGGCAGGTTTCCCAGCCACAATTTATGGTTTCAGCTCAACAATAACCCGGCTGGCGCTCTTTTGTCTGCATTCATAAATCACCCATGAATTGAAGAACTGCTCTTTTCTTAGTTAGGTCATGGCTTTTTACTTGCTATGCTCGTTTTTCCTTGTATTTTCAATTTTTGTGTCTTTGATTATGGCTGCCCATTATGGTGCTTACTTTTTGTACTGAACATTGTTCCTATTACTACCCCGTGCTAAATCTGGCAGCGTTAGGCCTGTTGTTGAATTCACACATGCATCACTGCGTGCTAGTCTGTTTTTGAACTTGGCTCAAGCCCATTTGTTTTTCCTGGTTCCTGGTGCTGCTGTTTCATTTCAGTCATATGTGCTGCTGCTGCCGCTGTGTGATACCAATAACATCAATTTCCATCCTGTGCTTAACGTAAATTCATGCAGAACATCTTTGACTAAACGTCACAGGTTACTGGTTACCACTTCTGTTACTTCTTTGGATGGTGATTTTGAAATAAATCCTGGACCAGTTAGAATTCAGAGTCTGGATATCGGTCAATTAAATATTTGTTCTCTTCGAAAAAAGGTGCAACTTTCCATAATGTTTCTTTGTAAGCATTCTTTACATACACTCGCCCTTAATGAAAGCAGCATCCATTTCTGATCTCATTCCCCCAACTTTTTCTATTCTGAATGAGAACTGGTGCAATTACAATTACAGTAATTAGTGAAACAGTTTAAACCACATGCACTACCTCAATTTAAATCACAAAATGCCAATCCATAACCACCTATATTAGTGCAAAAATGTCAACACCAACACTTGACGCTAGAATGCTGTAAAGAATGCTGGATTTTTGTAAACTACTATGAGATTTATAAAACATTTTATGCATGTTCCCTCCAGTAAAAACTGCAGGCTTGATATCCTAATCTTATTAAATTGTAATCGTAAGCTCAAGATTTCTACAGCGCCCAACAAAAGCCAACCTGTGAGAACCAGCTTAAATGTGTAAAGCATAAATGAAGCTGCATGTAACTGTTCGGTTTGGGCATGAGACAAAAGAAATGTGCTTGACAGACTTCAAGAGTACATCTGATCCTGGCTGGTCTTCAGCTCTTCCAATTCCTTTGCCCAGTTGCTCTTCTTGGCAATTTTTTCCTCCTGCAGTGAAATCAGAAAGATCAGAAATAACACATACTGCACATGTTTTCGATAACATTCACTGGCAGAAGAACCAAACATATTTTCAGCAGCTTTCCCTGGCAAAAGACCCGACCACCTTTTCAATAACATTCCTTGACAGAAGGACCAACCACATTTTCAGTTTCACTGGCAGAAGAACCAGAACTGCATAAAGCACAGACACTTAGCTTATCAATGATTATGGTTCGGCTAAAAGTAATAAACTTGGTAAATTTGCTTTTGAACAAATATTAATGACATTCTAAATTCTGCACTATCAAATTACATCATTTGACTCAAAATACTAAGAAACTAGTGGAATTGTGCACGAGTTTAGGCTATTGCTACCGCCTTTCATTTTCTTAGCTTCAGCATGCGAGGGTAGGTGGACAGTCCTCTTCTTTGCCGTCTGATCTTCAAATCGACAGTGTACAGAAGTGTATCCATCTTGTAACCAAGTTTGCTGAGGCAGAAGTCAATGAAAGATCTTGAATAATCCCTCTGCTCTGGTGGTTATTTGAATCCCAACATTTGGGTTGATAGTCCAGCATGCTAACCAATAGACTATCGCACGGAGACAAAAGTAAAATAGATAAACTCTGATGAAACAAACGATCAGCAGATGAAAGTCAAGACAAACCTCTGCTTTACTGAGATTTCCTTTCTTCTCCAAACTCGCAATCTGCACAGATAGAAACCAGAATATGTGACAAGCACTCATACTTATTTAATGTCAAGCTTAAAGTGCACTGCAAAAGATGTTCAGGACTTCCAAAGACCAGACACTTGACGCTTTAGCATTACAAGTACTAAGCAACTAGCATTACAAGTACTAAGCAACAATGATGTTAATTCTAAAATGCAAAAACAACATGTAACATACACCTACAGCATAGCCAGTAATATTATCTCTTAAAACTTTTTAAACACTTCTTAATAAATGGCTACACCAGAAACTTATTATAATGCTGTCTCGGTTTACCAAATGGATTTCAACCAGGCTTCTCCAACATATAATGATTTTCAACTATGATTTTACTTAAGCAATCATGGTATGGTGTATAAAAAGTGGTACTATGGCGCTACATTAGAACAGTTTCTGGCAGTCATATGAAGAACCAGCTTATACCAAGCTTCAATCTGTTCTCAATGCTTCTGCCCGTCTTATTGGAGGCGTCCCCAGGTATGGCCATATAACTTCCTTTATACGGGACACTCTACACTGGCTTCCCATTCAGCAGCGTATCCAGTTCAAGATCCTAACGCTTATGCGTAATTGTCTTGTTGGCTCTGCTCCATCTTATCTTAGGGACTTCTGCATTTCGGTCTCCTTGGTTCCAGGCCGTAGCACTCTCCGGTCGGCCTCCCTTGGACTTCTGACTATCCCTCGTATGCGCACTGCTACAGCGCAGTCTAGAAGCTTTGCCTATGTTGGACCCAATAGCTGGAATCGCCTTTCCCGAGAGCTCCGGCTAGTATTCCTCAGTTTGTCTCTTCCGCAGTTTCGCAAGCGCCTGAAGTCTGTGTTATTTGCCAGTGGTCTCACTGGTTCGGGTCGGGAGCGCTTCTGATGAGTCTATTCTTGAAGTGGCGCTTTATAAATGTCAGATTACAATTACAATTACAATACTGAGATAGTGTTATAATGAGGTCACACTCTACTTAATTTTGGATCAATGTGCCCAAATAGGTTATACCAGGATTTGTATCATAATGATGAAATACATTATAAGGATATTCTGGTGTATCAAAAAAGATATGAACTACACAGCTGAAAAGCACAGTTGCTTTGCACCTCAGATTCAAATTTACTGACCTTGCACACACAATAAATACATAATACTGTAATAATAATAAATAATAATAAGCACTTAGCTATACCAATAAGATAACTTCAGATGCCTATCTTAACCTAACAAGCTGAAAGATCAGAAATCCAAGACCCACAGTTTACAATCCAGAGATGTAGCATGACAGTCATGTATGGCAATTAATTTTGATTGAAAATTTGCCCAACCTCTTTCAGCTTCTTCTCTAATCTTCGGATGAGTTTTTCAACATCACGCTGGCCAGCTCCCATCGGCTCACATGCGTTTTTCTGTGGGAAAAATGCATCCACACAATCAGCCACTCTTCCAGATTAAATATCTTGGTAGTAAACATCATGGCTATCACTACATCACCTAGAATTTGAGGTGTTTTTCAGATTCTCGGATCCTTTTTTATGATCAATAGAACAACACAATTCCAAATTATCACATGCATAGGTGTCAGTGGGTAAACGAAAAAAGAAATAATAATGATCCACAGCTAGGGTTGTCCTGCCCACATCTTGTTTGCAGAGGATGACATCATTCCTATAAACCATCCATAAAGGTATCCAACAGTAGTATAGAAATGCATAAAAAACAGTGATTGTACAGAACCATTATGTACACTTAAAGAATTCAATCAGACAGAGTTTAGATATATTTTAAATTTGTGTAATGTAGACAGGTCAGTTAGTTCATTAGGCAGAGAATCTGTACGTGTGATTCACTCTGAAAAGTAAGTCTTAAGTTGCACCACACAATTTTCCAGAAACGGTCTGGAAATTGTTCTAAACATTGCAATGCCTAGGAAAAAGCCGTGCCACCTCTTGATCTTCTTGACAGGAGGCAACGTCCTTGGATGCACACGGTTCATCCCACGATGCTTCTGTGTACTGCACAGTATACGGCAACAACGTTTCAGAGACACCTGTAAATCAATTGAGCAAAGGCAACAGAGCATCAGCAGTACCACTTCCTGGAACCAGGAACACACTGATTGATTTACTGACTGATTGGTTGATTGGTGATTTACTGACTGATTGTTTGATTTGGCTGATTGGTTGATTGGTTACTTTATTGCATTCTATGACACATCAGCATAAAAGTGGCCACTTAGTGCCTTGGGCTTGGTAGTATTTTGAAATAAATTAAAACCAACTATAAACAAAAAAGTAAACAATACCAAAATATTCACACTATGTACAGAAAATGCTACAGAGTAACAATCCAACAAACATATTAACATGATAAATGTCTAGTTCTTCAGTTAATGCCATACTATTAATAACAGCACTGAAAAGCTTCATGTTTAATATGAATAATTTCAAATAAAACAGTTAGCAAAAGGATCAGTCAGCTATTAATACATATAATTATGCAAGGAAAGTGTTATTATACATGAGCCTTATTGATACTATAGCTAGCAGAGACCATGGTCTCATTTTTTTGAAGACATAACTGACAGATTTGGTATATACTGCCATTACCAAGAGACTCCCTTCTTACTGCTTTTAACATGAAAAGCTCACCTTGACTGAAATTCTGCACTGGAAACATTGTATCCTCTTGTAAAAAGTGCTTTGCATCTAGACAAAATTTCATCATCTTGTAAATACCAACACAAAAAATAAAAAAGGCAATGATTCAAATGTTAGTGACTCAATTTCAGTTACTGCTGCTCAGTGAAAATGTGTGATTGGAATGTTAAACTCGCAACAAATTCTAGTGTACAGGTTCAACCCTCCACAATTCAAAACTGCTTAGTGCTGTCGATCAATGTCATAGCAGAGTGCCACTATATGCCATTTTTGTTATCATCAAATGCACATTGTAGTTTCACAGTCTATGCTGCCTGGACTATCACAGACTTCCAGTTACATGGATGTACTCAAGCAACATTGCAGTTTTAAGTCCTGTTCCATCACAGCTTGTAGTTACAGAAGCCAAGCAGTTGGTAGGCTATGCCAACAGATGGTCTAGCAAACGTGAAACTCTGTGATCCATTTCACCTAGTTTTATTTGCACGAACGTGGAGGTTGCCAGAATAGGGAGTTGTGCAAGGCTCAATAACAAGGAATTATGAAAGAAAAATACTTTTGATTTAATGGATGGATAACATCAAGAGTTGGATTGGATTTCTTTTTACACAGATTGTGATGAATACCAGTAGTGTTTAACTGGCAGTTAGGCTGTGTTCAGGCTCAGGGAAATTTCTATCTACAAGATGTGTCGGTTGTTTGGCACAATTAGATAGTCACTACACCTGTCCAAGCCTGCATTCAAATATGAATGCACACCTCACTCTACATGTAGGCTACTTCACATGTAAAGTAAATGTATCTAACAGCCCGTGAGGAAAGCCGATGGTTTTGTTCTAAATTGCATTGCATGAGACATGGTGTATGAAGAGGGGCAGGCAGTTCCCAAAGTACTGAGAAGTGAGCAAGCTTTAACTTCTTGATGGTATTGAGGTAGGAAGGTCATGGCCCAGTGTTTTTTATCAACAGACCAAGAACACCAGGCCAGCTGACAGGATCCAAGGCAGGAAGTGAAGGCATCAGACAGCGAGAGTTGCTCACTCGGTTTTGGAGCAGACAGGCCTCAAAGCTGAGGCCCAGCAGATCAGTACAGGAGGAACTTTGAGCACCAGTGGCAGAAGACGGTTGGAGTGGCTGAACATCTGCAGCGCCTACTTACGGGGACAACGGAATGATCCTAAAGACACCACATTAACCCGAAGAAGAAAAGGGCCTTTTTTGCCTTAGTGGGTCATATACCATGACCACAAGCTAAGACATTTAGCAGAAGCCTACCTTCACACTCGACATAATGTTTCTCAAGGGCAGCCTTGTGGATTTTGTGATGTGTGTTGTATTTGCAATTCCGCAAGTCTTTTACGCAAGGATTCTTTTGCTGAAAGGCAATCAAATGCACCATATGCTTTTTGCAAATTCTGATCAGCACATGCAGACCGGATATTCAGATTACAATTATGTATGAAGCAAATGGAGTCGCATGAGTCAAACTTTCTACTTTACCGAAGCACTATGACTAGCAAGCAACGCAAGATGAACTGCACACTTCACACAAAAACTTAGGAATGCAATAAAGCCAGGTTAATTAGTAATCACATCACTAACTGCTAGCCCAGGCCTTTAAGGTACTGCTGCAGTTTCATCGAAATGATCCAATCTGTTCATTCTGATGTCACATTACTGGTGTTGGTCGCAGGAGAAAAGTCAGTCACCCTACTCACTACCCCATAATATCTTTCAGCCCATCAATGCATACTACATCAGGCTAATTTCTAATGACTTCAAGAAACAAAAGAAGTTTCTTATTGTATAAGATTTACTAATTGGTAACTGTCATCTGCATGACACCTCCTACCCAATGGGCTACGGCTTCAAGAAGACAAAATTCTGCACATTATTAAGCCATAAGTCCATGCCTAATCAGACTGCTAAATCCTTATGCTTATTTGGCTGAGTTTCAGGTATTCAGATATTGAATTCATCACTCAGGTGCGACCTTTCAAACGGGTACACGGGCCTCCAGGTACCTGATGATAGTAACTAATACCATACAGGTACCTTTCTCAGAGCATGATTAACTAGTCCTGCCTATTATGAAGTAACTTTTAAAAAGTAGTATTAATGAGTACCTAATACTTTAAAGCACCTTTTTAAGAGTAGGGTAAATGAGTACTTTATGCCATAAAAGTTCCTTTTTCAGAGTATGTTTAAGAACTACCAGATACTATGAAAGTACCTTTTTAAGAATAAGGTAGTGTCTCTCAAGATTCTTTTTTATTATTCCATGATGATCGTGACACCAAGGACACTGTACCAGATCGTCATACTCTTCTTCCATTTCTCTAGGCAACAGGTACAGTTTCTCAATTAAGGTAAGGCATACTCACATAAGGTACTGGAAGTTTAGGTAAGGTAAGACAAGGGTGGGTAAGTTTTGGTAAGGTATGAGGTTTAGGTAACGGAGGGTGAAATTAAGGCAGCCTAAATATGTGACGCAAGTTCAGGTAAGGCAAGGATACATAAGGCGAGGCAAGTAAAACAAGTTAAGGTAAGGCGAGGTAAGAGTTAAGTTACATCAAAACAAATTAAGGCAAGATAAGGCAAGGGGAGGCAAGACAATTTAAGTAGTGGCAGCTTTAGTAGACAGTTCCTCACTGAATTATACGCCACTTCTTTAAGGGGCGCACAAACAGAAATAACCGCAAGGGGCCCTGGGATGAAAAGATTAGTCCTGCAAACTGAAAACTCAAAGTACCGAGTTTTTAAACGGTCGAAGTAGTCAAAAAACTAAAAACTGAGCGGTTTCGCTTATGTCTGCCTTCTAAAAAGAAGTTACTTCGACGGTACTGTACTACGCCTCAACACATCACAACTGAAACACAAGGAAATATCCTACTCTCTCGAAACGGCCGCTGCAGCGATACATCTATGGAAAGCCGCTCGCATCAATAAGCTAATGTATCTATGGAAAGCCGCTCGCATCAATAAGCCAATACTTACGAATAACACGTCAAATAAGTGACAAAGAAAGGAAGAAAGTAAACAGGAAGAAAGGGGAGGTGGACTTACTACTACTGCTGTCCTTCGCCATCTTGCAAATATTCGTGACATCTTGAACAATGACGAAATCTGATGGACTTAATTTAATTTAATGGATTTCCGCATTATAGTAAGTCGTATAACCTCATGTTCATAAGCCCAACTCCACTTCATATCTCAGACCGGACCTCTGAAATCGCCAGACTAGCCATAATGGCTGAAGGCCTCATATAGCAAGAACAGACATGAAATAGCACATCCGAATCTCAGCCTTATAGTTTAACTCTGTCATTCACACTTAAACATTAAGTAGGCCTAACATAGGCAGACATACCGCCATACGCCAGCATGGCTATATATCAACGTCACTGATTGACTACATAGTGTCCGCATGCACACAAATTATGTGACGTCAGTAGCATAGAATAGTAAAAATACCTTAATCACAAAAGCACATAAGAATGGTAACTTTTGTTCAGTCTCCACAGACACCTACCTGCCTTTACCAGTCCAATATTTATTTATTTACTGCTCAAATATTGCAAGGGCCCGACCAGTGGCTGGGTCCCTTCTCAAAATACTGTATTGTTGGGGCCAATCCCTCTATAACTGGTGCTTCTGAGTGAACACATGATGTGGACCCGCTGTGGGTCCAGTGAATGTAGCTGTCTGGGTAGATGTCTTTAGGAGTGAAATTCAAGAAAACGTTTTAAGGGGCAAGAGTGAAGCAAAGAGCAGAAAAAAGGATATGCTCTAGCTTCCAAGGACACGCCCTATTCCTAGCATTCTCATGCGTCCCCCACTGCAATAAATTAAAGGTGCCTATGCCTCAAAATTACACTGCAACTTCAAGCATCTGGTGAACAGCAGCATTTATTTCAGTGAAGTTGACAAATTTCACACAAAAACATTAATTTGTTTAGAAATAGTTTTTTGTTTAGAAGAAATTGCAGTTACAAAATGACAACTGTGTAGACTTGGGAAACCCCACCCATGAATCAGAAGTCAAGACCAGTGACACCAACTTGTCTGAGAAGTTGAAAAACCAGTCATGGTATTTGAGGAAAGCTTCAGACCCAAAAATTTTCAAACTAAAAATGTTTGCAGTCACAGATGAGCCTGTTTGCACTTTTTGCATGGTTGCAGTAAAGTACCTGACTTTAATTAAAATACAGCCTTTCAGTTGCTGATCCATTTAGCTAGCTCCCTGCAAATGAGACAACTTCAAGTCATTATCCTAAAATCAATTCCTTTGGCCTTGATTCTGTGTAAGCATTTCTGTACAGGAATTTTCTTGACAGCTTGCACTAGTAGTGAATGCCGCTTGGTGACGTTCACGTGAACAAAACTAGCCTAAAAGCAATGCCCTCTCAAAAACACCTCGATCACACTGCAACTTACTTAATATGCACCAAAGGCTGAAAATCATCTTGGTAAATTGGCATTGTTGGATCAGAAGTGCTGTAGAGCTATTTCTCTAAGTGAAACTTAGTAAATGTCCAGTTACAGTACACACTAATGGTATCTCCAATTGTCCATCTCTTCAATTTTACCTCAGCATAATTTATCGTCTAGTATTTGATAAAAGAACAAATAGCAAGTGATCACATTTGGTTAGCAGACTTCACTATAATCCGAGCAAGCTAGCAGAATCCATTTCATGGATAAAAATCAAACTATGTACTTCACTTCACAAGGAGATAACGATAACTAAGTACTCAAATGTACCTTCATGTCTAGTAGCAATTCTGGTGACAACTGATTTCAATTAAATGTTTATTATCTTGTCAGGCATGCTAGATTCATAAGCCAGAAATACCTAGAACAAAGAACCGAGTCCAACGGCTGATGCGTAGGCCAGCAGAACCTCTGACGCCTGCTTTGTCTCAAGTCTAAGCCTGGCCTCCAGCAGCCAATCGGCAGCGACCCGGCGCGGCTCACCACGCAGCTGGTTAATGTAGCGCACTGCCTGCTCCAGGTCATTGTGCTCCAATGAATGACGTGCATTGTCAAGCAATGCAAAGGTGCTCAAGTTGACCGGATTTATTTCACTTGATTCGGAAAAGACACGTGAGGAGCGGAAGACAAAGAAAGACTGTATGTAGGAGACGAAGAATTTGAAGAGCGACCCGCCGGTTTCGTCAATCAATGCCACACGTCGGCAGATTTTGTTCACTTTTTCAAATCGTTCCGTGAGTGCCGTTTCTGTCCAGACTCCTCTCCAGATGGCCGCATCTGGTATTGCCTCCAGGATGGTTACTATCATTGGATTGCTGGAGCAGGCCTCTCGTATGGCACTGACTTCTGGATTGAGGGGTTTCAGCTGTCCTTCCCACGTTGCTCCATCTTGTCCTTTGTCCACAACATTCTGGAGAGTCTGACAGGCCAGCCATAACTCCTGTGCCTTACGACCCTGTTTCTCCATTTCAGCACGACCTACAAAGTGTTCGAGTGTTTTAAGTAAGCAAAAACCATTACTTCATTCATCCAGCCATTACAAATAAAAAGTTAACATAAATTTAATTCATTATTTGATGCACTGAGAGATTGGACAGAATCAATGAATAAGTGCATTTCTAATTAATTTTAAGAAAGGCGAAAAGAAAAATGCACACAACACTACACTGAAGGTTACCAGTAAAATACATAGAAAAACAAGTTGCCTGCAGTGCTGAAAAAGTCCGAAAATATTGTGCAGGACTTAGTCAATGGCAATGACAGAATCTAATATCTGTTGCACATAACAGTAAACACATTCCTCACAGATGATGCCCTGTATACCACTGACCAATTGATGCTGTGTTTGCAGATTTTTTCATATTGATTTTGGAAAAGAACAACTAAAGATCTTTTAAAAGCTGTCTATCATCAGATGACAATTTAAACAATGTATAATTAATTAATAAGTGGAATAAGATGTATAATTAATTAATAAGTGGAATAAGAATCGCAGTTGTGCCAACAAACAGTAAGGAGACATGAAATCTTGCCAGAGTGTTCAGCAAAATAGTATTTCACGAATGTTTTTGCTTAAAAAATATTTTAAATATTTAGATTACATAAATGCATCAGTTTCTTATACTCTCTGCTGCCAAACACGAAAGAATCTTACTGTCCAGAGCAGCTTCTATGCCATGCAGTCTGGCGACCCAGCCAGCCACTTGTTGTTGAAAGGCTTCCTTTTCTTTCTGGATATGTTCACTCAATTTTAACTGGAACTTGGCTTCAAGCTCTCTCTCCTGGACCTTCAGAACTTCAACAATGTGGTCACTGTGTGCTGCAGCCTGACGAGACAACTGGGCACGAAGGTCCACCTCAAACTGAATACGTGCTTCATCGTCCTGCAAAGAGATCACGTACAGTACGGTTTGTTATCCAAATTTAGTTAGCTATATGTCCTTGACAGCAAAGTCTTGCAACTGAAAAGTATTACATGAGAAGGACACGAATGACAGCCTGGAAAATCATATGCCAAAATGACATCTAGTAATGTCTCATATAAAAATGCTTGTTCTATACTACAGACCTGTGTATCAAACACAGGCAATGAAAAGCAAGCATGGTTACAAAAAAGATACAAATGGAACATATGCTAAATTTTTATGGGAGCATAGTGCTCAACAATTCTAAGATTCAGACACACGCTGTGTCAATCGGTAGCCCAGTCAGCAGCACACTCGTCCAATGACTGCAAGTTCAAGCCTGTTCAGCAGACTGTAATGATCATGGGCAAGTTGCTTGCACTTGAATGCCTCTATCACTGAGCAGAAGAAATGGCACCGACTTCAGTTAATGGTTAAAGTTCTTGTGCGGCTACAAAGGCGTTGGGAAAAAATGGTTGTAGCAGCTGATGTTGGGTTTGGTTAATGACCAGATGGCCACAGTAGCCCTCTCTTTTCAGCATTAACCTAGAAAATCTGCCACCAATGTAAAGTAGGTGCTGGTCACTAGATGATGCTAAGCATTGTTCCAGAGGATGATGTTGACAACACCATCACCCAGCCAAAGACAGTTGAGGGATGGCATATGTAACTCCATAGATTTGAGGCTCAACCATACACCTGGCAGCCCATCCCTCCTCATGCAGTCACGTACACCATGAACATATGCGTAGAAAATACCATCCATACTGTTCTAAATCAGGGGCGGAAACGAAGATTAATTCCAATACACAAACTTAGCAACAGTAAACATCCAAATATGTTGGAAATTATCAAGCAAGTTCTTTATTAAGACAAGACATCTGCTAAATTGACTGCGAAGGTGAGTCAACAAACCGACATGGCCGACACCTTGTGTGGGCCAATTTCAGAGGTTGAGGGACCCATTAATTACAATATTAGAATGTCACATTCAACACCTTAATCAGTTAAAACGAAAACTTTACAAACCCATTTTTGCTTGAGAATCTCAATATCAGCAGCCCAACGATCTTTTTCTCTGGAAAGCATTTCTTCTGTTAGCTTATTATCTTCTTCCCTCTGCCTGTCAAGCGCTTTTTCAATGCGCTGTTGTTCCATAACCTGCTGTTCTGCCAACTGCTTCTGCAACTGGTCAATGCGACGGTGAGCATGAGCTATAAGAGAGTTCAGCTCAGTTTCTGTCAAATGACCACCTGACACACAGAAACAAAATCCACCTTACAACTCATGAAAAATACAAATGTATGCAGTCATCAAGTTATAAGCATACCAATAAGACCCGTTGTAAAAGCAGTTAATTTCACAGAAGCAACCATCAATATTATGCCTTAGGTATTACGACACTGGCACTATAGAAGTCATCAGATTAGATAAGAAGCAGCTGCATACATCTGACACAGGTCAATATTCGTTAACATCATCCAACAGGACAATAAAACTGGCTGTACAGTCATTGCTGAACATTTTAAAATGCTGGTTAAAACACGAAAGAATTAAAACTTTATTATAAGTATTTAATAGTATTCTATACATGTAGCAGGCCATATTTTTGAGACACCACTATATTATAGGTTCTGAAAGATGTTCTATAAATGTACTGCATGATGTCACAGTTCAAATACATACCAGAAAGTCTTTCACCACTTTTCACATCAGGCAAAATAGATTCCAATTCCTTTTTGAAACGTTCTTTTCCTTTCTTTACCAGATCACGATATTCAGCCATGACCTTTGCCTCTGACTGAGCTTTGCTGAGCTATTGCAGAACGTTGAAAGACAAGAAATGTTAACTGGTGTACATACCAGCCTTCACAGAATGATTAAAAATGACAAATGAATACCAAAAATTTTATATTTCACACAATGTGTAGAAAAATAGCAAATATTATGCAAACAACTGCATATCAGTGTTGCAGTGTTAGGGAAGCAAAGCAGAAACAGCAAAAGCTGAATACTAACGCACTGCTTTCAAACATAACTGCTGGGCCACCTTACAAGTGGTACGATTTAAAAAGCTTGACGGTGATGGTGTGAAAGCCCTCAGTAAGATTTAAAAAGCTTGACGGTGACGGCGTGAAAGCCCTCAGCTTTAACGTACAAGTCCTATCCCTTGACAAATGAAAACATGTGAACTCAATCACAAATGAGTTAACTAGAACAGAAAATTTAAAAGATGTGTCAACCAATGAATGAATCCCTGTCATCTAGGTTACAGATTGGAGGGTTGCCCTGTAATGTGCAGAGTGCAAATCAAGTGCATCCTAGGATGGTCGCTAAGTAGAGACAATCAACAAGTCACACATCTGCTAGACACTACTAATTGCCGATCTGTCAATAACCAAATAAAATAAAAAGGCAAACATCAGCAGATTAAACATTTAGGTCTGATGCTGGAATGATAGACTTATCATGGTAAAACATCCCACAAACCTCCGTAGCTGCAGAGCGAAGTGAATAATTCAACTTATTTAATTCTTCGTCAGCATCCAAAAGCACTTTGTTCTTTTTTGTCACTTTGTTGGCTTTGCCGTCAGCAACTGTCGAACGCAACTTTTCCAAATGCAGTCTAGAAATGATATTGCACAGATTAAGCTATGACGGATATTCATAACAGCTAAAAAGGAATTTTCTCTATTATTAATAAATATATAGGATTCCATTATAACATTACTTTTGCTTCTTCATTGATCAGTGCCTTTTTATTACTGTTCAAAGCCAGTTACTGCATAATGATTAGTTGAAAATTTATGTCTGAGCAACACATCTGAGGTCATAAACAGTGATATGTTGCTCAGACATAAATTATGCTTATCGAAGTTTAAACTGCCAGGAAATGCACTGCGATGCCTCCATGCACCCAGGTAAATTCAGGTGAAATGACTTGCTGAATAATATGGCTTCCTAATGAGAAGGCTAGCAATTACAATGTGGAGGTGGATCAGGAAGAACAATAGATGCTTCTCGAACAGAGGAACAGTTCCGCCAGCCAATTTAAAGGTCAAATCAGATAACTCCATAAGAGAGGGAGAAACTTTAGTTGCAAAACAGAAGAGGCATCATAACTACGCACTTTGCTCGTTCAGTTGCTGTATCTGAAGTCCAGACAGCATCTGCTCTGGACTGTTGGGTATCCACCACACTATCCCATGCAGACTCTGTACTAGTAGTCTAGACCAGAACATAAACAAAGATCAAATGACAGAAACCACACCAAATACTGACAGTTTTTAATTCTGAAATGTAATTATGACAGCCTGCCCTTACACTGTACCTCGTTTCATTTCATTTTGTATCTCCTAGTGCATACATAATGCTGACCACAAGCATTTTCATCTAAGATTTTCCTGTGATATACCGGTAGTTTCCATTGCAGTTCTAATTTACATTTAAATTTTAACCCCAAAAGCCAAATCTAAGTGGATTTGCCAATTTAAGGGTCAAACAATTGCAACAACTGTAAAAAAGAGAGAGTTGTTAGAGAAGAACTTCACTTGAGTTAAATTAACAAATACCTCCATGGCTTGCTTAAGATTCTTCGTGTGCTCACTGATGGCTTGAGCTGCCAACTTCTGGGCAGATACTGCACTATCAACAGATTTTTTCGACTCACTCAGAAGTCTGTCCAGAATGAATTCCAACTCTAAAAACATTTTAAACAAAATATGGAATCAAAGCCATTTTTCAGTCTTACACCAAAATGAACTGGATAAACTAGTGCTCAATAAATCCTGTCTTCAGTCATGATCACTATGCTACCATACAAAATTATTTGTCTGATAAACTATGGACATATACTGACCAAATCTGGCTAATGAATATGGATGGTAAATTTTTCAAGTAACAATGATTGATAAAACTTTCTCACACTTAGAGACTATGAAACTGAGACTATCAAACTATGAAACCTCTGTTCTGCGCTGCTTCTTCTTCCTCTCGCTTCTGTAAAGCTAACTTTGCCTTCTCCTGCTCCAGGCGTTTCTTCTCTTCCTCTTCCTTCTTCTTCCTCTGCTTGGCCTCTTTTGCATCTCCGACTACTGGTGCTGCTATCAAAACACCAAAACGAATTATGTTAGTACGAGAGATACCAATAAAAGATTTATTTTCTCCAAACTCTATAATCACTTGACATACTGCCTTAACACAGAACCCTGAATAACTCCAATGCTTAATTAATCACTTGACTTATTGCCCTCACATTACCACAAAACCCCAAAGAATGATCTAGTTACCAAAATTTGTAAACAGTCACCTGAAATAAGTGCCTTCAGATTATTCCACAAAATGACTGAAGAATATTACAAGTGCTATGTGCACAAACAAGGAATTTATTATTTTACACATACGTACATATCCTTATTACACAGGGCTGCATTACAAGTGTAAATATTTGGTAATAGTTTATATTAATCAAATAAACCTGGTGGCTTTTCTTCTTTTACTGGTTCAGGTACCTGTGAAAACAAACAAATCTTCAACTGCTTCATACCTGCATCAGTCAATCGATTAGCATTCACAGCAAAACCTCATGAATATCACTCATATCTCACTAGACCTGCTTTTTTATTTTTGTGTCTATTGCAAACTGACATAACTACTTTGCCTCTGTATCTCATACCGTGCTGTGCCATGCCTTCCTTTTCTGGACTTCTTCCACGCCAAGTCCTCTCCCACATGTAAGGTTCCAATTACCATTATGGGCTTTATTCATTGCAGCACTCTGAGCAATCATACGAGTCTTTCTGTGGAATTCATACAACTTGTCCAAACACAGTCTGCATACACAGATAATGGATGAAACCGAAATACGTTGTAGTTGCCCTGATCTAACTGTGGTGGCCACAGATTCTAAGAATCCTCCCAAGGCACCAACTATCAAAACTATCCAAGAACTGAGAAAGAGATATATGAAAATGATATGGCCTTCATAGTTGTCCAAATCTTGCAGTTGAAGAGCATCACTAGTAATATGCACTTTTGTACAATTTAGGCTTGATACTGAGCTCAATTCAAGACTGACAGATGCCCTTTTCTAGGAAAATCATGCAGGCCAGTGAAAACATGAAACAGGCCAGACCTTCAACTTTTTCACATCAGGAACTGTTGAAGGTTTTGCGACGTCAACACTACAAAGTACAATTACAGACCAAAAAGCCAGTAACACTACAAGGGCTGCACTGATAATACAATGATGACCATAATCATAAATATGTAAAGCTCCTGATCATAATGAGTTATGATAATTTACACCATGTCCTTGAATAAACGTGGATAACAGCAAGTGATCTGACTATTATTATTATTGTTGTTATTATTATTACAATATTATTGTTATTTATTTTTCTTTAAATGTAATAAACTCAAACTTCAGAATTACAATAGCAAATGGAACTGAACAGAAAAACAAGATTCAGTAAGTTCCAGTGCAAATAAAAATCATAATTTATCAATTTTTGATAAAAATGGTCAGACCTTGAACTGAACTGAAGAATCAGTACAAACAAAAAGTACAATTAATCAGTTTCAGAAGAAATGAAAAGACCTTAAGTGTTCCGCAGGCGTCTGAAGACTGTACTGTTCAACAGTGATTTTACTTTTTCGGGTCGGAAGCACCTCTGTTGAGTTTATCCTCTAAGAGGCGCTTTATAAATCTCAAATTACAATTACAATTAAACCAAAACCAAACTGTCCCTAAATATGTCAAACCGTGTATGGAACTGAACTTAACTCTCAGAAATCAGAGTTCTTTCAAACTCAGTCATATATCTAGTACATTAATTACATAATAAACAACATCTGCTGACCATACATGGTTTACACACAAACATTGGCAACTCAACTGCATGTCACCCTTTAACAAATGGTAATCAATTTATTATTTCATTGAAATCGTCCAGCTTAAAACATTCAGAAAGGCAGAAGATTTTTCTAAATTAAAATTATATCCACAAGAAATTTAATACTGTTTTGATACTCACCTCTGATTTGGCTGACTTGGTGGAAAATAATCAAAAACATATTTCAAAGCATCTTTTGAGTAGGGAACGTAATACTCCAGATTTTTACGAAATTCCGCATCATACCAAGCATAACCAATTACTCCTCCGGCTCCAACTATCGTCAGACCAAGAAACTTCCACAGAAATCCACTCCTTCTGAACAATAAAAAAGCCGAAGTTAATATGTGATGTGAAACATATCATATATGACCATTTATCAGTTGTTCCCATACTGTACATAAGTCAACGGCTGTTTCTGAGACCTAAAAGGAGAAAATCTTCCTCCTCTTAGATAAGTCAGAGTTTAAAACTTGAAAGCTAGAAATGCACTGGTCTCTATTTGACTAGCCTACTGTTATTCTCACTTTCTGCTTAATGAGTCAAAGAAACTACACATATTGCATAGGGTTCAGAACTTAGTGGCCAGAACCATGCTCAAAACTGCTAAATATCAATTTATCACATTTGCAACACATTACATTACCTACCTACCTGAAGTTTTCATTTGGGTACTCAATAACTTTTGTTAAATCAGTACTAAATATTGGTACATAATTATGTTTTATACATAAAACAAAATACGTAAATTCTGAAAGACAGAAATAATCATTAATTTTCTCCTTTACAACATTTAAAACATGCAACTGTTCGTGTAATAGCCGGTCATAAATATATCTATTAAAGGTCCAGAGTAAACTAGAACTACATTACCATATGGTGCAAGGGCGACACAAGAGTTCTATTTTTAGAAACAAAATTCCCGTGTGTGAAAAGTCCGTGATGCCACACATCCCTCGTAGAGACCATAAACATCATGAATATTCATGATGTCTAAGTCGAGACTGCTGAAGTCGGTCATGGCACAATCCTATTTTGTAGCGCTTTACTTGATGAACACAAGGCTTTGACGTTGTAGACATTATTCCCAATGTGTAACTTTAAACCTAATGTATTATTTTTAAAGTGGTACATTCAGACCGTATATTATCAGACTACAAATCTCGGGATTACGGTATTACATTGAGGTAATAGTTAAGTTCATACATACTTACACTCCGTATTTGTCATATATTGGGATAATTATCTTGCGTATTTAGTGTCTTTCCCGGATTAAATCTCGCGCTCTATTAATAGCTCAGCTTGACAATTGCTATCTGACGACATTGGCCACGTGAACCAATGACAACAGTTTTCGGCAACAGAAGTGGGCAGAGCTGGACATATCCTCATGCCGGACACATTCTCATGCCACACCAGTCATAAATATATCCAATAAAGGTCCAGAGTAAACTAGAATTACATTACCATATCTTGCTTTAGCAGAATCTCTAGTATATAACCATACTTGGGTGGAGGTGGGGGTGGAGGAGGTGCAGTCTCTTCCTTTGTTTCAGGATTCTTCGGCTCAGACTTGGTGGTCTGGGTACACATAAGACGGCCTTGTTTAAGACACCTCACTTTCAGCACCTGTGAACATCGTGCCTGAAGGCAAAGCGACAAACAAATCACTCTGAAGCATCAGTTACTGAAATGACATCAATGTTAATTTATGCTAAGGCTGTTCATGCTACACAAGAAACTTTTTATAATGCTGCTTTTGGGAGCCATGTCAAGAACTGCCTTACGAGGGCGTGTTATACCGAGTTTCATAGTTAAAGGCAAATCAATTTTGAGAGTCATGTCCTTGACCGTGTTATGTCAAAACTGTGTTATAATAAAGTGTGTTAAAATGAGTCTCTGGTTTAGTTGTTCATTCTTCTGATCATCAGTTTACTATAACAAGCAAAGTGGTAAACTAAACTGGTGGAGAGCTTGCCTCACAATCCTAAGATCAAGGAGGCTGAGATAATTGTAAAGACCTTGGATAAATCATTGTACATGGCAAATCCTGCAATGCACTTGCTTGTCTTGTGTTCAAAACTGAGGCTTGTCCCTAAGATAGATATGAAAGTTTTAAGTTTAGATATGGTGACCCAAATGATAGAAGAAAATGAGAGATACAATGCAGAGACAAGTCAATCGATTTGTGCCTACTTGAAACATTTCTGAGAGTGAAAAAATGAAACAGGTATATGAAGGAGATCCTGCACATGAAAATGAATATGATGTCAGGCTAAACGCAATCAGCATGATAAATTCCCTTTGAATGTGTGACCACTACTACCACTGATATGCCGGAGCCAACTCTGGGGTGATATAAATGCCACTCCTACCCTTTATACTTGCAAAATCAGTGACGTTTAGCAAATGTTGGTGAAAGCTGTCAACCGTAAAATACATTTTTAAAAATTTGAAGGGTCACCACAGAAACCGCGAACATCCTAACGACAAGCAAGCACATAGGTCATTTTGGCACATGAGGACGTTTGTTTACACGCAAACGCGAAATAATTTTTCACTGCACCACTACAACACGTTGTCATCCTGCTGTTCTGGCAGCTTAACCTGGACGCTGCACCACGATAACAGCACGTTGGCCTCCTGCTCCTTATGACAGCTTAATCTGGACACGAAAGTGTATCTGACAGTAGCTTAACTGACCAGCGATTCAACTGACGCGAAAGAACACTAAGGGGACGATAATACAAGAAGGTCAATCAAGCAGTTCCTATGAAACAGTACATTACAAATCACGACGGCTTTCGGGCATTCTGATCACAACATTCATAGCTGGACAGTACCTGCGACGATTTTCCCGAAATACGCGGGGTTATGCGCCACATCGTTCTTGTTTCTTAGTCTGACGAGGACTCAGCACCTGCCAACTCGCCTCCGAATAACCTGCTTCAAAGACTCCATATCGATCAGTTGGCAATGTAGTCGCTGACCACGAGCTATCATATTATAGAGACTCCAAAACACGTAGGCCTATACGTGTAACGTTGTCCATTAATTCTGGCAAACTCTGAACTTTTAACATTTAAAAACTAGTTTGCTACTAAAGCCTCGAGGATGACAAAGGCAATGTCCATCCTATTAGAATTCGATAATACTATTGCAACTCCATCTTTACAAGACTGAAAGAGTTCAGGTTTTAGTCAGCTACAGTCTACCCCCAACTGTGCTGCAAACATTAATTTAAGCATTACTGTAAAACTTCGTTTAGGCGTCGGGATCCATAGTAAACGCCTTTTTCGATAGTCGCCTGGGGTAAAATCGATATGTGCAAATAATCGCGGGCCCCTTTTACACGCCGGTCTCTAATAAACGCCTGGTGTCGATTACGAAAGACGCTGAAAAAGGATATTGGCCTTTGAGAGAAAATGCTATAGAAAGATAATGAAAATAGGATGGACACAAAAGGTGAACAGCGCAGAACTATACAGACGGGTGCATCTAAAAGAGAACTTGATGCAGAGGTGGTTCAGAGGAAACTGGGATTATTTGGTCACATATGTAGCCTAGAATGAGCAACGATAGGAAGATCAAGACATCAATGTTCCGAAAGATGGATGGACCAAACAAGAGAGGACGACCCCATAAAGAATGGGTAAACGACATAATCGAACGGTATGGAACATCACTGCAGGAGCTGAGCCACGCCACACTGAAAAGACAACAGTGGAGGAACATAGTGAGAACGGCATCGGACACCTACAGGCGTTGAGCCCATTGTTTATGGTGGCTATGATGGCAGATAGGGGCCTACTAGGTATCAGTATGTATGCTACAATTACGTCATATGAACCCAGATATCCAACACCAATGGGCCTTCATCTCGCAGTAGTGGATAACTGAGGCATTCTGTGGGAATCGGATAGCTGTGATCTGCCCTAGATTCACCAACAAGTGAATCTTGTGCAGTCCTTAAGACAGACGAGTGGAATATCTGAAACAGTCAAAAGTAAGCGCCAAGTAGGCTACTCTTAAAACCATACTGCTGGAGTGATGAAGTAGATGACCAAAGGTCGGTTTTGAAAGTATGGGCGCTTAATTTTTGCCCTTTCGGATGTCATTTTTGTTGTGCTGCTGTTAATTAACCTATTTATTCTTCTATGAAGTTGTACATCATGAAAAGCCCATAAATTACATGATCATTGGCCTACATAAAGTATGCCATAAATCTTTCATAATGGGATGTTACTGTAGCTAGAGACTGACGTAGTAAACTGCTACAACATTAGTCTACGTCGACCAAAGGGAAGCTAGGAAGCAACTAAACGGTAAGAGATAGCCAATGAGACGTACTGTAGGCCTAAGTTTATCATTCGTGAAGCTACCTGGTTAAAGTAGTAAACATTAACGAATAAGTAATTGAGAAATACTAGGCTACTGAGTTAGTGCTTTACTGAGTAAACGCAAATAGATTATAATTGTAACAGAATTGTAGTTTTGTATTGCGCTCTGCACGTAACCATCACTCTGATAGATGGAATTATTTGGTCATATACATCTATCGTGGTGCCGTATAACCGGCTGTCGAAATCTCTAGTTTTACGGGTGAAGTTGATCCAGAAACAACGGTGGCTGCCACTCGGTGACGATCGTAGGTCTGAATAAAGTCACCCAAAACCAGTGACTACGTTATCGGGTAAGAATGTCTTTTGGACTGACCTTCTGGCTATTGACTTGATTGTGGCTTGGCTTTGGTGCGCCATCGGTTGATGCCTTGTGCATTAGAAACCGGCGCATTAGAAGTTGCTAATTGTTAATTATTATTATGAAGAGCGTAGAGTTTAGGCCTATTCGTTTTATTTTCAGCGAAGCTTCAAGTGATGAACTACGTTGTTTGGAGCGTTTTAGACATTTCGAGTTTGCGATTAGGATTATAAGTTTGCGCTCAATTGACGCACTCTAATCTAATCTCTTCTAATGACTTCTGTAGAGCAGTATCTTAATGTCAAAGGCATCAATCCACGGTCACTTCAAGTGAAATCGTAATCAAATTTCATAACTCGTTGGAGAAGCAATGTCGAATTCCGATTGGTTAGAGAAATAAATAGTTAGGCTACGGTGGGTAACGAAATTTAAAGAGATGACTCTTAAGATCTGAAGGCCATCGAGGAATTTATAGCACGAACTGAATTGGGCAGCGAAATCTATATCGCTTTGAACCGGCTGGTACGAGGCACAACAAGAGTTACAGCGTCCACTGATCGAGTGCAATATTTATTAATATGGAGGAGGAGAAGTAAGGAGCAAAAGTAGTTCGACATTGTGTGATTGCGGCGCTATATGGAATTTGATTGGATGCATTAGAAACTTCCCTACGGGGCAAAGTAAGGTCTTCTTATCAGAGTGGCGAAATCAGCTGGGTATTGCGCCCACTTAGTTCTAGCTGTAAGACTTATATAAGGTGAATCGGGCCGCAGATACCTCTGCTTCACCACCGGAGGGAAATGGATGTCACAAATGTGGGACCATTTATTTGCTCCCAGCTTGGTCTTCTGCTGGCCAGAGACAGGGATGGGAGGGAAGCTTCCGAGTAGATGCCTTCAAAAAACGCATTATATAAATGCTCTGAATGAATGAATGAATGAATGAATGAGAGAACGAAGAATATTTGCACGAATTAACGAATAACCGAAGGAACGAACAAACGAATGAAATAGCGAATGAATGTGCATTTGTGGATTTGTTCAACAACAGCGGACAAAGGTTTAGAATAATGTGTGCTTGCACTGTTTTAGAGACGAAAAGATTAGGCAGAAACGGCGATGTATGCGACGACAGTCAAGGTTTATATTTGCGCTATAGAGGCCAGAGTTTGAAGAGCCAATAAAACAGATTAGATCTATGTATAGGCTACAAATAGGTCGATGGGTCGGGCGACGGCTTAATCAATCGGTCAAAACAGTTCGCCTAAATCGATTTAAGCGCCTCTTTTGCCAGACAAATGACATATAAGACGCTTGTGTGACGGACGCAAGCCAGGTAGGACCTCAATGGATTCTTATAAAGGAATTTTTACTGTGTAACCTGCGCGCGTGTAACATATATAGATAGGCCTATGCGAGCATTGATGAACATACGCTGTAAGTTCTCTTAACACACGCTTTGTTGCATAACCTACGAATTTATTGTCGCTCCAAAGAATACCTAAGAGGTAGGTCTACGTTAACATTATTTTAATGTGACGGGACATGTTCTATATTACTTATGAGATGCGCTTCTTTTCGAAGAGCTGTAAGAGTTCTTTAACTTGTAACACTTACTGAATTACATGGTAACCGATTGGGTGCGCGCTCACTCAACGTGTAACATGGAGAGTGTGTTAGAACCTCCCTGAACCGTTTAGTCTGTACACTGTTTAGAGCCTGCAAGAGGAAATCCTTAGGCTAATGCACTTGCTTAGCACCAGTTCTTGAAGCTTAGAGATACAAGAAATAACTAAAATAAATAAATAACTTATATTACGTAAATAACTTTCTTCCAGAATGTTGCAATTTACGTTTTACAACATTGTTTTCAAGCCATCAAAATATCATTCAGATCCGTTAGAATTTTAAGGTCGCCAGGAATTCAAGCCAACCCTCCCATCGACCAACTCGGGTGCGCAAAAACACTTGGGCTGACAAGGACTATTCGCATTATAGTAGTTTAACAGTTTTAGGAAAATCGACCCACTAACCAGCAGCATTAATAATAAGTGGCACTAGTCGGCCTAGGCCTAATAGGCGAAAGTAAACTTTGTGAATTTTTTCGCTAAGACGACGTGCTCTATAAAATTCAGACTTGTTTATGCTAAGCTTAAAATTGAAAATGAACTTAGTAAGTTTTTATATGTAATCTCTAACTACCTTTATTCTGTTATCCAATGCGTATGCCAGACTGTAATAAGCTAAAGCAACAAATATTGATGGGGAAATTTCATCAATGAAGAATGAATGTTAGCAACAGTGTAGCATACGAATTAAACGTGTTATACCGTATAAATTAAATGCCAGGTCATTTGGAACCTATATATATATATATATATATATATATATATATATATATATATATATATATATATATATATATATATATATATATATATATATATATATATATATATATATATATATATATATATATATATATATATATATATATATATATATATATATATATATATATATATATATATATATATATATATATATATATATATATATATATATATATATATATATATATATATATATATATATATATATATATATATATATATATATATATCGACTGCTGAACAGGTCAGTGACCAGTCCAAATGATTTCTAAAGTATTGACTTTTGACTTGGGCTTCTGTCACTTTATTGCCCCTTGAACATTATTTCCCTGAACCTTCAGTCATTCTTGAACACTAAAGTTCTTCACGTTGATATGAAGTACATGCACTATGTACCAAGGCACTTGACGTAACGCCTTTTAAGTGCCTCGCAAAAGCGCTCCCATATACACTAGCGTAGCTGGCGTTAAAGTTCATTAATAACAGAAAATCCATCGGTAAGCAGGTATTGCTCAGAAAACTGGAAAAGTCTCTATGAAATTTGCCGATTCTCAGAGGTTACTTTTGGTCATAGGGCATTTCGTTTGCTGTGTCAGTTAGGCCATAAAGCGATTGTATATTGCATAAGGTTCTCTTAGTCTTAGATTAAACATTTTAAATTTATTCGAAGTAAATTTTAGGCTACAATTGATTTCTTCACGATCTTGAACTTCTTGTAAAAATCATTAGAATATATTGAAGAAAAGCAAAGTTTCTCTAATGATTGAAAAAATTGGATTTTAAAATCTTTCTATACAGACAAACCTGGGTTTTGTATACCAACCACCGTGATTAATCCAGGTCTGCAAAGAAAAATGGAAATTATACAAATTACGATAGAGGCCTGATTTTAGCAACTGTGAAACTATTTGTACCAATAGCTGTATTTCTTATCTCGCGAGTCATTCACGAATTCGCCACCAGTGAAGGTTACATAGGGACCTCACCCGATAAATTCTTTGTCAAATGAACCGAGTCGAGGCCATACGGTCGATATAGAAGAACATGTGGGCCTACATTTACATTACTAGATAATCGTTTCAGTGCTTGTATGCGTTTTACGCTTGAACAAAATTCCTCAACGGCCGTTCACAAGTATAATCGCTTCCAATGTTCTCACTGGACTGGATATATAATGTTATAGCTAGAAAAATACATTTAGACGTAGGCTAACCTTGTAACAAAGTTTTATTATATCAGCTGTAGATAAAGAACAGGTCTATCCAAAAGGCCATTTATCTGACAGGCTCTTCAGAGGCACTATAGGACTATACATAAAAATATTCTGTTACAAGTACAATTACTCATAGTTAGCACGATTGTCGTTGAAGGCACAGACAGAATCGTCATGGCAGTGACCTATGATCAAGTGCGGCAGGTGATCGCTCTGCCTCCGGACCGCAGAAGAGACTTCGACGTCAATTCCCTTCTGCCGTGGTTCCAGAAACGTTCCTACGTCTTCAAGAATCTCAAGACCAGTATGTCATATCAGCTACGATTCAATTATCAGTTCATTAGGTGCTAGAGTATTGTGGTCTTTTGATTTACCATTCTTCTATGGCTAGCTCACAAATTTCGTACGGCGCCTAGGTAGAAAAACAGCGCTGACGTGTGTATGCGTGATTGTCTATGAGATAGAAAACAAGTGGTTGTAAAAAGAGGTCAACGAATGTTATCAGTTTACCAATAAACTTCCAGCGTTCAATATATCACAGATCTCGAATGCTGTCGAAATGTGTTCCATATAGGCATACCTAACGATTGTCGATAGGCTATATTGGAGACAGAATCCTGTTGCATCTTTTCGGCAAATCTTCTAATACTTAATCGGTCGGTGCAATAATTAAGACTGACCGACATCGGTGCAAAATGATGCTAGGGTTAAGTTTTTGTCAAAGCTTAAATTTTATTTTAGGAAGAATGTTAGCTGCACTAGCTATGCAGTCTAGTAATGAAGAACGCTGTTAAAACAAGTCAACAGGACGCTGTTAACATAGTGCAGCATATGGCCTACATCCTATCGCTTTGAGTAGTTGTACTTAACCCCCGTCATTTTTGCTCTGACGTCAGTAAGTGTATAGACCTAATCCTTACGGCGCTATCAGCAAATCTCCTTTGGCTATTTGTAGAGAGCTGTAATTAATGTGTAGGCCTCCACACTCAGGTACATATTCCTCTCCGTAGGAATCACTCAGATCCAGGCCGCATTTAAGGATGCACTACGGGTTTACTGGTTCAATACCCCTCTCCGAAAAGTTTTAAGTTTACACGCACTGAAGAGTGGTAATAAATATGGTAATGACAAAACCTTGAAAGTAATAAACTGTAATCAAAGAGCGCCTAGGAAAACAAAAATTCATCTGAAAACTGGCGGGCAAAACAATTTTTGACAGTAGAAAATAGTCGCCAAAATGTGTAATCATATTCTCAAGAATTTCTCAAATGCTACCCAGAAGCTAAGCACAGGGCACCAGCTTATTTACGAGCGCTGCGTCAAATTAGAGGGATTATCCAAAGATAGCACGTGAAGAACAAAGTCCTGTTGCCAGAAGACCAGAGAGGCAAGAGGACAGCGAGCGATTGCGATGTTTACTTGTGTTTAGCTTGAGAGAAGTGAGAAGGTGGTGGATTGGTTCGATCAGAGTAAGATTTCTTGAAAAGGTGCAACTTTAGTTTTGAAAGGAAAATCTGAGGAGAAATGTATAATGAGGGGCTTGTGAATGGTGATAATGGTTGAGCGTTGAGAGAGGTATAGGAACGAAGAATTTGCGAAATTCAGAAGGGAGATCGTTCCAACGTTGTGGTGCAGTGTGGTAGATTAATCGGCTAACATGGAACTACAATACTTAAGATGAGTAGTTATTAGGGGACGGGCGAGGGTGAGGCAGTGGGATTTTAATGGGTACAGCGGGGTGATTGGATGTTAAAGAGTTTGTGAAGATTATAGGTGGGGGTAGTGCAGAGAGTTACAAAGAACTTTAAAATGAATGCGTTCTAGGATTTTCAGCCAGTGGAATGAGTTAAGGGATGGAGTGATATGGTGATGCTTGGGTGTCCTGGTGACAGCATATGCAAGTGAATTTTGATGAGACGCTTAATGTGAGTGGATTCAGGGTTAACGGAAAGGAAATTACAGTAGTCCAGCTTGGAGTGGAAAATAGAGGTAGCGATGCAAGAGGCAGTTTTAGATGGTAGAGGCAGTTTTGTGATGACATAGAAAAGGCTTCCTCGAATAGTTTTCTCCGTTTGGCCCTGAATGAGATTCAGCCTGAAGGAACAGCGTAAGGTAGTTACACAACGCGTTTTAATAGCTTGCATCGATACACTACCAAAGACTGCTCTTTTGAGCGACCTCTAAATTCGGACGATAGCAGGGATCAGTCTCCACATTGTCGGAGATCGGTTGAAATGATGTGACCTTGTCTGACCTTTCAAATTCGTATGTAAAAATGCGCACTGCATGCTGGGCGTCGTCTTTGTCGTGTATAGACCTACGGCTTAGGCCTAAAATAGTCGTCCGTGGAACTGATTCTCGTCCGCTGTTATTCTGCGCGGCACCTGGCCGACTGACGACGTCCGTTCAATACCGATTGCCTCAATGAAGTGCACCATAAATGTTTGCTTAGCATCGTCAAACGATAATCGAGTAGAAGCTCATTCGGATAATCGAAGAGCTGCTATGAGAAGTGTTTACACTATCGGAATATACGGCCTGCTGTGACGCAAATGATACAGAATGTCTCGCCTACTTAGCATTGTACGGTGGAATACATATATACAAATATATATATATACATTTGTTGCTCGGTATAAACAGACGGCAAAGCCGTTGACTTCTGTACTATAGCACTTCGCTTGTCTTCAAACAAATGGCAATAACTCCGAAAGCTGTTTCTGTATGCGTAAACATAAACTCCGCAAAGGTAGCCAGGCCTAAACCCCTCTCCACAAGTAATTTAGGCTCTAGAATCGCCATATTGTAAGTCCAGGCAAATATTTTTCTTTATATACGACGATGCAGGTCAAAACTGCCGCCAATTAAACGATTGATGTTTGACCTGACCAGATGAAACTGTCGGAACAAAGCATGAGGCCCTAACTAGAATGCCACTTTGGCCCACTCTAGCTGCCCTCCCATTTCTCTCAGATTAAACACAACCCATACTAACAGCTCCTCTCCCATTTCTCTCTCTCTCTGTCTCTGTTTCTGTCTGTCTGTCTCTCTCGATTTCTCTCTGTCTGTCTGTCTGTCTGTCTGTCTCTCTGGTCTTCTGACAACTGGACTGGTTTTTGACATGGAATCTTTGGACAACCCCACTGACCTGACATGGCATGCCATTATGAAAGGGTCGACGAACATGAATACACTGCGCAACCATTTGACCTATACTTGCTGAGACGGAGTAACTGTTGAGCTGTTTGACCTGCTTATAAGCTTACACAAGCGCGCCGAGTGATTTCCTGCTATTCGCCCACACACAACCGATAACCGACGAACGGCCTTTGACACCCCACATGCAGCGCCGATCCTCTTCTGGGCAAAATCTTTAGAAGCAAAAATGGCAACAGTGTGTTTACAGACAACATCATTCCACGAAATTTATATAATCTGCACAGCGACCATTACTGTCCGCAGAATACAGAGTCGTCTTGAGACTGACAGCAAAGATCTTAGAGTCTACGACTCTAAGATCTTTGCTAACAGTCTCTGAAAATCCATGGATGGGGGCTTTACGATCAATATAATCTGCTTCCGTTAGGCCTATGTGTGATCGCACTTACAACAAGTGACTG